>OZ017738.1:51600496-52040182 GCA_963969285.1 Odontomyia ornata | reverse complement strand
TAGATCTCCAGTTTTAACCGTTCACTGTGCCCACAATTTCTATCCGATTGTCAAAATTTTGGTCTCATTTTGTAGCTGCCAGTCTATTCTTTATGACAAGTACAAATTTGTACTATTATTTACAAATACACTATTTTTTATGAAGGTTGAAATCGGAAAAAAAACACCAAAACTTTAAATGGCTTTTTCTCCCCTTAAACGTGCAAATTCGACGTTTTTGCGATTTAATTTTAAGGCTTGGTAGATCTCTAGCTTTGACCGTTCACTGTGCCCACAATTTCTATCCAATTGTCAAAATTTTGGTCTCATTTTGTAGCTGCCAGTCTATTCTTTACGACAAGTACAAATTTGTAATATTATTTACAAATACACTATTTTTTATGAAGGTTGAAATAGGAAGAAAAAAAACACCAAAACTTTAAATGGCTTTTTCTCCCCTTAAACGTGCGAATTCGGCGTTTTTAAGATTTAATTTTCAGGCTTGGTAGATCTCTAGCTTTGACCGTTCACTGTGCCCACAATTTCTATCCGATTGTCAAAATTTTGGTCGCATTTTGTAGCTGCCAGTCTATTCTTTAGGACAAGTACAAATTTGTAATATTATTTACAAATACACTATTTTTTATGAAGGTTGAAATAGGAAAAAAAACACCAAAACTTTAAATGGCTTTTTCTCCCCTTAAACTTGCGAATTCGGCGTTTTTACGATTTAATTTTAAGGCTTGGTAGATCTCTAGCTTTGACCGTTCACTGTGCCCACAATTTCTATCCGATTGTCAAAATTTTGGTCTCATTTTGTAGCTGCCAGTCTATTCTTTACGACAAGTACAAATTTGTAATATTATTTACAAATACACTATTTTTTTTTATGAAGGTTGAAATAGGAAAAAAAACACCAAAAGATTAAATGGCTTTTTCTCCCCTTAAACGTGCAAA
Source organism: Odontomyia ornata (assembly GCA_963969285.1). Taxonomy (NCBI): domain Eukaryota; kingdom Metazoa; phylum Arthropoda; class Insecta; order Diptera; family Stratiomyidae; genus Odontomyia; species Odontomyia ornata. Next base: position 52,039,246 of record OZ017738.1, on the reverse strand, counting down.
TTCGGCGTTTTTACGATTTAATTTTAAGGCTTGGTAGATCTCTAGCTTTGACCGTTCACTGTGCCCACAATTTCTATCCGATTGTCAAAATGTTGGTCTCATTTTGTAGCTGCCAGTCTATTCTTTACGACAAGTACAAATTTGTAATATTATTTACAAATACACTATTTTTTTTGAAGGTTGAAATAGGAAAAAAAAACACCAAAACTTAAATGGCTTTTTCTCCCCTTAAACGTGCAAATTCCGCGTTTTTACGATTTAATTTTAAGGCTTGGTAGATCTCTAGCTTTGGCCGTTCACTGTGCCCAAAATTTCTATCCGATTGTCAAAATTTTGGTCTCATTTTGTAGCTGCCAGTCTATTCTTTACGACAAGTACAAATTTGTAATATTATTTACAAATACACTATTTATTATGAAGGTTGAATTAGGAAAAAAAACACCAAAACTTTAAATGGCTTTTTCTCCCCTTAAACGTGCGAATTCGGCGTTTTTACGATTTAATTTTAAGGCTTGGTAGATCTCTAGCTTTGACCGTTCACTGTGCCCACAATTTCTATCCAATTGTCAAAATTTTGGTCTCATTTTGTCGCTGCCAGTCTATTCTTTACGACAAGTACAAATTAGTAGTATTATTTACAAACACACTATTTTTTATGAAGGTTGAAATAGGAAAAAAAACACCAAAACTTTAAATGGCTTTTTCTCCCCTTAAACGTGCGAATTCGGCGTTTTTACGATTTAATTTTAAGGCTTGGTAGATCTCTAGCTTTGACCGTTCACTGTGCCCACAATTTCTATCCGATTGTCAAAATTTTGGTCTCATTTTGTAGCTGCCAGTCTATTCTTTACGACAAGTACAAATTTGTAATATTATTTACAAATACACTATTTTTTTTGAAGGTTGAAATAGGAAAAAAAAACACCAAATCTTTAATGGCTTTTTCTCCCCTTAAACGTGCGAATTCGGCGTTTTTACGATTTAATTTTAAGGCTTGGTAGATCTCTAGCTTTGACCGTTCACTGTGCCCACAATTTCTATCCGATTGTCAAAATTTTGGTCTCATTTTGTAGCTGCCAGTCTATTCTTTACGACAAGTACAAATTTGTAATATTATTTACAAATACACTATTTTTTTTGAAGGTTGAAATAGGAAAAAAAACACCAAAACTTTAAATGGCTTTTTCTCCCCTTAAACGTGCGAATTCGGCGTTTTTACGATTTAATTTTAAGGCTTGGTAGATCTCTAGCTTTCATCGTTCACTGTGCCCACAATTTCTATCCGATTGTCAAAATTTTGGTCTCATTTTGTAGCTGCCAGTCTATTCTTTACGACAAGTACAAATTTGTAATATTATTTACAAATACACTATTTTTTATGAAGGTTGAAATAGGAAAAAAAACACCAAAACTTTAAATCGCTTTTTCTCCCCTTAAACGTGCGAATTTGGCGTTTTTACGATTTAATTTTAAGGCTTGGTAGATCTCCAGTTTTAACCGTTCACTGTGCCCACAATTTCTATCCGATTGTCAAAATTTTGGTCTCATTTTGTAGCTGCCAGTCTATTCTTTATGACAAGCACAAATTTGTACTATTATTTACAAATACACTATTTTTTATGAAGGTTGAAATCGGATAAAAAACACCAAAACTTTAAATGGCTTTTTCTCCCCTTAAACGTGCAAATTCGACGTTTTTGCGATTTAATTTTTAAGGCTTGGTAGATCTCTAGCTTTGACCGTTCACTGTGCCCACAATTTCTATCCGATTGTCAAAATTTTGGTCTCATTTTGTAGCTGCCAGTCTATTCTTTACGACAAGTATAAATTTGTAATATTCATTACAAATACACTATTTTTTATGAAGGTTGAAATAGGAAAAAAAACACCAAAACTTTAAATGGCTTTTTCTCCCCTTAAACGTGCGAACTCGGCGTTTTTACGATTTAATTTTAAGGCTTGGTAGATCTCTAGCTTTGACCGTTCACTGTGCCCACAATTTCTATCCGATTGTCAAAATTTTGGTCTCATTTTGTATCTGCCAGTCTATTCTTTACGACAAGTACAAATTTGCAATATTATTTACAAATACACTATTTTTTATGAAGGTTGAAATAGGAAAAAAACACCAAAACTTTAAATGGCTTGTTCTCCCCTTAAACGTGCGAATTCGGCGTTTTTACGATTTAATTTTAAGGCTTGGTAGATCTCTAGCTTTGGGCGTTCACTGTGCCCACAATTTCTATCCGATTGTCAAAATTTTGGTCTCATTTTGTGGCTGCCAGTCTATTCTTTACGACAAGTACAAATTTGTAATATTATTTACAAATACACTATTTTTTATGAAGGTTGAAATAGGAAAAAAAAACACCAAAACTTTAAATGGCTTTTTCTCCCCTTAAACGTGCGAATGCGGCGTTTTTACGATTTAATTTTAAGGCTTGGTAGATCTCTAGCTTTGACCGTTCACTGTGCCCACAATTTCTATCCAATTGTCAAAATTTTGGTCTCATTTTGTAGCTGCCAGTCTATTCTTTACGACAAGTACAAATTTGTTATATTATTTACAAATACACTATTTTTTATGAAGGTTGAAATAGGAAAAAAAACACCAAAACTTTAAATGGCTTATTCTCCCCTTAAACGTGTGAATTCGGCGTTTTTACGATTTAATTTTCAGGCTTGGTAGATCTCTAGCTTTGACCGTTCACTGTGCCCACAATTTCTATCCGATTGTCAAAATTTTGGTCTCATTTTGTAGCTGCCAGTCTATTCTTTACGACAAGTACAAATTTGTAATATTATTTACAAATACACTATTTTTTTTGAAGGTTGAAATAGGGAAAATAACACCAAAAAATAAATGGCTTTTTCTCCCCTTAAACGTGTGAATTCGGCGTTTTTACGATTTAATTTTAAGGCTTGGTAGATCTCTAGCTTTGACCGTTCACTGTGCCCACAATTTCTATCCGATTGTCAAAATTTTGGTCTCATTTTGTAGCTGCCAGTCTATTCTTTACGACAAGTACAAATTTGTAATATTATTTACAAATACACCATTTTTTATGAAGGTTGAAATAGGAAAAAAACACCAAAACTTTAAATGGCTTTTTCTCCCCTTAAACGTGCGAATTCGGCGTTTTTACGATTTAATTTTAAGGCTTGGTAGATCTCTAGCTTTAACCGTTCACTGTGCCCACAATTTCTATCCGATTGTCAAAATTTTGGTCTCATTTTGTAGCTGCTAGTCTATTCTTTACGACAAGTACAAATTTGCAATATTATTTACAAATACACTATTTTTTATGAAGGTTGAAATAGGAAAAAAACACCAACACTTTAAATGGCTTTTTCTCCCCTTAAACGTGCGAATTCGGCGTTTTTACGATTTAATTTTAAGGCTTGGTAGATCTCTAGCTTTGACCGTTCACTGTGCCCACAATTTCTATCCGATTGTCAAAATTTTGGTCTCATTTTGTGGCTGCCAGTCTATTCTTTACGACAAGTACAAATTTGTAATATTATTTACAAATACACTATTTTTTATGAAGGTTGAAATAGGAAAAAAAACACCAAAACTTTAAATGGCTTTTTCTCCCCTTAAACGTGCGAATGCGGCGTTTTTACGATTTAATTTTCAGGCTTGGTAGATCTCTAGCTTTGACCGTTCACTGTGCCCACAATTTCTATCCGATTGTCAAAATGTTGGTCTCATTTTGTGGCTGCCAGTCTATTCTTTACGACAAGTACAAATTTGTAATATTATTTACAAATACACTATTTTTTATGAAGGTTGAAACAGGAAAAAAAACACCAAAACTTTAAATGGCTTTTTCTCCCCTTAAACGTGCGAATTCGGCGTTTTTACGATTTAATTTTAAGGCTTGGTAGATCTCTAGCTTTGACCGTTCACTGTGCCCATAATTTCTATCCGATTGTCAAAATTTTGGTCTCATTTTGTAGCTGCCAGTCTATTCTTTACGACAAGTACAAATTTGTAATATTATTTACAAATACACTATTTTTTATGAAGGTTGAAATAGGAAAAAAAACACCAAAACTTTAAATGGCTTTTTCTCCCCTTAAACGTGCGAACTCGGCGTTTTTACGATTTAATTTTAAGGCTTGGTAGATCTCTAGCTTTGACCGTTCACTGTGCCCACAATTTCTATCCGATTGTCAAAATTTTGGTCTCATTTTGTAGCTGCCAGTCTATTCTTTACGACAAGTACAAATTTGTAATATTATTTACAAATACACTATTTTTTATGAAGGTTGAAATAGGAAAAAAACACCAAAACTTTAAATGGCTTTTTCTCCCCTTAAACGTGCGAATTCGGCGTTTTTACGATTTAATTTTAAGGCTTGGTAGATCTCTAGCTTTGACCGTTCACTGTGCCCACAATTTCTATCCGATTGTCAAAATGTTGGTCTCATTTTGTAGCTGCCAGTCTATTCTTTACGACAAGTACAAATTTGTAATATTATTTACAAATACATTATTTTTTTTGAAGGTTGAAATACAAAAAAAACACCAAATCTTAAATGGCTTTTTCTCCCCTTAAACGTGCGAATTCGGCGTTTTTACGATTTAATTTTAAGGCTTGGTAGATCTCTAGCTTTGACCGTTCACTGTGCCCACAATTTCTATCCGATTGTCAAAATTTTGGTCTCATTTTGTAGCTGCCAGTCTATTCTTTACGACAAGTACAAATTTGTAATATTATTTACAAATACACTATTTATTTTGAAGGTTGAAACAGGAAAAAAAACACCAAAACTTTAAATGGCTTTTTCTCCCCTTAAACGTGCGAATTCGGCGTTTTTACGATTTAATTTTAAGGCTTGGTAGATCTCTAGCTTTGACCGTTCACTGTGCCCACAATTTCTATCCGATTGTCAAAATTTTGGTCTCATTTTGTAGCTGCCAGTCTATTCTTTACGACAAGTACAAATTTGTAATATTATTTACAAATACACTATTTTTTATGAAGGTTGAAATAGGAAAAAAAACACCAAAACTTTAAATGGCTTTTTCTCCCCTTAAACGTGCGAATTCGGCGTTTTTACGATTTAATTTTAAGGCTTGGTAGATCTCTAGCTTTGATCGTTCACTGTGCCCACAGTTTCTATACGATTTTCAATATTTTGGTCTCATTTTGTAGCTGCCAGTCTATTCTTTACGACAAGTACAAATTCGTAATATTATTTACAAATACACTATTTTTTATGCAGGTTGAAATAGGAAAAAATGGCTTTTTCTCCCCTTAAACGTGCGAATTCGGCGTTTTTACGATTTAATTTTAAGGCTTGGTAGATCTCTAGCTTTGACCGTTCACTGTGCCCACAATTTCTATCCAATTGTCAAAGTTTTCGTCTCATTTTGGAGCTGCCAGTCTATTCTTTACGACAAGTACAAATTTGTAATATTATTTACAAATACACTATTTTTTATGAAGGTTGAAATAGGAAAAGAAACACCAAAACTTAAATGGCTTTTTCTTCCCTTAAACGTGCGAATTCGGCGTTTTTACGATTTAATTTTCAGGCTTGGTAGATCTCTAGCTTTGACCGTTCACTGTGCCCACAATTTCTATCCGATTGTCAAAATTTTGGTCTCATTTTGTAGCTGCCAGTCTATTCTTTACGACAAGTACTTTGTAATATTATTTACAAATACACTATTTTTTATGAAGGTTGAAATAGGAAAAAAAAACACCAAAACTTAAATGGCTTTTTCTCCCCTTAAACGTGCAAATTCGGCGTTTTTACGATTTAATTTTAAGGCTTGGTAGATCTCTAGCTTTGACCGTTCACTGTGCCCACAATTTCTATCCGATTGTGAAAATTTTGGTCTCATTTTGTAGCTGCTGGTCTATTCCTTACGACAAGTACAAATTTGTAATATTATTTACAAATACACTATTTTTTATGAAGGTTGAAATAGGAACAAAAACACCAAAACTTTAAATGGCTTTTGCTCCCCTTAAACGTGCGAATTCGGCGTTTTTACGATTTAATTTTAAGGCTTGGTAGATCTCTAGCTTTGACCGTTCACTGTGCCCACAATTTCTATCCGATTGTCAAAATTTTGGTCTCATTTTGTAGCTGCCAGTCTATTCTTTACGGCAAGTACTAATTTACAAAATTATTTACAAAAACACTATTTTTTATGAAGGTTGAAATAGGAAAAAAAAACACCAAAACTTAAATGGCTTTTTCTCCCCTTAAACGTGCGAATTTGGCGTTTTTACGATTTAATTTTCAGGCTTGGTAGATCTCTAGCTTTGACCGTTCACTGTGCCCACAATTTCTATCCGATTGTCAAAATGTTGGTCTCATTTTGTAGCTGCCAGTCTATTCTTTACGACAAGTATAAATTTGTAATATTATTTACAAATACACTATTTTTTTTGAAGGTTGAATAGGAAAAAAAAAACACCAAAACTTTAAATGGCTTTTTCTCCCCTTAAACGTGCGAACTCGGCGTTTTTACGATTTAATTTTAAGGCTTGGTAGATCTCTAGCTTTGACCGTTCACTGTGCCCACAATTTCTATCCGATTGTCAAAATGTTGGTCTCATTTTGTAGCTGCCAGTCTATTCTTAACGACAAGTACAAATTTGTAATATTATTTACAAATACACTATTTTTTATGAAGGTTGAAATAGGAAAAAAAACACCAAAACTTTAAATGGCTTTTTCTCCCCTTAAACGTGTGAATTCGGCGTTTTTACGATTTAATTTTAAGGCTTGGTAGATCTCCAGTTTTAACCATTCACTGTGCCCACAATTTCTATCCGATTGTCAAAATTTTGGTCTCATTTTGTAGCTGCCAGTCTATTCTTTATGACAAGTACAAATTTGTAATATTATTTACAAATACACTATTTTTTATGAAGGTTGAAATAGGAAAAAAAAACACCAAAACTTTAAATGGCTTTTTCTCCCCTTAAACGTGCGAATTCGGCGTTTTTACGATTTAATTTTAAGGCTTGGTAGATCTCTAGCTTTGACCGTTCACTGTGCCCACAATTTCTATCCGATTGTCAAAATTTTGGTCTCATTTTGTAGCTGCCAGTCTATTCTTTACGACAAGTACAAATTTGTAATATTATTTACAAATACACTTTTTTTTATGAAGGTTGAAATAGGAAAAAAAACACCAAAACTTTAAATGGCTTTTTCTCCCCTTAAACGTGCGAGCTCGGCGTTTTTACGATTTAATTTTAAGGCTTGGTAGATCTTCAGCTTTGACCGTTCACTGTGCCCACAATTTTTATCCAATTGTCAAAATTTTGGTCTCATTTTGTAGCTGCCAGTCTATTCTTTACGACAAGTACAAATTTGCAATATTATTTACAAATACACTATTTTTTATGAAGGTTGAAATAGGAAAAAAACACCAAAACTTTAAATGGCTTGGTCTTCCCTTAAACGTGCGAATTCGGCGTTTTTACGATTTAATTTTAAGGCTTGGTAGATCTCTAGCTTTGACCGTTCACTGTGCCCACAATTTCTATCCGATTGTCAAAATTTTGGTCTCATTTTGTGGCTGCTAGTCTATTCTTTACGACAAGTACAAATTTGTAATATTATTTACAAATACACTATTTTTTATGAAGGTTGAAATAGGAAAAAAAACACCAAAACTTTAAATGGCTTTTTCTCCCCTTAAACGTGTGAATTCGAGGTTTTTACGATTTAATTTTCAGGCTTGGTAGATCTCTAGCTTTGACCGTTCACTGTGCCCACAATTTCTATCCGATTGTCAAAATTTTGGTCTCATTTTGTAGCTGCCAGTCTATTCTTTACGACAAGTACAAATTTGTAATATTATTTACAAATACACTATTTTTTTTGCAGGTTGAAATAGGAAAAAAAAACACCAAAACATAAATTGCTTTTTCTCCCCTTAAACGTGTGAATTCGGCGTTTTTACGATTTAATTTTAAGGCTTGGTAGATCTCTAGCTTTGACCGTTCACTGTGCCCACAATTTCTATCCGATTGTCAAAATTTTGGTCTCATTTTGTAGCTGCCAGTCTATTCTTTACGACAAGTACAAATTTGTAATATTATTTACAAATACACCATTTTTTATGAAGGTTGAAATAGGAAAAAAAACACCAAAACTTTAAATGGCTTTTTCTCCCCTTAAACGTGCGAACTCGGCGTTTTTACGATTTAATTTTCAGGCTTGGTAGATCTCTAGCTTTGACCGTTCACTGTGCCCACAATTTCTATCCGATTGTCAAAATTTTGGTCTCATTTTGTAGCTGCCAGTCTATTCTTTACGACAAGTACAAAGTTGCAATATTATTTACAAATACACTATTTTTTATGAAGGTTGAAATAGGAAAAAAACACCAAAACTTTAAATGGCTTGTTCTCCCCTTAAATGTGCGAATTCGGCGTTTTTACGATTTAATTTTAAGGCTTGGTAGATCTCTAGCTTTGACCGTTCACTGTGCCCACAATTTCTATCCGATTGTCAAAATTTTGGTCTCATTTTGTGGCTGCCAGTCTATTCTTTACGACAAGTACAAATTTGTAATATTATTTACAAATACACTATTTGTTATGAAGGTTGAAATAGGAAAAAAAACACCAAAACTTTACATGGCTTTTTCTCCCCTTAAACGTGCGAATGCGGCGTTTTTACGATTTAATTTTAAGGCTTGGTAGATCTCTAGCTTTGACCGTTCACTGTGCCCACAATTTCTATCCAATTGTCACAATTTTGGTCTCATTTTGTAGCTGCTAGTCTATTCTTTACGACAAGTACAAATTTGTAATATTATTTACAAATACACTATTTTTTATGAAGGTTGAAATAGGAAAAAAAAACACCAAAACATAAATGGCTTTTTCTCCCCTTAAACCTGTGAATTCGGCGTTTTTACGATTTAATTTTAAGGCTTGGTAGATCTCTAGCTTTGACCGTTCACTGTGCCCACAATTTCTATCCGATTGTCAAAATTTTGGTCTCATTTTGTAGCTGCCAGTCTATTCTTTACGACAAGTACAAATTTGTAATATTATCTACAAATAGACCATATTTTTGAAGGTTGAAATAGGAAAAAAAAACACCAAAACATAAATGGCTTTTTCTCCCCTTAAACGTGTGAATTCTGCGTTTTTACGATTTAATTTTAAGGCTTGGTAGATCTCTAGCTTTGACCGTTCACTGTGCCCACAATTTCTATCCGATTGTCAAAATTTTGGTCTCATTTTGTAGTTGCCAGTCTATTCTTTACGACAAGTACAAATTTGTAATATTATTTACAAATACACCATTTTTTATGAAGGTTGAAATAGGAAAAAAAACACCAAAACTTTAAATGGCTTTTTCTCCCCTTAAACGTGCGAATTCGGCGTTTTTACGATTTAATTTTAAGGCTTGGTAGATCTCTAGCTTTGACCGTTCACTGTGCCCACAATTTCTATCCGATTGTCAAAATTTTGGTCTCATTTTGTAGCTGCCAATCTATTCTTTACGACAAGTACAAATTTGTAATATTATTTACAAATACACTATTTTTTATGAAGGTTGAAATAGGAAGAAAAAAAACAACAAAACTTTAAATGGCTTTTTCTCCCCTTAACCGTGAGAATTCGGCGTTTTTACGATTTAATTTTGAGGCTTGGTAGATCTCTAGCTTTGACCGTTCACTGTGCCCACAATTTCTATCCGATTGTCAAAATTTTGGTCTCATTTTGTAGCTGCCAGTCTATTCTTTACGACAAGTACAAATTTGTAATATTATTTACAAATACACTATTTTTTATGAAGGTTGAAATAGGAAGAAAAAAAACAACAAAACTTTAAATGGCTTTTTCTCCCCTTAACCGTGCGAATTCGGCGTTTTTACGATTTAATTTTAAGGCTTGGTAGATCTTTAGCTTTGACCGTTCACTGTGCCCACAATTTCTATCCGATTGTCAAAATTTTGGTCTCATTTTGTAGCTGCCAATCTATTCTTTACGACAAGTACAAATTTGTAATATTATTTACAAATACACTATTTTTTATGAAGGTTGAAATAGGAAGAAAAAAAACACCAAAACTTTAAATGGCTTTTTCTCCCCTTAAACGTGCGAATTCGGCGTTTTTACGATTTAATTTTAAGGCTTGGTAGATCTCTAGCTTTGACCGTTCACTGTGCCCACAATTTCTATCCGATTGTCAAAATTTTGGTCTCATTTTGTAGCTGCCAGTCTATTCTTAACGACAAGTACAAATTTGTAATATTATTTACAAATACACTATTTTTTTTGAAGGTTGAAATAGGAAAAAAAACACCAAAACTTTAAATGGCTTTTTCTCCCCTTAAACGTGCGAATTCGGCGTTTTTACGATTTAATTTTAAGGCTTGGTAGATCTCTAGCTTTGACCGTTCACTGTGCCCACAATTTCTATCCGATTGTCAAAATTTTGGTCTCATTTTGTAGCTGCCAGTCTTTTTTTTACGACAAGTACAAATTTGTAATATTATTTACAAATACACTATTTTTTATGAAGGTTGAAATAGGAAAAAAAACACCAAAACTTTAAATGGCTTTTTCTCCCCTTAAACGTGCGAATTCGGCATTTTTACGATTTAATTTTAAGGCTTGGTAGATCTCTAGCTTTGACCGTTCACTGTGCCCACAATTTCTATCCGATTGTCAAAATTTTGGTCTCATTTTGTAGCTGCCAGTCTATTCTTTACGACAAGTACAAATTTGTAATATTATTTACAAATACACTATTTTTTATGAAGGTTGAAATAGGAAAAAAAAACACCAAAACTTTAAATGGCTTTTTCTCCCCTTAAACGTGCGAACTCGGCGTTTTTACGATTTAATTTTAAGGCTTGGTAGATCTCTAGCTTTGACCGTTCACTGTGCCCACAATTTCTATCCGATTGTCAAAATTTTGGTCTCATTTTGTAGCTGCCAGTCTATTCTTCACGACAAGTACAAATGTGTAATATTATTTACAAATACACTATTTTTTATGAAGGTTGAAATAGGAAAAAAAACACCAAAACTTTAAATGGCTTTTTCTCCCCTTAAACGTGTGAATTCGGCGTTTTTACGATTTAATTTCCAGGCTTGGTAGATCTCTAGCTTTGACCGTTCACTGTGCCCACAATTTCTATCCGATTGTCAAAATTTTGGTCTCATTTTGTAGCTGCCAGTCTATTCTTTACGACAAGTACAAATTTGTAATATTATTTACAAATACACTATTTTTTTTTGAAGGTTGAAATAGGAAAAAAAACACCAAAACATAAATGGCTTTTTCTCCCCTTAAACGTGTGAATTCGGCGTTTTTACGATTTAATTTTAAGGCTTGGTAGATCTCTAGCTTTGACCGTTCACTGTGCCCACAATTTCTATCCGATTGTCAAAATTTTGGTCTCATTTCGTAGTTGCCAGTCTATTCTTTACAACAAGTACAAATTTGTAATATTATTTACAAACACACTATTTTTTATGAAGGTTGAAATAGGAAAAAAAACACCAAAACTTTAAATGGCTTTTTCTCCCCTTAAACGTGCGAATTCGGCGTTTTTACGATTTAATTTTAAGGCTTGGTAGATCTCTAGCTTTGACCGTTCACTGTGCCCACAATTTCTATCCGATTGTCAAAATTTTGGTCTCATTTTGTAGCTGCCAGTCTATTCTTTACGACAAGTACAAATTTGTAATATTATTTACAAATACACTATTTTTTTTTAAGGTTGAAATAGGAAAAAAAACACCAAAACTTTAAATGGCTTTTTCTCCCCTTAAACGTGCGAATTCGGCGTTTTTACGATTTAATTTTAAGGCTTGGTAGATCTCTAGCTTTGACCGTTCACTGTGCCTACAATTTCTATCCAATTGTCAAAATTTTGGTCTCATTTTGTAGCTGCCAGTCTATTCTTTACGACAAGTACAAATTTGTAATATTATTTACAAATACACTAGTTTTTATGAAGGTTGAAATAGGAAAAAAAACACCAAAACTTTAAATGGCTTTTTCTCCCCTTAAACGTGCGAATTCGGCGTTTTTACGATTTAATTTTAAGGCTTGGTAGATCTCTAGCTTTGACCGTTCACTCTGCCCACAATTTCTATCCAATTGTCAAAATTTTGGTCTCATTTTGTAGCTGCCAGTCTATTCTTTACGACAAGTACAAATTTGTAATATTATTTACAAATACACTATTTTTTATGAAGGTTGAAATAGGAAAAAAAACACCAAAACTTTAAATGGCTTTTTCTCCCCTTAAACGTGCGAACTCGGCGTTTTTACGATTTAATTTTAAGGCTTGGTAGATCTCTAGCTTTGACCGTTCACTGTGCCCACAATTTCTATCCGATTGTCACAATGTTGGTCTCATTTTGTAGCTGCCAGTCTATTCTTTACGACAAGTACAAATTTGTAATATTATTTACAAATACACTATTTTTTATGAAGGTTGAAATAGGAAAAAAACACCAAAACTTTAAATGGCTTTTTCTCCCCTTAAACGTGCGAACTCGGCGTTTTTACGATTTAATTTTAAGGCTTGGTAGATCTCTAGCTTTGACCGTTCACTGTGCCCACAATTTCTATCCGATTGTCAAAATTTTGGTCGCATTTTGTAGCTGCCAGTCTATTCTTTACGACAAGTACAAATTTGTAATATTATTTACAAATACACTATTTTTTATGAAGGTTGAAATAGGAAAAAAAACACCAAAACTTTAAATGGCTTTTTCTCCCCTTAAACGTGCAAACCCGGCGTTTTTACGATTTAATTTTAAGGCTTGGTAGATCTCTAGCTTTGACCGTTCACTGTGCCCACAATTTCTATCCGATTGTCAAAATTTTGGTCTCATTTTGTAGCTGCCAGTCTATTCTTTACGACAAGTACAAATTTGTAATATTATTTACAAATACACTATTTTTTATGAAGGTTGAAATAGGAAAAAAAAACACCAAAACTTTAAATGGCTTTTTCTCCCCTTAAACGTGCGAATTCGGCGTTTTTACGATTTAATTTTAAGGCTTGGTAGATCTCTAGCTTTGACCGTTCACTGTGCCCACAATTTCTATCCGATTGTCAAAATTTTGGTCTCATTTTGTAGCTGCTAGTCTATTCTTCACGACAAGTACAAATGTGTAATATTATTTACAAATACACTATTTTTTATGAAGGTTGAAATAGGAAAAAAAACACCAAAACTTTAAATGGCTTTTTCTCCCCTTAAACGTGTGAATTCGGCGTTTTTACGATTTAATTTCCAGGCTTGGTAGATCTCGAGCTTTGACCGTTCACTGTGCCCACAATTTCTATCCGATTGTCAAAATTTTGGTCTCATTTTGTAGCTGCCAGTCTATTCTTTACGACAAGTACAAATTTGTAATATTATTTACAAATACACTATTTTTTTTTTGAAGGTTGAAATAGGAAAAAAAACACCAAAACATAAATGGCTTTTTCTCCCCTTAAACGTGTGAATTCGGCGTTTTTACGATTTAATTTTAAGGCTTGGTAGATCTCTAGCTTTGACCGTTCACTGTGCCCACAATTTCTATCCGATTGTCAAAATTTTGGTCTCATTTTGTAGTTGCCAGTCTATTCTTTACGACAAGTACAAATTCGTAATATTATTTACAAATACACCATTTTTTATGAAGGTTGAAATAGGAAAAAAAACACCAAAACTTTAAATGGCTTTTTCTCCCCTTAAACGCGCGAAGTCGGCGTTTTTACGATTTAATTTTAAGGCTTGGTAGATCTCTAGCTTTGACCGTTCACTGTGCCCACAATTTCTATCCGATTGTCAAAATTTTGGTCTCATTTTGTAGCTGCCAGTCTATTCTTTACGACAAGTACAAATTTGTAATATTATTTACAAATACACTATTTTTTTTGAAGGTTGAAATAGGAAAAAAAACACCAAAACTTTAAATGGCTTTTTCTCCCCTTAAACGTGCGAATTCGGCGTTTTTACGATTTAATTTTAAGGCTTGGTAGATCTCTAGCTTTGACCGTTCACTGTGCCCACAAATTCTATCCAATTGTCAAAATTTTGGTCTCATTTTGTAGCTGCCAGTCTATTCTTTACGACAAGTACAAATTTGTAATATTATTTACAAATACACTAGTTTTTATGAAGGTTGAAATAGGAAAAAAAACACCAAAACTTTAAATGGCTTTTTCTCCCCTTAAACGTGCGAACTCGGCGTTTTTACGATTTAATTTTAAGGCTTGGTAGATCTCTAGCTTTGACCGTTCACTGTGCCCACAATTTCTATCCGATTGTCACAATGTTGGTCTCATTTTGTAGCTGCCAGTCTATTCTTTACGACAAGTACAAATTTGTAATATTATTTACAAATACACTATTTTTTATGAAGGTTGAAATAGGAAAAAAACACCAAAACTTTAAATGGCTTTTTCTCCCCTTAAACGTGCGAACTCGGCGTTTTTACGATTTAATTTTAAGGCTTGGTAGATCTCTAGCTTTGACCGTTCACTGTGCCCACAATTTCTATCCGATTGTCAAAATTTTGGTCTCATTTTGTAGCTGCCAGTCTATTCTTTACGACAAGTACAAACTTGTAATATTATTTACAAATACACTATTTTTTATGAAGGTTGAAATAGGAAGAAAAAAAACACCAAAACTTTAAATGGCTTTTTCTCCCCTTAAACGTGCGAATTCGGCATTTTTACGATTTAATTTTAAGGCTTGGTAGATCTCTAGCTTTGACCGTTCACTGTGCCCACAATTTCTATCCGATTGTCAAAATTTTGGTCTCATTTTGTAGCTGCTAGTCTATTCTTTACGACAAGTACAAATTTGTAATATTATTTACAAATACACTATTTATTTTGAAGGTTGAAATAGGAAAAAAAACACCAAAACTTTAAATGGCTTTTTCTCCCCTTAAACGTGCGAATTCGGCGTTTTTACGATTTAATTTTAAGGCTTGGTAGATCTCTAGCTTTGATCGTTCACTGTGCCCACAATTTCTATCCGATTGTCAAAATTTTGGTCTCATTTTGGAGCTGCCAGTCTATTCTTTACGACAAGTACAAATTTGTAATATTATTTACAAATACACTATTTTTTTTGAAGGTTGAAATAGGAAAAAAAACACCAAAACTTTAAATGGCTTTTTCTCCCCTTAAACGTGCGAATTCGGCGTTTTTACGATTTAATTTTAAGGCTTGGTAGATCTCTAGCTTTGACCGTTCACTGTGCCTACAATTTCTATCCGATTGTCAAAATTTTGGTCTTATTTAGTAGCTGCCAGTCTTTTGTTTACGACAAGTACAAATTTGTAATATTATTTACAAATACACTATTTTTTATGAAGGTTGAAATAGGAAAAAAAAACACCAAAACTTTAAATGGCTTTTTCTCCCCTTAAACGTGCGAACTCGGCGTTTTTACGATTTAATTTTAAGGCTTGGTAGATCTCTAGCTTTGACCGTTCACTGTGCCCACAATTTCTATCCGATTGTCAAAATTTTGGTCTCATTTTGTAGCTGCCAGTCTATTCTTCACGACAAGTACAAATGTGTAATATTCTTTACAAATACACTATTTCTTATGAAGGTTGAAATAGGAAAAAAAACACCAAAACTTTAAATGGCTTTTTCTCCCCTTAAACGTGCGAATGCGGCGTTTTTAAGATTCAATTTTAAGGCTTGGTAGATCTCTAGCTTTGACCGTTCACTGTGCCCACAATTTCTATCCAATTGTCAAAATTTTGGTCTCATTTTGTAGCTGCCAGTCTATTCTTTACGACAAGTACAAATTTGTAATATTCTTTACAAATACACTATTTTTTATGAAGGTTGAAATAGGAAAAAAAACACCAAAACTTTAAATGGCTTTTTCTCCCCTTAAACGTGCGAACTCGGCGTTTTTACGATTTAATTTTAAGGCTTAGTAGATCTCTAGCTTTGACCGTTCACTGTGCCCACAATTTCTATCCGATTGTCACAATGTTGGTCTCATTTTGTAGCTGCCAGTCTATTCTTTACGACAAGTACAAATTTGTAATATTATTTACAAATACACTATTTTTTATGAAGGTTGAAATAGGAAAAAAAAACACCAAAACTTTAAATGGCTTTTTCTCCCCTTAAACGTGCGAATTCGGCGTTTTTACGATTTAATTTTAAGGCTTGGTAGATCTCTAGCTTTGACCGTTCACTGTGCCCACAATTTCTATCCGATTGTCAAAATTTTGGTCTCATTTTCTAGCTGCCAGTCTATTCTTTACGACAAGTACAAATTTGTAATATTATTTACAAATACACTATTTTTTATGAAGGTTGAAATAGGAAAAAAACACCAAAACTTTAAATGGCTTTTTCTCCCCTTAAACGTGCGAATTCGGCATTTTTACGATTTAATGTTAAGGCTTGGTAGATCTCTAGCTTTGACCATTCACTGTGCCCACAATTTCTATCCGATTGTCAAAATTTTGGTCTCATTTTGTAGCTGCCAGTCTATTCTTTACGACAAGTACAAATTTGTAATATTATTTACAAATACACTTTTTTTTTGAAGGTTGAAATAGGAAAAAAAACACCAAAACTTTAAATGGCTTTTTCTCCCCTTAAACGTGCGAATTCGTCGTTTTTACGATTTAATTTTAAGGCTTGGTAGATCTCTAGCTTTGACCGTTCACTGTGCCCACAATTTCTATCCGATTGTCAAAATTTTGGCCTCATTTTGTAGCTGCCAGTCTATTCTTTACGACAAGTACAAATTTGTAATATTATTTACAAATACACTATTTTTTATGAAGGTTGAAATAGGAAAAAAAACACCAAAACTTTTAAATGGCTTTTTCTCCCCTTAAACGTGGGAATTCGGCATTTTTACGATTTAATTTTAAGGCTTGGTAGATCTCTAGCTTTGACCGTTCACTGTGCCCACAATTTCTATCCGATTGTCAAAATTTTGGTCTCATTTTGTAGCTGCCAGTCTATTCTTTACGACAAGTACAAATTTGTAATATTATTTACAAATACACTATTTTTTTTTGAAGGTTGAAATAGGAAAAAAAACACCAAAACTTTAAATGGCTTTTTCTCCCCTTAAACGTGCGAATTCGGCGTTTTTACGATTTAATTTTAAGGCTTGGTAGATTCCTAGCTTTGACCGTTCACTGTGCCCACAATTTCTATCCGATTGTCAAAATTTTGGTCTCATTTTGTAGCTGCCAGTCTATTCTTTACGACAAGTACAAATTTGTAATATTATTTACAAATACACTATTTTTTATGAAGGTTGAAATAGGAAAAAAACACCAAAATTTTAAATGGCTTTTTCTCCCCTTAATTATGCGAACTCGGCGTTTTTACGATTTAATTTTAAGGCTTGGTAGATCTCTAGCTTTGACCGTTCACTGTGCCCACAATTTCTATCCGATTGTCAAAATTTTGGTCTCATTTTGTAGCTGCCAGTCTATTCTTTACGACAAGTACAAATTTGTAATATTATTTACAAATACACTATTTCTTATGAAGGTTGAAATAGGAAAAAAGACACCAAAACTTTAAATGGCTTTTTCTCCCCTTAAACGTGCGAATGCGGCGTTTTTAAGATTTAATTTTAAGGCTTGGTAGATCTCTAGCTTTGACCGTTCACTGTGCCCACAATTTCTATCGAATTGTCAAAATTTTGGTCTCATTTGTTAGCTGCCAGTCTATTCTTTATGACAAGTACAAATTTGTAATATTATTTACAAATACACTATTTTTTATGAAGGTTGAAATAGGAAAAAAAACACCAAAACTTTACATGGCTTTTTCTCCCCTTAAACGTGTGCATTCGGCGTTTTTACGATTTAATTTTCAGGCTTGGTAGATCTCTAGCTTTGACCGTTCACTGTAACCACAATTTCTATCCGATTGTCAAAATTTTGGTCTCATTTTGTAGCTGCCAGTCTATTCTTTACGACAAGTACAAATTTGTAATATTATTTACAAATACACTATTTTTTATGAAGGTTGAAATAGGAAAAAAAACACCAAAACTTTAAATGGCTTTTTCTCCCCTTAAACGTGCGAATTCGGCGTTTTTACGATTTAATTTTAAGGCTTGGTAGATCTCTAGCTTTGACCGTTCACTGTGCCCACAATTTCTATCCGATTGTCAAAATTTTGGTCTCATTTTGTAGTTGCCAGTCTATTCTTTACGACAAGTACAAATTTGTAATATTATTTACAAATACACCATTTTTTATGAAGGTTGAAATAGGAAAAAAAACACCAAAACTTTAAATGGCTTTTTCTCCCCTTAAACGTGCGAATTCGGCGTTTTTACGATTTAATTTTAAGGCTTGGTAGATCTCTAGCTTTGACCGTTCACTGTGCCCACAATTTCTATCCGATTGTCAAAATTTTGGTCTCATTTTGTAGCTGCCAGTCTATTCTTTACGACAAGTACAAATTTGTAATATTATTTACAAATACACTTTTTTTTTTGAAGGTTGAAATAGGAAAAAAAACACCAAAATTTTAAATGGCTTTTTCTCCCCTTAAACGTGCGAATTCGGCGTTTTTACGATTTAATTTTAAGGCTTGGTAGATCTCTAGCTTTGACCGTTCACTGTGCCCACAATTTCTATCCGATTGTCAAAATGTTGGTCTCATTTTGTAGCTGCCAGTCTATTCTTTACGACAAGTACAAATTTGTAATATTATTTACAAATACACTATTTTTTATGAAGGTTGAAATAGGAAAAAAAACACCAAAACTTTAAATGGCTTTTTCTCCCCTTAAACGTGCAAACTCGGCGTTTTTACGATTTAATTTTAAGGCTTGGTAGATCTCTAGCTTTGACCGTTCACTGTGCCCACAATTTCTATCCGATTGTAACAATGTTGGTCTCATTTTGTAGCTGCCAGTCTATTCTTTACGACAAGTACAAATTTGTAATATTATTTACAAATACACTATTTTTTATGAAGGTTGAAATAGGAAAAAAAACACCAAAACTTTAAATGGCTTTTTCTCCCCTTAAACGTGCGAATTCGGCATTTTTACGATTTAATTTTAAGGCTTGGTAGATCTCTAGCTGTGACCGTTCACTGTGCCCACAATTTCTATCCGATTGTCAAAATTTTGGTCTCATTTTGTAGCCAGTCTATTCTTTGCGACAAGTACAAATTTGTAATATTATTTACAAATACACTTTTTTTTTTGAAGGTTGAAATAGGAAAAACAACACCAAAACTTTAAATGGCTTTTTCTCCCCTTAAACGTGCGAATTCGGCGTTTCTACGATTTAATTTTAAGGCTTGGTAGATCTCTAGCTTTGACCGTTCACTGTGCCCACAATTTCTATCCGATTGTCAAAATTTTGGTCTCATTTTGTAGCTGACAGTCTATTCTTTACGACAAGTACAAATTTGTAATATTATTTACAAATACACTATTTTTTATGAAGGTTGAAATAGGAAAAAAAAACGCCAAAACTTTAAATGGCTTTTTCTCCCCTTAAACGTGCGAATTCGGCGTTTTTACGATTTAATTTTAAGGCTTGGTAGATCTCTAGCTTTGACCGTTCACTGTGCCCACAATTTCTATCCGATTGTCAAAATTTTGGTCTCATTTTGTAGCTGCCAGTCTATTCTTTATGACAAGTACAAATTTGTAATATTATTTACAAATACACTATTTTTTATGAAGGTTGAAATAGGAAAAAAAACACCAAAACTTTAAATGGCTTTTTCTCCCCTTAAACGTGCGAATTCGGCGTTTTTACGATTTAATTTTAAGGCTTGGTAGATCTCTAGCTTTGACCGTTCACTGTGCCCACAATTTCTATCCGATTGTCAAAATTTTGGTCTCATTTTGTAGCTGCCAGTCTATTCTTTACGACAAGTACAAATTTGTAATATTATTTACAAATATACTAGTTTCTATGAAGGTTGAAATAGGAAAAATAACACCAAAACTTTAAATGGCTTGTTCTCCCCTTAAATATGCGAATCCGGCGTTCTCACGCTTTAACTTTAAGGCTTGGTAGATCTCTAGCTGTGACCGTTCACTGTGCCCACAATTTCTTTCCGATTGTCACAATGTTGGTCTCATTTTGTAGCTGCCAGTCTATTCTTTACGACAAGTACAAATTTGTAATATTATTTACAAATACACTATTTTTTATGAAGGTTGAAATAGGAAAAAAAACACCAAAACTTTAAATGGCTTTTTCTCCCCTTAAACGTGCGAATTCGGCGTTTTTACGATTTAATTTTAAGGCTTGGTAGATCTCTAGCTTTGACCGTTCACTGTGCCCACAATTTCTATCCGATTGTCAAAATTTTGGTCTCATTTTGTAGCTGACAGTCTATTCTTAACGACAAATACAAATTTGTAATATTATTTACAAATACACTATTTTTTATGAAGGTTGAAATAGGAAAAAAAACACCAAAACTTTAAATGGCTTTTTCTCCCCTTAAACGTGCGAATTCGGCGTTTTTACGATTTAATTTTAAGGCTTGGTAGATCTCTAGCTTTGACCGTTCACTGTGCCCACAATTTCTATCCGATTGTCAAAATTTTGGTCTCATTTTGTAGCTGCCAGTCTATTCTTAACGACAAGTACAAATTTGTAATATTATTTACAAATACACTATTTTTTATGAAGGTTGAAATAGGAAGAAAAAAAACACCAAAACTTTAAATGGCTTTTTCTCCCCTTAAACGTGCGAATTCGGCGTTTTTACGATTTAATTTTAAGGCTTGGTAGATCTCTAGCTTTGACCGTTCACTGTGCCCACAATTTCTATCCGATTGTCAAAATTTTGGTCTCATTTTGTAGCTGCCAGTCTATTCTTTATGACAAGTACAAATTTGTAATATTATTTACAAATACACTATTTTTTATTAAGGTTGAAGTAAGAAAAAAAAACACCAAAGCCTTAAATGGCTTTTTCTCCCCTTAAACGTGCGGATTCCGCATTTTTACGATTTAATTTTAAGGCTTGGTAGATCTCTAGCTTTGACCGTTCACTGTGCCCACAATTTCTATCCGATTGTCTAAATTTTGGTCTCATTTTGTAGCTGCCAGTCTATTCTTTACGACAAGTACAACTTTAATATTATTTGCAAATATACTAGTTTCTATGAAGGTTGAAATAGGAAAAATAACACCAAAACTTTAAATGGCTTGTTCTCCCCTTAAATATGCGAATTCGGCTTCTTACGCTTTAACTTTAAGGCTTGGTAGATCTCTAGCTGTGACCGTACACTGTGCCCACAATTTCTATCCGATTGTCAAAATTTTGGTCTCATTTTGTAGCTGCCAGTCTATTCTTTACGACAAACACAAATTTGTAATATTATTTACAAATACACTACTTTTTATGAAGGTTGAAATAGGAAAAAAACACCAAAACTTTAAATGGCTTTTTCTCCCTTTAAACGTGCGAATTCGGCGTTTTTACGATTTAATTTTAAGGCTCGGTAGATCTCTAGCTTTGACCGTTCACTGTGCCCACAATTTCTATCCGATTGTCAAAATGTTGGTCTCATTTTGTAGCTGCCAGTCTATTCTTTACGACAAGTACAAATTTGTAATATTATTTACAAATACACTATGTTTTATGAAGGTTGAAATAGGAAAAAAACACCAAAACTTTAAATGGCTTTTTCTCCCCTTAAACGTGCGAATTCGGCGTTTTTACGATTTAATTTTAAGGCTTGGTAGATCTCTAGCTTTGACCGTTCACTGTGCCCACAATTTCTATCCGATTGTCAAAATGTTGGTCTCATTTTGTAGCTGCCAGTCTATTCTTTACGACAAGTACAAATTTGTAATATTATTTACAGATACACTATTTTTTATGAAGGTTGAAATAGGACAAACAACACCAAATCTTTAAATGGCGGATTCGGCGTTTTTACGATTTAATTTTAAGGCTTGGCAGATCTCTGGCTTTGACCGTTCACTGTGCCCACAATTTCTATCCGATTGTCAAAATTTTGGTCTCATTTTG
This sequence comes from Odontomyia ornata, assembly GCA_963969285.1. Lineage (NCBI taxonomy): Eukaryota > Metazoa > Arthropoda > Insecta > Diptera > Stratiomyidae > Odontomyia > Odontomyia ornata. The sequence goes on along the minus strand of OZ017738.1, from coordinate 52,017,246 downwards.
TAGCTGCCAGTCTATTCTTTACGACAAGTACAAATTTGTAATATTATTTACAAATACACTATTTTTTATGAAGGTTGAAATAGGAAAAAAAACACCAAAACTTTACATGGCCCTTAAACGTGCGAATTCGGCGTTTTTACGATTTAATTTTAAGGCTTGGTAGATCTCTAGCTTTGACCGTTCACTGTGCCCACAATTTCTATCCGATTGTCAAAATTTTGGTCTCATTTTGTAGCTGCTAGTCTATTCTTTATGACAAGTACAAATTTGTAATATTATTTACAAATACACTATTTTTTATGAAGGTTGAAATAGGAAAAAAAACACCAAAACTTTAAATGGCTTTTTCTCCCCTTAAACGTGCGAATTCGGCGTTTTTACGATTTAATTTTAAGGCTTGGTAGATCTCTAGCTTTGACCGTTCACTGTGCCCACAATTTCTATCCGATTGTCAAAATTTTGGTCTCATTTTGTAGCTGCCAGTCTATTCTTTACGACAAGTACAAATTTAATATTATTTGCAAATATACTAGTTTCTATGAAGGTTGAAATAGGAAAAATAACACCAAAACTTTAAATGGCTTGTTCTCCCCTTAAATATGCGAATTCGGCTTCTTACGCTTTAACTTTAAGGCTTGGTAGATCTCTAGCTGTGACCGTACACTGTGCCCACAATTTCTATCCGATTGTCAAAATTTTGGTCTCATTTTGTAGCTGCCAGTCTATTCTTTACGACAAACACAAATTTGTAATATTATTTACAAATACACTACTTTTTATGAAGGTTGAAATAGGAAAAAAACACCAAAACTTTAAATGGCTTTTTCTCCCTTTAAACGTGCGAATTCGGCGTTTTTACGATTTAATTTTAAGGCTCGGTAGATCTCTAGCTTTGACCGTTCACTGTGCCCACAATTTCTATCCGATTGTCAAAATGTTGGTCTCATTTTGTAGCTGCCAGTCTATTCTTTACGACAAGTACAAATTTGTAATATTATTTACAAATACACTATGTTTTATGAAGGTTGAAATAGGAAAAAAACACCAAAACTTTAAATGGCTTTTTCTCCCCTTAAACGTGCGAATTCGGCGTTTTTACGATTTAATTTTAAGGCTTGGTAGATCTCTAGCTTTGACCGTTCACTGTGCCCACAATTTCTATCCGATTGTCAAAATGTTGGTCTCATTTTGTAGCTGCCAGTCTATTCTTTACGACAAGTACAAATTTGTAATATTATTTACAAATACACTATTTTTTATGAAGGTTGAAATAGGAAAAAAAACACCAAAACTTTACATGGCTTTTTCTCCCCTTAAACGTGCGAATTCGGCGTTTTTACGATTTAATTTTAAGGCTTGGTAGATCTCTAGCTTTGACCGTTCACTGTGCCCACAATTTCTATCCGATTGTCAAAATGTTGGTCTCTTTTTCTAGCTGCCAGTCTATTCTTTATGACAAGTACAAATTCGTAATATTATTTACAAATACACTTTGTTTTATGACGGTTGAAATAGGAAAAAACACCAAAACTTTAAATGGCTTTTTCTCCCCTTAAACGTGCGAATTTGGCGTTTTTACGATTTAATTTTAAGGCTTGGTAGATCTCCAGCTTTGACCGTTCACTGTGCCCACAATTTCTATCCGATTGTCAAAATGTTGGTCTCATTTTGTAGCTGCCAGTCTATTCTTTACGACAAGTACAATTTTGTAATATTATTTACAAGTACACTATTTTTTATGAAGGTTGAAATAGGACAAACAACACCAAAACTTTAAATGGCTTTTTCTCCCCTTAAACGCCCGAATTCGGCGTTTTTACGATTTAATTTTAAGGCTTGGTAGATCTCTAGCTTTGACCGTTCACTGTGCCCACAATTTCTATCCGATTGTCAAAATTTTGGTCTCATTTTGTAGCTGCCAGTCTGTTCTTTACGACAAGTACAAATTTGTAATATTATTTGCAAATACACTATTTTTTATGAAGGTTGAAATAGGAAAAAAAACACCAAAACTTTAAATGGCTTTTTCTCCCCTTAAACGTGATGATTCGGCGTTCTTACGATTCAACTTTAAGGCTTGGTAGATCTCTAGCTTTGACCGTTCACTGTGCCCACAATTTCTATCCGATTGTCAAAATTTTGGTTTCATTTTGTAGCTGCTAGTCTTTTCTTTACGACAAGTACAAATTTGTAATATTATTTACAAATACATTTTTTTTTTAAGAATGTTGAAAAAGGAAAAAAACACCAAAACTTTAAATGGCTTTTTCTCCCCTTAAATATGCGAATTCGGCCTTTTAACGATTTAATTTTAAGGCTTGGTAGATTTATAGCATTGACCGTTCACTGTGCCCACAATTTCTATCCGATTGTCAAAATGTTTGCCTCATTTTGTAGCTGCCAGTGTATTCTTTACGACAAGTACAAATTTGTAATATTATTTACAAATACACTTTTTCTTATGAAGGTTGAAATAGGAAAAAAACACCAAAACTTTAAATAGCTTTTTCTCCCCTTAAACGTGCGAATTCGGCGTTTTTACGATTTAATTTTAAGGCTTGGTAGATCTCTAGCTTTGACCGTTCACTGTGCCCACAATTTCTATCCGATTGTCAAAATGTTGGTCTCATTTTGTAGCTGCCAGTCTATTCTTTACGACAAGTACAAATTTGTAATATTATTTACAAATACACTATTTTTTATGAAGGTTGAAATAGGAAAAAAAACACCAAAACTTTAAATGGCTTTTTCTCCCCTTAAACGTGCGAATTCGGCGTTTTTACGATTTAATTTTAAGGCTTGGTAGATCTCTAGCTTTGACCGTTCACTGTGCCCACAATTTCTATCCGATTGTCAAAATTTTGGTCTCATTTTGTAGCTGCCAGTCTATTCTTTACGACAAGTACAAATTTGTAATATTATTTACAGATACACTATTTTTTATGAAGGTTGAATTAGGACAAATAACACCAAAACTTTAAATGGCTTTTTCTCCCCGTAAACGTGCGAATTCGGCGTTTTTACGATTTAATTTTAAGGCTTGGTAGATCTCTAGCTTTGACCGTTCACTGTGCCCACAATTTCTATCCGATTGTCAAAATTTTGGTCTCATTTTGTAGCTGCCAGTCTATTCTTTACGACAAGTACAAATTTGTAATATTATTTACAAATACACTTTTTTTTTATGAAGGTTGAAATAGGAAAAAAAAAAACACCAAAACTTTAAATGGCTTTTTCTCCCCTTAAACGTGCGAATTCGGCGTTCTTACGATTTAACTTTAAGGCTTGGTAGATCTCTAGCTTTGACCGTTCACTGTGCCCACAATTTCTATCCGATTGTCAAAATGTTGGTCTCATTTTGTAGCTGCCAGTCTATTCTTTACGAGAAGTACAAATTTGTAATATTATTTACAAATACATTTTTTTTTTTATGAATGTTGAAATAGGAAAAAAACACCAAAACTTTAAATGGCTTTTTCTCCCCTTAAACGTGCGAATTCGGCCTTTTAACGATTTAATTTTAAGGCTTGGTAGATTTATAGCTTTGACCGTTCACTGTGCCCCACAATTTCTATCCGATTGTCAAAATGTTGGCCTCATTTTGTAGCTGCCAGTCTATTCTTTACGACAAGTACAAATTTGTAATATTATTTACAAAGACACTATGTTTTATGAAGGTTGAAATAGGAAAAAAAACACCAAAACTTCAAATGGCTTATTCTCCCCTTAAACGTGCGAATTCGGCGTTTTTACGATTTAATTTTAAGGCTTGGTAGATCTCTAGCTTTGATCGTTCACTGTGCCCACAATTTCTATCCGATTGTCAAAATTTTGGTCTCATTTTGTAGCTGCCAGTCTATTCTTTACGACAAGTACAAATTTGTAATATTATTTACAAATACACTTTTTTTTATGAAGGTTGAAATAGGAAAAAAACACCAAAACTTTAAATAGCTTTTTCTCCCCTTAAACGTGCGAATTCGGCGTTTTTACGATTTAATTTTAAGGCTTGGTAGATCTCTAGCTTTGACCGTTCACTGTGCCCACAATTTCTATCCGATTGTAAAAATTTTGGTCTCATTTTGTAGCTGCCAGTCTATTCTATCCGACAAAAAACAAATTTGTAATATTATTTACAAATACACTATTTTTTTTTGAAGGTTGAAATAGGAAAAAAAACACCAAAACTTTAAATGGCTTTTTCTCCCCTTAAACGTGCGAATTCGGCGTTTTTACGATTTAATTTTAAGGCTTGGTAGATCTCTAGCTTTGACCGTTCACTGTGCCCACAATTTCTATCCGATTGTCAAAATGTTTCTCTCATTTGGTAGCTGCCAGTCTATTCTTTACTACAAGTACAAATTTGTAATATTATTTACAAATACATTTTTTTTTTATGAATGTTGAAATAGGAAAAAAACACCAAAACTTTAAATGGCTTTTTCTCCCCTTAAACGTGCGAATTCGGCCTTTTAACTATTTAATTTTAAGGCTTGGTAGATCTCTAGCTTTGACCGTTCACTGTGCCCACAATTTCTATCCGATTGTTAAAATGTTGGCCTCATTTTGTAGCTGCCAGTCTATTCTTTACGACAAGTACAAATTTGTAATATTATTTACAAATACACTTTTTTTTATGAAGGTTGAAATAGGAAAAAAACCCCAAAACTTAAATGGCTTTTCCTCCCCTCAATCGTGCGGACTCGGCGTTCTTACGATTTAATTTTAAGGCTTGGTAGATCTCTAGCTTTAACCGTTCACTGTGCCCACAATTTCTATCCGATTGTCAAAATTTTGGTCTCATTTTGTAGCTGCCAGTCTATTCTTGACGACAAGTACAAATTTGTAATATTATTTACAAATCCACTATTTTTTATGAAGGTTGAAGTAGGAAAAAAACACCAAAACTTTAAATGGCTTTTTCTCCCCTTAAACGTGCTTTGACCGTTAACTGTGCCCACAATTTCTATCCGATTGTCAAAATTTTGGTCTCATTTTGTAGCTGACAGTCTATTCTTTACGACAAGTACAAATTTGTAATATTATTTACAAATACACTATTTTTTATGAAGGTTGAAATAGGAAAAAAACACCAAAATTTTTCATGGCTTTTTCTCCCCTTAAACGTGCGAATTCGCCGTTTTTACGATTTAATTTTAAGGCTTGGTAGATCTCTAGCTTTGACCGTTTACTGTGCCCACAATTTCTATCCGATTGTCAAAATTTTGGTCTCATTTTGTAGCTGCCAGTCTATTCTTTACGACAAGTACAAATTTGTAATATTATTTACAAATATACTATTTTTTATGAAGGTCTAAACAGGAAAAAAACAACAAAACTTTAAATGACTTTTTCTCCCCTTAAACGTGCGAATTCGGCGTTTTTACGATTTAATTTTAAGGCTTGGTAGATCTCTAGCTTTGACCGTTCACTGTGCCCACAATTTCTATCCGATTGTCAAAATTTTGGTCTCATTTTGTAGCTGCCAGTCTATTATTTACGACAAGTACAAATTTGTAATATTATTTAGAAATACACTATTTTTTTGTGAAGGTTGAAATTGGAAAAAAATACCGAAACGTTAAATGGCTTTTTCTCCCCTTAAACGTGCGAGGTCGGCGTTTTTACGATTTAACTTTAAGGCTTGGTAGATTTCTAGCTTTGACCGTTCACTGTGGCCACCATTTCTATCCGATTGTCAAAATTGTGGTCTCATTTTGTAGCTGCCAGTCTATTCTTTACGACAAGTACAAATTTGTAATATTATTTACAAATACACTATTTTTTATGAAGGTTGAAATAGGAAAAAAAACACCAAAACTTTAAATGGCTTTTTCTCCCCTTAAACGTGCGAATTCGGCGTTTTCACGATTTAATTTTAAGGCTTGGTAGATCTCAAGCTTTGACCGTTCACTGTGCCCACAATTTCTATCCGATTGTCAAATCTTTGGTCTCATTTTGTAGCTGCCAGTCTATTCTTTACGACAAGTACAAATTTGTAATATTATTTACAAATACACTATTTTTTATGAAGGTTGAAATAGGAAAAAAAACATTAAAACTTTAAATGGCTTTTTCTCCCCTTAAACGTGCGAATTCGGCGTTTTTACGATTTAATTTTAAGGCTTGGTAGATCTCTAGCTTTGACCGTTCCCTGTGCCCACAATTTCTAGCGGATTGTCAAAATTTTGGTCTCATTTTGTAGCTGCCAGTCTATTCCTTACGACAAGTACAAATTTGTAATATTATTTACAAATACACTATTTTTTATGAAGGTTGAAATAGGACAAAAAACACCAAAACTTAAAATGGCTTTTTCTCCCCTTAAACGTGCTTTGACCGTTAACTGTGCCCACAATTTCTATCCGATTGTCAAAATTTTGGTCTCATTTTGTCGCTGCCAATCTATTCTTTACAACAAGTACAAATTTGTAATATTATTTACAAATACACTATTTTTTATGAAGGTTGAAATAGGAAAAGAACACCAAAACTTTACATGGCTTTTTCAGCCCCTTAAACGTGCGAATTCGCCGTTTTTACGATTTAATTTTAAGGCTTGGTAGATCTCTAGCTTTGACCGTTTACTGTGCCCACAATTTCTATCCGATTGTCAAAATTTTGGTCTCATTTTGTAGCTGCCAGTCTATTCTTTACGACAAGTACAAATTTGTTATATTATTTACAAATACACTATTTTTTATGAAGGTTGAAACAGGAAAAAAACAACAAAACTTTAAATGACTTTTTCTCCCCTTAAACGTGCGAATTCGGCGTTTTTACGATTTAATTTTAAGGCTTGGTAGATCTCTAGCTTTGATCGTTCACTGTGCCCACAATTTCTATCCGATTGTCAAAATTTTGGTCTCATTTTGTAGCTGCCAGTCTATTATTTACGACAAGTACAAATTTGTAATATTATTTACAAAAACACTATTTTTTTATGAAGGTTGAAATTGGAAAAAAATACCGAAACGTTAAATGGCTTTTTCTCCCCTTAAACGTGCGAAGTCGGCGTTTTTACGATTTAACTTTAAGGCTTGGTAGATTTCTAGCTTTGACCGTTCACTGTGGCCACCATTTCTATCCGATTGTCAAAATTTTGGTCTCATTTTGTAGCTGCCAGTCTATTCTTTACGACAAGTACAAATTTGTAATATTATTTACAAATACACTATTTTTTATGAAGGTTGAAATAGGAAAAAAAACACCAAAACTTTAAATGGCTTTTTCTCCCCTTAAACGTGCGAATTCGGCGTTTTCACGATTTAATTTTAAGGCTTGATAGATCTCTAGCTTTAACCGTTCACTGTGCCCACAATTTCTATCCGATTGTCAAAATTTTGGTCTCATTTTGTAGCTGCCAGTCTATTCTTTACGACAAGTACAAATTTGTAATATTTTTTACAAATACACTATTTTTTATGAAGGTTGAAATAGGAAAAAAAACACCAAAACTTTAAATGGCTTTTTCTCCCCTTAAACGTGCGAACTCGGCGTTTTTACGATTTAATTTTAAGGCTTGGTAGATCTCTAGCTTTGACCGTTCACTGTGCCCACAATTTCTATCCGATTGTCAAAATGTTGGTCTCATTTTGTAGCTGCCAGTCTATTCTTTACGACAAGTACAAATTTGTAATATTATTTACAAATACACTATTTTTTATGAAGGTTGAAATCGGAAAAAAAACACCAAAACTTTAAATGGCTTTTTCTCCCCTTAAACGTTCGAATTCGGCGTTTTTACGATTAAATTTTCAGGCTTGGTAGATCTCTAGCTTTGACCGTTCACTGTGCCCACAATTTCTATCCGATTGGCAAAATTTTGGTCTCATTTTGTAGCTGCCAGTCTATTCTTTACGACAAGTACAAATTTGTAATATTATTTACAAATACACTATTTTTTATGAAGGTTGAAATAGGAAAAAAAACACCAAAACTTTAAATGGCTTTTTCTCCCCTTAAACGTGCGAATTCGGCGTTTTTACGATTTAATTTTAAGGCTTGGTAGATTTCTAGCTTTGACCGTTCACTGTGCCCACAATTTCTATCCGATTGTCAAAATTTTGGTCTCATTTTGTAGCTGCCAGTCTATTCTTTACGACAAGTACAAATTTGTTATATTATTTACAAATACACAATTTTTTTTGAAGGTTGAAATAGGAAGAAAAAAAACACCAAAACTTTAAATGGCTTTTTCTCCCCTTAAACTTGCGAATTCGGCGTTTCTACGATTTAATTTTAAGGCTTGGTAGATCTCTAGCTTTGACCGTTCACTGTGCCCACAATTTCTATCCGATTGTCAAAATTTTGGTCTCATTTTGTAGCTGCCAGTCTATTCTTTACGACAAGTACAAATTTGTAATATTATTTACAAATACACTATTTTTTATGAAGGTTGAAATAGGAAAAAAAAACACCAAAACTTTAAATGGCTTTTTCTCCCCTTAAACGTGTGAATTCGGCGTTTTTAACGATTTAATTTTAAGGCTTGGTAGATCTCTAGCTTTGACCGTTCACTGTGCCCACAATTTCTATCCGATTGTCAAAATTTTGGTCTCATTTTGTAGCTGCCAGTCTCTTCTTTACGACAAGTACAAATTTGTAATATTATTTACAAATACACTATTTTTTATGAAGTTTGAAATAGGAAAAAAAACACCAAAACTTTAAATGGCTTTTTCTTCCCTTAAACGTGCGAATTCGGCGTTTTTACGATTTAATTTTAAGGCTTGGTAGATCTCTAGCTTTGACCGTTCACTGTGCCCACAATTTCTATCCGATTGTCAAAGTTTTGGTCTCATTTTGTAGCTGCCAGTCTATTCTTTACAACAAGTACAAATTTGTAATATTATTTACAAATATACTAGTTTTTATGAAGGTTGAAATAGGAAAAAAAACACCAAAACCTTAGATGGCTTGTTCTCCCCTTAAATATGCGAATTTTGCGTTCTTACGCTTTAACTTTAAGGCTTGGTAGATCTCTAGCTGTGACCGTTCACTGTGCCCACAATTTCTATCCGATTGTCAAAATTTTGGTCTCATTTTGTAGCTGCCAGTCTATTCTTTACGACAAGTACAAATTTGTAATATTATTTACAAATACACTATTTTTTATGAAGGTTGAAATAGGAAAAATAAACACCAAAACTTTAAATGGCTTTTTCTCCCCTTAAACGTGCGAATTCGGCGTTTTTACGATTTAATTTTCAGGCTTGGTAGATCTCTAGCTTTGACTGTTCACTGTGCCCACAATTTCTATCCGATTGTCAAAATTTAGGTCTCATTTTGTAGCTGCCAGTCTATTCTATCCGACAAAAGCAAGTTTGTAATATTATTTACAAATACACTATTTTTTTTTGAAGGTTGAAATAGGAAAAAAAAACACCAAAACTTTAAATGGCTTTTTCTCCCCTTAAACGTGCGAATTCGGCGTTTTTACGATTTAATTTTAAGGCTTGGTAGATCTCTAGCTTTGACCGTTCACAGTGCCCACGATTTCTATCCGATTGTCAAAATGTTTCTCTCATTTGGTAGCTGCCAGTCTATTCTTTACGACAAGTACAAATTTGTAATATTATTTACAAATACATTTTTTTTTATGAATGTTGAAATAGGAAAAAAACACCAAAACTTTAAATGGCTTTTTCTCCCCTTAAACGTGCGAATTCGGCGTTTCCACGATTTAATTTTAAGGCTTGGTAGATCTCTAGCTTTGACCGTTCACTGTGCCCACAATTTCTATCCGATTGTTAAAATGTTGGCCTCATTTTGTAGCTGCCAGTCTATTCTTTACGACAAGTACAAATTTGTAATATTATTTACAAATACACTTTTTTTTTATGAAGGTTGAAATAGGAAAAAAAACCCCAAAACTTAAATGGCTTTTCCTCCCCTCAATCGTGCGAATTCGGCATTGTTACGATTTAATTTTAAGGCTTGGTAGATCTCTAGCTTTAACCGTTCACTGTGCCCACAATTTCTATCCGATTGTCAAAATTTTGGTCTCATTTTGTAGCTGCCAGTCTATTCTTGACGACAAGTACAAATTTGTAATATTATTTACAAATACATTTTTTTTTTATGAATGTTGAAATAGGAAAAAAACACCAAAACTTTAAATGGCTTTTTCTCCCCTTAAACGTGCGAATTCGGCGTTTCCACGATTTAATTTTAAGGCTTGGTAGATCTCTAGCTTTGACCGTTTACTGTGCCCACAATTTCTATCCGATTGTTAAAATGTTGGCCTCATTTTGTAGCTGCCAGTCTATTCTTTACAACAAGTACAAATTTGTAATATTATTTACAAATATACTAGTTTTTATGAAGGTTGAAATAGGAAAAAAAACACCAAAACCTTAGATGGCTTGTTCTCCCCTTAAATATGCGAATTTTGCGTTCTTACGCTTTAACTTTAAGGCTTGGTAGATCTCTAGCTGTGACCGTTCACTGTGCCCACAATTTCTATTCGATTGTCAAAATTTTGGTCTCATTTTGTAGCTGCCAGTCTATTCTTTACGACAAGTACAAATTTGTAATATTATTTACAAATACACTATTTTTTATGAAGGTTGAAATAGGAAAAATAAACACCAAAACTTTAAATGGCTTTTTCTCCCCTTAAACGTGCGAATTCGGCGTTTTTACGATTTAATTTTCAGGCTTGGTAGATCTCTAGCTTTGACTGTTCACTGTGCCCACAATTTCTATCCGATTGTCAAAATTTAGGTCTCATTTTGTAGCTGCCAGCCTATTCTATCCGACAAAAGCAAGTTTGTAATATTATTTACAAATACACTATTTTTTTTTGAAGGTTGAAATAGGAAAAAAAAACACCAAAACTTTAAATGGCTTTTTCTCCCCTTAAACGTGCGAATTCGGCGTTTTTACGATTTAATTTTAAGGCTTGGTAGATCTCTAGCTTTGACCGTTCACAGTGCCCACGATTTCTATCCGATTGTCAAAATGTTTCTCTCATTTGGTAGCTGCCAGTCTATTCTTTACGACAAGTACAAATTTGTAATATTATTTACAAATACATTTTTTTTTATGAATGTTGAAATAGGAAAAAAACACCAAAACTTTAAATGGCTTTTTCTCCCCTTAAACGTGCGAATTCGGCGTTTCCACGATTTAATTTTAAGGCTTGGTAGATCTCTAGCTTTGACCGTTCACTGTGCCCACAATTTCTATCCGATTGTTAAAATGTTGGCCTCATTTTGTAGCTGCCAGTCTATTCTTTACGACAAGTACAAATTTGTAATATTATTTACAAATACACTTTTTTTTTATGAAGGTTGAAATAGGAAAAAAACCCCAAAACTTAAATGGCTTTTCCTCCCCTCAATCGTGCGAATTCGGCATTGTTACGATTTAATTTTAAGGCTTGGTAGATCTCTAGCTTTAACCGTTCACTGTGCCCACAATTTCTATCCGATTGTCAAAATTTTGGTCTCATTTTGTAGCTGCCAGTCTATTCTTTACGACAAGTACAAATTTGTAATATTATTTACAAATACATTTTTTTTTTATGAATGTTGAAATAGGAAAAAAACACCAAAACTTTAAATGGCTTTTTCTCCCCTTAAACGTGCGAATTCGGCGTTTCCACGATTTAATTTTAAGGCTTGGTAAATCTCTAGCTTTGACCGTTTACTGTGCCCACAATTTCTATCCGATTGTTAAAATGTTGGCCTCATTTTGTAGCTGCCAGTCTATTCTTTACGACAAGTACAAATTTGTAATATTATTTACAAATACACTATTTTTTATGAAGGTTGAAATAGGAAAAAAAACACCAAAACTTTAAATGGCTTTTTCTCCCCTTAAACGTGTGAATTCGGCGTTTTTACGATTTAATTTTAAGGCTTGGTAGATCTCTAGCTTTGACCGTTCACTGTGCCCACAATTTCTATCCGATTGTCAAAATTTTGGTCTCATTTTGTAGCTGCCAGTCTATTCTTTACGACAAGTACAAATTTGTAATATTATTTACAAATACACTATTTTTTATGAAGTTTGAAATAGGAAAAAAAACACCAAAACTTTAATGGCTTTTTCTTCCCTTAAACGTGCGAATTCGGCGTTTTTACGATTTAATTTTAAGGCTTGGTAGATCTCTAGCTTTGACCGTTCACTGTGCCCACAATTTCTATCCGATTGTCAAAATTTTGGTCTCATTTTGTAGCTGCCAGTCTATTCTTTACAACAAGTACAAATTTGTAATATTATTTACAAATATACTAGTTTTTATGAAGGTTGAAATAGGAAAAAAAACATCAAAACTTTAGATGGCTTGTTCTCCCCTTAAATATGCGAATTTTGCGTTCTTACGCTTTAACTTTAAGGCTTGGTAGATCTCTAGCTGTGACCGTTCACTGTGCCCACAATTTCTATCCGATTGTCAAAATTTTGGTCTCATTTTGTAGCTGCCAGTCTATTCTTTACGACAAGTACAAATTTGTAATATTATTTTCAAATACAGTATTTTTTATGAAGGTTGAAATAGGAAAAATAAACACCAAAACTTTAAATGGCTTTTTTTCCCCTTAAACGTGCGAATTCGGCGTTTTTACGATTTAATTTTAAGGCTTGGTAGATCTCTAGCTTTGACCGTTCACAGTGCCCACGATTTCTATCCGATTGTCAAAATTTTGGTCTCATTTTGTAGCTGCCAGTCTATTCTTGACGACAAGTACAAATTTGTAATATTATTTACAAATCCACTATTTTTTATGAAGGTTGAAGTAGGAAAAAAACACCAAAACTTTAAATGGCTTTTTCTCCCCTTAAACGTGCTTTGACCGTTAACTGTGCCCACAATTTCTATCCGATTGTCAAAATTTTGGTCTCATTTTGTCGCTGCCAATCTATTCTTTACAACAAGTACAAATTTGTAATATTATTTACAAATACACTATTTTTTATGAAGGTTGAAATAGGAAAAAAACACCAAAACTTTACATGGCTTTTTCTCCCCTTAAACGTGCGAATTCGCCGCTTTTACGATTTAATTTTAAGGCTTGGTAGATCTCTAGCTTTGACCGTTCACTGTGCCCACAATTTCTATCCGATTGTCAAAATTTTGGTCTCATTTTGTAGCTGCCAGTCTATTCTTTACGACAAGTACAAATTTGTAATATTATTTACAAATACACTATTTTTCATGAAGGTTGAAACAGGAAAAAAACAACAAAACTTTAAATGACTTTTTCTCCCCCTTAAACGTGCGAATTCGGCGTTTTTACGATTTAATTTTAAGGCTTGGTAGATATCTAGCTTTGACCGTTCACTGTGCCCACAATTTCTATCCGATTGTCAAAATTTTGGTCTCATTTTGTAGCTGCCAGTCTATTATTTACGACAAGTTCAAATTTGTAATATTATTTAGAAATACACTATTTTTTTGTGAAGGTTGAAATTGGAAAAAAATACCGAAACGTTAAATGGCTTTTTCTCCCCTTAAACGTGCGAAGTCGGCGTTTTTACGATTTAACTTTAAGGCTTGGTAGATTTCTAGCTTTGACCGTTCACTGTGGCCACCATTTCTATCCGATTGTCAAAATTTTGGTCTCATTTTGTAGCTGCCAGTCTATTCTTTACGACAAGTACAAATTTGTAATATTATTTACAAATACACTATTTTTTATGAAGGTTGAAATAGGAAAAAAAACACCAAAACTTTAAATGGCTTTTTCTCCCCTTAAACGTGCGAATTCGGCGTTTTCACGATTTAATTTTCAGGCTTGGTAGATCTCTAGCTTTGACCGTTCACTGTGCCCACAATTTCTATCCGATTGTCAAAATTTTGGTCTCATTTTGTAGCTGCCAGTCTATTCTTTACGACAAGTACAAATTTGTAATATTATTTACAAATACACTATTTTTTATGAAGGTTGAAATAGGAAAAAAATACCAAAACTTTAAATGGCTTTTTCTCCCCTTAAACGTGCGAATTCGCCGTTTTTACGATTTAATTTTAAGGCTTGGTAGATCTCTAGCTTTGACCGTTTACTGTGCCCACAATTTCTATCCGATTGTCAAAATTTTGGTCTCATTTTGTCGCTGCCAATCTATTCTTTACAACAAGTACAAATTTGTAATATTATTTACAAATATACTAGTTTTTATGAAGGTTGAAATAGGAAAAAAAACACCAAAACTTTAGATGGCTTGTTCTCCCCTTAAACGTGCGAATTCGCCGTTTTTACGATTTAATTTTAAGGCTTGGTAGATCTCTAGCTTTGACCGTTTACTGTGCCCACAATTTCTATCCGATTGTCAAAATTTTGCTCTCATTTTGTCGCTGCCAATCTATTCTTTACAACAAGTACAAATTTGTAATATTATTTACAAACATACTAGTTTTTATGAAGGTTGAAATAGGAAAAAAAACACCAAAACTTTAGATGGCTTGTTCTCCCCTTAAATATGCGAATTTTGCGTTCTTACGCTTTAACTTTAAGGCTTGGTAGATCTCTAGCTGTGACCGTTCACTGTGCCCACAATTTCTATCCGATTGTCAAAATTTTGGTCTCATTTTGTAGCTGCCAGTCTATTCTTTACGACAAGTACAAATTTGTAATATTATTTACAAATACACTATTTTTTATGAAGGTTGAAATAGGAAAAAAAAAAACACCAAAACTTTAAATGGCTTTTTCTCCCCTTAAACGTGCGAATTCGGCGTTTTCACGATTTAATTTTCAGGCTTGGTAGATCTCTAGCTTTGACCGTTCACTGTGCCCACAATTTCTATCCGATTGTCAAAATTTTGGTCTCATTTTGTAGCTGCCAGTCTATTCTTTACGACAAGTACAAATTTGCAATATTATTTACAAATACACTATTTTTTATGAAGGTTGAAATAGGAAAAAAATACCAAAACTTTAAATGGCTTTTTCTCCCCTTAAACGTGCGAATTCGCCGTTTTTACGATTTAATTTTAAGGCTTGGTAGATCTCTAGCTTTGACCGTTCACTGTGCCCACAATTTCTATCCGATTGTCAAAATTTTGGTCTCATTTTGTCGCTGCCAATCTATTCTTTACAACAAGTACAAATTTGTAATATTATTTACAAATATACTAGTTTTTATGAAGGTTGAAATAGGAAAAAAAACACCAAAACTTTAGATGGCTTGTTCTCCCCTTAAATATGCGAATTTTGCGTTCTTACGCTTTAACTTTAAGGCTTGGTAGATCTCTAGCTGTGACCGTTCACTGTGCCCACAATTTCTATCCGATTGTCAAAATTTTGGTCTCATTTTGTAGCTGCCAGTCTATTCTTTACGACAAGTACAAATTTGTAATATTATTTACAAATACACTATTTTTTATGAAGGTTGAAATAGGAAAAAAAACACCAAAACTTTAAATGGCTTTTTCTCCCCTTAAACGTGCGAATTCGGCGTTTTTACGATTTAATTTTCAGGCTTGGTAGATCTCTAGCTTTGACCGTTCACTGTGCCCACAATTTCTATCCGATTGTCAAAATTTTGGTCTCATTTTGTAGCTGCCAGTCTATTCTTTACGACAAGTACAAATTTGTAATATTATTTACAGATACACTATTTTTTATGAAGTTTGAAATAGGACAAACAACACCAAAACTTTAAATGGCTTTTTCTCCCCTTAAACATGCGAATTTGGCGTTTTTACGATTTAATTTTAAGGCTTGGTAGATCTCTAGCTTTGACCGTTCACTGTGCCCACAATTTCTATCCGATTGTCAAAATTTTGGTCTCATTTCGTAGCTGCCAGTCTATTCTATCCGACAAAAACAAATTTGTAATATTATTTACAAATACACTATTTTTTTTTGAAGGTTGAAATAGGAAAAAAAACACCAAAACTTTAAATGGCTTTTTCTCCCCTTAAACGTGCGAATTCGGCGTTTTTACGATTTAATTTTAAGGCTTGGTAGATCTCTAGCTTTGACCGTTCACTGTGCCCACAATTTCTTTCCGATTGTCAAAATGTTTCTCTCATTTGGTAGCTGCCAGTCTATTCTTTACGACAAGTACAAATTTGTAATATTATTTACAAATACATTTTTTTTTTATGAATGTTGAAATAGGAAAAAAACACCAAAACTTTAAATGGCTTTTTCTCCCCTTAAACGTGCGAATTCGGCCTTTTAACTATTTAATTTTAAGGCTTGGTAGATCTCTAGCTTTGACCGTTCACTATGCCCACAATTTCTATCCGATTGTTAAAATGTTGGCCTCATTTTGTAGCTGCCAGTCTATTCTTTACGACAAGTACAAATTTGTAATATTATTTACAAATACACTTTTTTTTTATGAAGGTTGAAATAGGAAAAAAACCCCAAAACTTAAATGGCTTTTCCTCCCCTCAATCGTGCGAATTCGGCGTTGTTACGATTTAATTTTAAGGCTTGGTAGATCTCTAGCTTTAACCGTTCACTGTGCCCACAATTTCTATCCGATTGTCAAAATTTTGGTCTCATTTTGTAGCTGCCAGTCTATTCTTGAAGACAAATACGAATTTGTAATATTATTTACAAATCCACTATTTTTTATGAAGGTTGAAGTAGGAAACAAGTTGGGTAGACAGACCTATGCTCATGTCAGAAGGGTTTTGTACTCAACTTACAAAATGCAGTAACCAGTTACGAATAAAATCAAGAAACATGTCATGTTCGAGGATCATACTATTATTAGCAAAGTTGAAAGAATTTTGACTTCTGAGGTATTTGTTATAGTTATACCCACAAATATCTCCCTTGATAATTATTTCAGATTTTTTAAGATCACGGGTGTCCATTCGCGAGGGAGGAAACACATTTTTCACGTTCTTAGAATGGTTACAAAGCCCTTTTACTAGGAGCTCTCTCCTGCCTTTCCGACTTGTTTCAATTGTATGTTCTCATCTTCATGATACCTATCATTCCTGAAATTTTCATGCAAATCCTAGCAAAGCTGTAGTTTCTAAGTCGGTAAAAAGCGCATATGGCTCCATAGCCATATGTTTCCATAGTAATACAGGGCATATTGTTCCATAGTAATGCAGGAAAATTCAAATCGCTATAACTTCGTTAAATATTATTCGATCTTTATGAAACTTTCAGGAAAGGTTGGTCTTATAAATACTCATCTGTGTGCTAAATTTTATTGAATTTAAGGGTACCGTTTGGATTTTATTCAAGAAAACATAAAATCGATAAATCATACTATTACTAACAAAGTTGAGAGAATTTCGACTTCTCATGTATTTGTTGTTGTTGTACTCATTAAGGCCTACATCCATGATTTTTTTCAGATTTTTCGGATGGAAGGTGTCCAATCGCGAGGGGGGGGTACGCGAAAAGTTCGTACATTTCCCCCTCCCCTGCCCCCCTCAGTACTCATAAGGCAATTTTAAGACTTGTTTTGAAAAGATCTCGTTTAGACCTTTCCAACGACACCTCACTCGACTACCAATGGTGAAATTTTTTTTTGGGGGGTCACTTCCCTATATGGGGGGACCCCCCTTAAACCCCTTTGAAAATTTGTTCCACCATTGAACTTTCAAGAGGTCACCACTTCTGACCTTTCCACAAAGTTTCATAATTGTAGCTTCTATAGTTTCGGAGAAAAAGTGCTGTGACATACAGACGGACGGACGGACGGACGGACGGACGGACAGACGGACACAGGTCGTGATTGCAATAGGGTTTTGTATTTTAGTACAAAACCCTAAAAAACACCAAAACTTTAAATGGCTTTTTCTCCCCTTAAACGTGCTTTGACCGTTAACTGTGCCCACAATTTCTATCCGATTGTCAAAATTTTGGTCTCATTTTGTCGCTGCCAATCTATTCTTCACGACAAGTACAAATTTGTAATATTATTTACAAATACACTATTTTTTATGAAGGTTGAAATAGGAAAAAAACACCAAAACTTTACATGGCTTTTTCTCCCCTTAAACGTGCGAATTCGCCGTTTTTACGATTTAATTTTAAGGCTTGGTAGATCTCTAGCTTTGACCGTTTACTGTGCCCACAATTTCTATCCGATTGTCAAAATTTTGGTCTCATTTTGTAGCTGCCAGTCTATTCTTTACGACAAGTACAAATTTGTAATATTATTTACAAATACACTATTTTTCATGAAGGTTGAAACAGGAAAAAAACAACAAAACTTTAAATGACTTTTTCTCCCCTTAAACGTGCGAATTCGGCGTTTTTACGATTTAATTTTAAGGCTTGGTAGATATCTAGCTTTGACCGTTCACTGTGCCCACAATTTCTATCCGATTGTCAAAATTTTGGTCTCATTTTGTAGCTGCCAGTCTATTATTTACGACAAGTATAAATTTGTAATATTATTTAGAAATACACTATTTTTTTGTGAAGGTTGAAATTGGAAAAAAATACCGAAACGTTAAATGGCTTTTTCTCCCCTTAAACGTGCGAAGTCGGCGTTTTTACGATTTAACTTTAAGGCTTGGTAGATTTCTAGCTTTGACCGTTCACTGTGGCCACCATTTCTATCCGATTGTCAAAATTGTGGTCTCATTTTGTAGCTGCCAGTCTATTCTTTACGACAAGTACAAATTTGTAATATTATTTACAAATACACTATTTTTTATGAAGGTTGAAATAGGAAAAAAAACACCAAAACTTTAAATGGCTTTTTCTCCCCTTAAACGTGCGAATTCGGCGTTTTCACGATTTAATTTTAAGGCTTGGTAGATCTCTAGCTTTGACCGTTCACTGTGCCCACAATTTCTATCCGATTGTCAAAATTTTGGTCTCATTTTGTAGCTGCCAGTCTATTCTTTACGACAAGTACAAATTTGTAATATTATTTACAAATACACTATTTTTTATGAAGGTTGAAATAGGAAAAAAATACCAAAACTTTAAATGGCTTTTTCTCCCCTTAAACGTGCGAATTCGCCGTTTTTACGATTTAATTTTAAGGCTTGGTAGATCTCTAGCTTTGACCGTTTACTGTGCCCACAATTTCTATCCGATTGTCAAAATTTTGGTCTCATTTTGTCGCTGCCAATCTATTCTTTACAACAAGTAGAAATTTGTAATATTATTTACAAATATACTAGTTTTTATGAAGGTTGAAATAGGAAAAAAAACACCAAAACTTTAGATGGCTTGTTCTCCCCTTAAATATGCGAATTTTGCGTTCTTACGCTTTAACTTTAAGGCTTGGTAGATCTCTAGCTGTGACCGTTCACTGTGCCCACAATTTCTATCCGATTGTCAAAATTTTGGTCTCATTTTGTAGCTGCCAGTCTATTCTTTACGACAAGTACAAATTTGTAATATTATTTACAAATACACTATTTTTTATGAAGGTTGAAATAGGAAAAATAAACACCAAAACTTTAAATGGCTTTTTCTCCCCTTAAACGTGCGAATTCGGCGTTTTTACGATTTAATTTTAAGGCTTGGTAGGTCTCTTGCTTTGACCGTTCACTGTGCCCACAATTTCTATCCGATTGTCAAAATTTTGGTCTCATTTTGTAGCTGCCAGTCTATTATTTACGACAAGTACAAATTTGTAATATTATTTAGAAATACACTATTTTTTTGTGAAGGTTGAAATTGGAAAAAAATACCGAAACGTTAAATGGCTTTTTCTCCCCTTAAACGTGCGAATTCGGCGTTTTTACGATTTAACTTTAAGGCTTGGTAGATTTCTAGCTTTGACCGTTCACTGTGGCCACCATTTCTTTCCGATTGTCAAAATTGTGGTCTCATTTTGTAGCTGCCAGTCTATTCTTTACGACAAGTACAAATTTGTAATATTATTTACAAATACACTATTTTTTATGAAGGTTGAAATAGGAAAAAAAACACCAAAACTTTAAATGGCTTTTTCTCCCCTTAAACGTGCGAATTCGGCGTTTTCACGATTTAATTTTAAGGCTTGGTAGATCTCTAGCTTTGACCGTTCACTGTGCCCACAATTTCTATCCGATTGTCAAAATTTTGGTCTCATTTTGTAGCTGCCAGTCTATTCTTTACGACAAGTACAAATTTGTAATATTATTTACAAATCCACTATTTTTTATGAAGGTTGAAGTAGGAAAAAAACACCAAAACTTTAAATGGCTTTTTCTCCCCTTAAACGTGCTTTGACCGTTAACTGTGCCCACAATTTCTATCCGATTGTCAAAATTTTGGTCTCATTTTGTCGCTGCCAATCTATTCTTTACGACAAGTACAAATTTGTAATATTATTTACAAATACACTATTTTTTATGAAGGTTGAAATAGGAAAAAAACACCAAAACTTTACATGGCTTTTTCTCCCCTTAAACGTGCGAATTCGCCGTTTTTACGATTTAATTTTAAGGCTTGGTAGATCTCTAGCTTTGACCGTTCACTGTGCCCACAATTTCTATCCGATTGTCAAAATTTTGGTCTCATTTTGTAGCTGCCAGTCTATTCTTTACGACAAGTACAAATTTGTAATATTATTTACAAATACACTATTTTTTATGAAGGTTGAAACAGGAAAAAAACAACAAAAATTTAAATGACTTTTTCTCCCCTTAAACGTGCGAATTCGGCGTTTTTACGATTTAATTTTAAGGCTTGGTAGATCTCTAGCTTTGACCGTTCACTGTGCCCACAATTTCTATCCGATTGTCAAAATTTTGGTCTCATTTTGTAGCTGCCAGTCTATTATTTACGACAAGTACAAATTTGTAATATTATTTAGAAATACACTATTTTTTTGTGAAGGTTGAAATTGGAAAAAAATACCGAAACGTTAAATGGCTTTTTCTCCCCTTAAACGTGCGAATTCGGCGTTTTTACGATTTAACTTTAAGGCTTGGTAGATTTCTAGCTTTAACCGTTCACTGTGGCCACCATTTCTTTCCGATTGTCAAAATTGTGGTCTCATTTTGTAGCTGCCAGTCTATTCTTTACGACAAGTACAAATTTGTAATATTATTTACAAATACACTATTTTTTATGAAGGTTGAAATAGGAAAAAAAACACCAAAACTTTAAATGGCTTTTTCTCCCCTTAAACGTGCGAATTCGGCGTTTTCACGATTTAATTTTAAGGCTTGGTAGATCTCTAGCTTTGACCGTTCACTGTGCCCACAATTTCTATCCGATTGTCAAAATTTTGGTCTCATTTTGTAGCTGCCAGTCTATTCTTTACGACAAGTACAAATTTGTAATATTATTTACAAATACACTATTTTTTATGAAGGTTGAAATAGGAAAAAAATACCAAAACTTTAAATGGCTTTTTCTCCCCTTAAACGTGCGAATTCGCCGTTTTTACGATTTAATTTTAAGGCTTGGTAGATCTCTAGCTTTGACCGTTTACTGTGCCCACAATTTCTATCCGATTGTCAAAATTTTGGTCTCATTTTGTCGCTGCCAATCTATTGTTTACAACAAGTACAAATTTGTAATATTATTTACAAATACACTATTTTTTATGAAGGTTGAAATAGGAAAAAAAACACCAAAACTTTAAATGGCTTTTTCTCCCCTTAAACGTGCGAATTCGCCGTTTTTACGATTTAATTTTAAGGCTTGGTAGATCTCTAGCTTTGACCGTTCACTGTGCCCACAATTTCTATCCGATTGTCAAAATTTTGGTCTCATTTTGTAGCTGCCAGTCTATTCTTTACGACAAGTACAAATTTGTAATATTATTTACAAATACACTATTTTTTATGAAGGTTGAAACAGGAAAAAAACAACAAAACTTTAAATGACTTTTTCTCCCCTTAAACGTGCGAATTCGGCGTTTTGACGATTTAATTTTAAGGCTTGGTAGATCTCTAGCTTTGACCGTTCACTGTGCCCACAATTTCTATCCGATTGTCAAAATTTTGGTCTCATTTTGTAGCTGCCAGTCTATTATTTACGACAAGTACAAATTTGTAATATTATTTACAAATACACTATTTTTTATGAAGGTTGAAATAGGAAAAAAATACCAAAACTTTAAATGGCTTTTTCTCCCCTTAAACGTGCGAATTCGCCGTTTTTACGATTTAATTTTAAGGCTTGGTAGATCTCTAGCTTTGACCGTTTACTGTGCCCACAATTTCTATCCGATTGTCAAAATTTTGGTCTCATTTTGTCGCTGCCAATCTATTCTTTACAACAAGTACAAATTTGTAATATTATTTACAAATACACTATTTTTTATGAAGGTTGAAATAGGAAAAAAAAACACCAAAACTTTAAATGGCTTTTTCTCCCCTTAAACGTGCGAAGTCGGCGTTTTTACGATTTGACTTTAAGGCTTGGTAGATTTCTAGCTTTGACCGTTCACTGTGGCCACCATTTCTATCCGATTGTCAAAATTGTGGTCTCATTTTATAGCTGCCAGTCTATTCTTTACGACAAGTACAAATTTGTAATATTATTTACAAATACACTATTTTTTATGAAGGTTGAAACAGGAAAAAAACAACAAAACTTTAAATGACTTTTTCTCCCCTTAAACGTGCGAATTCGGCGTTTTGACGATTTAATTTTAAGGCTTGGTAGATCTCTAGCTTTGACCGTTCACTGTGCTCACAATTTCTATCCGATTGTCAAAATTGTGGTCTCATTTTGTAGCTGCCAGTCTATTCTTTACGACAAGTACAAATTTGTAATATTTTTTACAAATACACTATTTTTTATGAAGGTTGAAATAGGAAAAAAAACACCAAAACTTTAAATGGCTTTTTCTCCCCTTAAACGTGCGAACTCGGCGTTTTTACGATTTAATTTTAAGGCTTGGTAGATCTCTAGCTTTGACCGTTCACTGTGCCCACAATTTCTATCTGATTGTCAAAATGTTGGTCTCATTTTGTAGCTGCCAGTCTATTCTTTACGACAAGTACAAATTTTAAATATTATTTACAAATACACTATTTTTTTATGAAGGTTGAAATAGGAAAAAAAACACCAAAACTTTAAATGGCTTTTTCTCCCCTTAAACGTTCGAATTCGGCGTTTTTACGATTAAATTTTCAGGCTTGGTAGATCTCTAGCTTTGACCGTTCACTGTGCCCACAATTTCTATCCGATTGGCAAAATTTTGGTCTCATTTTGTAGCTGCTAGTCTATTCTTTAGGACAAGTACAAATTTGTAATATTATTTACAAATACACTATTTTTTATGAAGGTTGAAATAGGAAAAAAAACACCAAAACTTTAAATGGCTTTTTCTCCCCTTAAACGTGCGAATTCGGCGTTTTTACGATTTAATTGTAAGGCTTGGTAGATTGCTAGCTTTGACCGTTCACTGTGCCCACAATTTCTATCCGATTGTCAAAATTTTGGTCTCATTTTGTAGCTGCCAGTCTATTCTTTACGACAAGTACAAATTTGTAATATTATTTACAAATACACAATTTTTTTTGAAGATTGAAATAGGAAGAAAAAAAACACCAAAACTTTAAATGGCTTTTTCTCCCCTTAAACGTGCGAATTCGGCGTTTCTACGATTTAATTTTAAGGCTTGGTAGATCTCTAGCTTTGACCGTTCACTGTGCCCACAATTTCTATCCGATTGTCAAAATTTTGGTCTCATTTTGTAGCTGCCAGTCTATTCTTTACGACAAGTACAAATTTGTAATATTATTTACAAATACACCATTTTTTATGAAGGTTGAAATAGGAAAAAAATACCAAAACTTTAAATGGCTTTTTCTCCCCTTAAACGTGTGAATTCGGCGTTTTTACGATTTAATTTTAAGGCTTGGTAGATCTTAAGCTTTGACCGTTCACTGTGCCCACAATTTCTATCCGATTGTCAAAATTTTGGTCTCATTTTGTAGCTGCCAGTCTCTTCTTTACGACAAGTACAAATTTGTAATATTTTTTACAAATACACTATTTTTTATGAAGTTTGAAATAGGAAAAAAAACACCAAAACTTTAAATGGCTTTTTCTTCCCTTAAACGTGCGAATTCGGCGTTTTTACGATTTAATTTTAAGGCTTGGTTGATCTCTAGCTTTGACCGTTCACTGTGCCCACAATTTCTATCCGATTGTCAAAATTTTGGTCTCATTTTGTAGCTGCCAGTCTATTCTTTACAACAAGTACAAATTTGTAATATTATTTACAAATAAACTAGTTTTTATGAAGGTTGAAATAGGAAAAAAAACACCAAAACATTAGATGGCTTGTTCTCCCCTTAAATATGCGAATTTTGCGTTCTTACGCTTTACTTTAAGGCTTGGTAGATCTCTAGCTGTGACCGTTCACTGTGCCCGCAATTTCTATCCGATTGTCAAAATTTTGGTCTCATTTTGTAGCTGCCAGTCTATTCTTTACGACAAGTACAAATTTGTAATATTATTTACAAATACACTATTTTTTATGAAGGTTGAAATAGGAAAAATAAACACCAAAACTTTAAATGGCTTTTTCTCCCCTTAAACGTGCGAATTCGGCGTTTTTACGATTTAATTTTCAGGCTTGGTAGATCTCTAGCTTTGACCGTTCACTGTGCACACAATTTCTATCCGATTGTCAAAATGTTGGTCTCATTTTGTAGCTGCCAGTCTATTCTTTACGACAAGTACAAATTTGTAATATTATTTACAGATACACTATTTTTTATGAAGGTTGAAATAGGACAAACAACACCAAAACTTTAAATGGCTTTCTCTGCCCTTAAACATGCGAATTTGGCGTTTTTACGATTTAATTTTAAGGCTTGGTAGATCTCTAGCTTTGACCGTTCACTGTGCCCACAATTTATATCCGATTGTCAAAATGTTGGTCTCATTTTGTAGCTGCCAGTCGATTCTTTACGACAAGTACAAATTTGTAATATTATTTACAAATACACTACTTTTTATGAAGGTTGAAATAGGAAAAAAAACACCAAAACTTTCAATGGCTTTTTCTCCCCTTAAACATGCGAATTTGTCGTTTTTACGAGTTAATTTTAAGGCTTGGTAGATCTCTAGCTTTGACCGTTCACTGTGCCCACAATTTATATCCGATTGTCAAAATGTTGGTCTCATTTTGTAGCTGCCAGTCTATTCTTTACGACAAGTACAAATTTGTAATATTATTTACAAATACATTTTTTTTTATGAATGTTGAAATAGGAAAAAAACACCAAAACTTTAAATGGCTTTTTCTCCCCTTAAACGTGCGAATCCGGCCTTTTAACGATTTATTTTTAAGGCTTGGTAGATTTATAGCATTGACCGTTCACTGTGCCCACAATTTCTATCTGATTGTCAAAATGTTTGCCTCATTTTGTAGCTGCCAGTCTATTATTTACGACAAGTACAAATTTGTAATATTATTTACAAATACACTAGTTTTTATGAATGTTGAAATAGGAAAAAAACACCAAAACTTTGAATAGCTTTTTCTCCCCATAAACGTGCGAATTCGGCGTTTTTACGATTTAATTTTAAGGCTTGGTAGATCTCTAGCTTTGACCGTTCACTGTGCCCACAATTTCTATCCGATTGTCAAAATTTTGGTCTCATTTTGTGGCTGCCAGTCTATTCTTTACGACAAGTTTAAATTTGTAATATTATTTACAAATACACTATGTTTTATGAAGGTTGAAATAGGAAAAAAACACCAAAACTTTAAATGGCTTTTTCTCCCCTTAAACGTGCGAATTCGGTGTTTTTACGATTTAATTTTAGGGCTTGGTAGATCTCTAGCTTTGACCGTTCACTGTGCCCACAATTTCTATCCGATTGTCAAAATGTTGGTCTCATTTTGTAGCTGCCAGTCTATTCTTTAGGACAGGTACAAATTTGTAATATTATTTACAGATACACTATTTTTTAGAAGGTTGAATTAGGACAAACAACACCAAAACTTTACATGGCTTTTTCTCCCCGTAAACGTGCGAATTCGGCGTTTTTACGATTTAATTTTAAGGCTTGGTAGATCTCTAGCTTTGACCGTTCACTGTGCCCACAATTTCTATCCGATTGTCAAAATTTTGGTCTCATTTTGTAGCTGCCAGTCTATTCTTTACGACAAGTTTAAATTTGTAATATTATTTACAAATACACTATGTTTTATGAAGGTTGAAATAGGAAAAAAACCACCAAAACTTTAAATGGCTTTTTCTCCCCTTAAACGTGCGAAAACGGTGTTTTTACGATTTAATTTTAGGGCTTGGTAGATCTCTAGCTTTAACCGTTCACTGTGCCCACAATTTCTATCCGATTGTCAAAATGTTTGCCTCATTTTGTAGCTGCCAGTCTATTCTTTACGACAAGTACAAATTTGTAATATTATTTACAAATACACTAGTTTTTATGAATGTTGAAATAGGAAAAAAACACCAAAACTTTGAATAGCTTTTTCTCCCCTTAAACGTGCGAATTCGGCGTTTTTACGATTTAATTTTAAGGCTTGGTAGATCTCTAGCTTTGACCGTTCACTGTGCCCACAATTTCTATCCGATTGTCAAAATTTAGGTCTCATTTTGTGGCTGCCAGTCTATTCTTTACGACAAGTTTAAATTTGTAATATTATTTACAAATACACTATGTTTTATGAAGGTTGAAATAGGAAAAAAACACCAAAACTTTAAATGGCTTTTTCTCCCCTTAAACGTGCGAATTCGGTGTTTTTACGATTTAATTTTAGGGCTTGGTAGATCTCTAGCTTTGACCGTTCACTGTGCCCACAATTTCTATCTTATTGTCAAAATGTTTGCCTCATTTTGTAGCTGCCAGTCTATTCTTTACGACAAGTACAAATTTGTAATATTATTTACAAATACACTAGTTTTTATGGATGTTGAAATAGGAAAAAAACACCAAAACTTTGAATAGCTTTTTCTCCCCTTAAACGTGCGAATTCGGCGTTTTTACGATTTAATTTTAAGGCTTGGTAGATCTCTAGCTTTGACCGTTCACTGTGCCCACAATTTCTATCCGATTGTCAAAATTTTGGTCTCATTTTGTGGCTGCCAGTCTATTCTTTACGACAAGTTTAAATTTGTAATATTATTTACAAATACACTATGTTTTATGAAGGTTGAAATAGGAAAAAAACACCAAAACTTTAAATGGCTTTTTCTCCCCTTAAACGTGCGAATTCGGTGTTTTTACGATTTAATTTTAGGGCTTGGTAGATCTCTAGCTTTGACCGTTCACTGTGCCCACAATTTCTATCCGATTGTCAAAATGTTGGTCTCATTTTGTAGCTGCCAGTCTATTCTTTACGACAAGTACAAATTTGTAATATTATTTACGAAAACACTTTTTTTTATGAAGGTTGAAATAGGAAAAAAAAACACCAAAACTTTAAATGGCTTTTTCTCCCCTTAAACGTGCGAATTCGGCGTTCTTACGATTTAATTTTAAGGCTTGGTCGATCTCTAGCTTTGACCGTTCACTGTGCCCACAATTTCTATCCGATTGTCAAAATGTTGGTCTCATTTTGTAGCTGCTAGTCTATTCTTTACGAGAAGTACAAATTTGTAATATTATTAACAAATACATTTTTTTTTTATGAATGTTGAAATAGGAAAAAAAACACCAAAACTTTAAATGGCTTTTTCTCCCCTTAAACGTGCGAATTCGGCCTTTTAACGATTTAATTTTAAGGCTTGGTAGGTTTATAGCTTTGACCGTTCACTGTGCCCACAATTTCTATCCGATTGTCAAAATATTGGCCTCATTTTGTAGCTGCCAGTCTATTCTTTACGACAAGTACAATTTTGTAATATTATTTACAAACACACTATGTTTTATGAAGGTTGAAGTAGGAAAAAACACCAAAACTTTAAATGGCTTTTTCTCCCCTTAAACGTGCGAATTCGGCGTTTTTACGACTTAATTTTAAGGCTTGGTAGATCTCTAGCTTTGATCGTTCACTGTGCCCACAATTTCTATCCGATTGTCAAAATTTTGGTCTCATTTTGTAGCTGCCAGTCTATTCTTTACGACAAGTACAAATTTGTAATATTATTTACAAATACTCTTTTTTTTATGAAGGTTGAAATAGGAAAAAAACACCAAAACTTTAAATAGCTTTTTCTCCCCTTAAACGTGCGAATTCGGCGTTTTTACGATTTAATTTTAAGGCTTGGTAGATCTCTAGCTTTGACCGTTCACTGTGCCCACAATTTCTATCCGATTGTCAAAATGTTGGTCTCATTTTGTAGCTGCCAGTCTATTCTTTACGACAAGTACAAATTTGTAATATTATTTACAAATACACTATGTTTTATGAAGGTTGAAATAGGAAAAAAACACCAAAACTTTAAATGGCTTTTTCTCCCCTTAAACGTGCGAGTTCGGCGTTTTTACGATTTAATTTTAAGGCTTGGTAGATCTCTAGCTTTGACCGTTCACTGTGCCCACAATTTCTATCCGATTGTCAAAATGTTGGTCTCATTTGGTAGCTGCCAGTCTATTCTTTACGACAAGTACAAATTTTTCATATTATTTACAAATACATTTTTTTTTATGAATGTTGAAATAGGAAAAAAACACCAAAACTTTAAATGGCTTTTTCTCCCCTTAAACGTGCAAATTCGGCGTTCTTACGATTTAATTTTAAGGCTTGGTAGATCTCTAGCTTTAACCGTTCACTGTGCCCACAATTTCTATCCGATTGTCAAAATTTTGGTCTCATTTTGTAGCTGCCAGTCTATTCTTGATGACAAGTACAAATTTGTAATATTATTTACAAATACACTATTTTTTATGAGGGTTGAAGTCGGAAAAAAACACCAAAACTTTAAGTGGCTTTTTCTTCCCTTGAACGTGCACGTTTTAAGGCTTGGTAGATCCCTAGCTTTGACCGTTCACTGTGCCCACAATTTCTATCCGATTGTCAAAATTTTGGTCTCATTTTGTAGCTGCCAGTCTATTCTTTACGACAAGTACAAATTTGTAATATTATTTACAAATACACAATTTTTTATGAAGGTTGAAATAGGAAAAAAATACCAAAACTTTAAATGGCTTTTTCTCCCCTTAAACGTGCGAATTCGGCGTTTTTACGATTTAATTTT
Source organism: Odontomyia ornata (assembly GCA_963969285.1). Taxonomy (NCBI): domain Eukaryota; kingdom Metazoa; phylum Arthropoda; class Insecta; order Diptera; family Stratiomyidae; genus Odontomyia; species Odontomyia ornata. The sequence goes on along the minus strand of OZ017738.1, from coordinate 51,988,283 downwards.
AAGGCTTGGTAGATCTCTAGCTTTGATCGTTTACTGTGCCCACAATTTCTAGCCGATTGTCAAAATTTTGGTCTCATTTTGTACATGCCAGTCTATTCTTTACGACAAGTACAAATTTGTAATATTATTCACAAATACACTATTTTTTATGAAGGTTGAAATAGGACAAAAAACACCAAAAATTTCAATGGCTTTTTCTCCCCTTAAACGTGCTTTGACCGTTAACTGTGCCCACAATTTCTTTCCGATTGTCAAAACGTTGGTCTCATTTTGTCGCTGCCAATCTATTCTTTACGACAAGCACAAATTTGTAATATTATTTACAAATACACTATTTTTTATGAAGGTTGAAATAGGAAAAAAACACCAAAACTTTAAATGGCTTTTTCTCCCCTTAAACGTGCAAATTCGCCTTTTTTACGATTTAATTTTAAGGCTTGGTAGATCTCTAGCTTTGACCGATCACTGTGCCCACAATTTCTATCCGATTGTCAAAATTTTGATCTCATTTTGTAGCTGCTAGTCTATTCTTTACGACAAGTACAAATTTGTAATATTATTTACAAATACACTATTTTTTATGAAGGTTGAAACAGGAAAAAACACCAAAACTTTAAATGACTTTTTCTCCCCTTAAACGTGCGAATTCGGCGTTTTTACGATTTAATTTTAAGGCTTGGTAGATCTCTAGCTTTGACCGTTCACTGTGCCCAAAATTTCTATCCGATTGTCAAAATGTTGGTCTCATTTTGTAGCTGCCAGTCTATTATTTACGACAAGTACAAATTTGTAATATTATTTACAAATACACTATTTTTTATGAAGGTTGAAATAGGACAAAAAACACCAAAACTTTCAATGGCTTTTTCTTCCCTTAAACGTGCATGTTTTAAGGCTTGGTAGATCTCTAGCTTTGACCGTTCACTGTGCCCACAATTTCTATCCGATTGTCAAAATTTTGGTCTCATTTTGTAGCTGCCAGTCTATTCTTTACGACAAGTACAAATTTGTAATATTATTTACAAATACACAATTTTTTATGAAGGTTGAAATAGGACAAACAACACACCAAAACTTTAAATGGCTTTTTCTCCCCTTAAACGTGCAAATTCGGCGTTTTTACGATTTAATTTTAAGGCTTGGTAGATCTCTAGCTTTGACCGTTCACTGTGCCCACAATTTCTAGCCGATTGTCAAAATTTTGGTCTCATTTTGTAGCTGCCAGTCTATTCTTTACGACAAGTACAAATTTGTAATATTATTTACAAATACACTATTTTTTATGAAGGTTGAAATAGGACAAAAAACACCAAAACTTTCAATGGCTTTTTCTCCCCTTAAACGTGCTTTGACCGTTCACTGTGCCCACAATTTCTATCCGATTGTCAAAATTTTGGTCTCATTTTATTGCTGCCAATCTATTTTTTAAGACAAGCACAAATTTGTAATATTATTTACAAATACACTATTTTTTATGAAGGTTGAAATAGGAAAAAAAACACCAAAACTTTAAATGGCTTTTTCTCCCCTTAAACGTGTGAATTCGGCGTTTTTACGATTTAATTTTAAGGCTTGGTAGATCTCTAGCTTTGACCGTTCACTGTGCCCACAATTTCTATCCGATTGTCAAAATTTTGGTCTCATTTTGTAGCTGCCAGTCTATTCTTTACGACAAGTACAAATTTGTAATATTATTTACAAATACACTATTTTTTATTCAGGTTGAAACCGGAAAAAAACACCAAAACTTTAAATGACTTTTTCTCCCCTTAAACGTGCGAATTCGGCGTTGTTACGATTTAATTTTAAAGCTTGGTAGATCTCTAGCTTTGACCGTTCACTGTGCCCAAAGTTTCTATCCGATTGTCAAAATGTTGGTCTCATTTTGTAGCTGCCAGTCTATTATTTACGACAAGTACAAATTTGTAATATTATTTACAAATACACTATTTTTTTGTGAAGGTTGAAATTGGAAAAAAATACCGAAACGTTAAATGGCTTTTTCTCCCCTTAAACGTGCGAAGTCGGCGTTTTTACGATTTGACTTTAAGGCTTGGTAGATTTCTAGCTTTGACCGTTCACTGTGGCCACCATTTTTATCCGATTGTCAAAATTGTCGTCTCATTTTGTAGCTGCCAGTCTATTCTTTACGACAAGTACAAATTTGTAATATTATTTACAAATACACTATTTTTTATGAAGGTTGAATTAGGAAAAAAAACACCAAAACTTTAAATGGCTTTATCTCCCCGTTAACGTGCGAATTGGGCGTTTTTCCGATTTAATTTTAAGGCTTGGTAGATCTCTAGCTTTGATCGTTCACTGTGCCTATTTCAACCTTCATTAAAAAATAGTGTATTTGTAAAAAATATTACAAATTTATACTTGTCGTAAAGAATAGACTGGCAGCTACAAAATGAGACCAAAATTTTGACAATCGGATAGAAATTGTGGGCACAGTGAACGGTCAAAGCTAGAGATCTACCAAGCCTTAAAATTAAATCGTAAAAACGCCGAATTCGCACGTTTAAGCAGAGAAAAAGCCATTTATAGTTTTGGTGTTGTTTTTCCTATTTCAACCTTCATAAAAAATAGTGTATTTGTAAATAATATTACAAATTTGTACTTGTCGTAAAGAATAGACTGGCAGCTACAAAATGAGACCAACATTTTGACAATCGGATAGAAATTGTGGGCACAGTGAACGGTCAAAGTTAGAGATCTACCAAGCCTTAAAGTTAAATCGTAAGAACGCCGAATTCGCACGTTTAAGGGGAGAATAAGCCACTTAAAATTTTGGTGTTTTTTTTCCTATTTCAACCTTCATAAAAAATAGTGTATTTGTAAATAATATTACAAATTTGTACTTGTCGTAAAGAATAGACTGGCAGCTACAAAATAAGACCAAAATTTTGACACTATCTTTTATGAAGGTTGAAATAGGAAAAAAACACCAAAATTTTATATGGCTTTTTCTCCCCTTAAACGTGCGAATTCGGCGTTTTTACGATTTAATTTTAAGGCTTGGTAGAGCTCTAGCTTTGACCGTTCCTTGTGCCCACAATTTCTATCCGATTGTCAAAATGTTGGTCTCATTTTGTAGCTGCCAGTCTATTCTTTACGACAAGTACAAATTTGTAATATTATTTCCAAATACACTATTTTTTATGAAGGATGAAATAGGAATAACAACACCAAAACTTTAAATGGCTTTTTCTCCCCTTAAACGTACAAATTCGGCGTTTTTACGATTTAATTTTAAGGCTTGGTAGATCTCTAGCTTTGACCGTTCACTGTGCCCACAATTTCTATCCGATTGTCAAAATGTTGGTTTCATTTTGTAGCTGCCAGTCTATTCTTCACGACAAGTATAATTTTGTAATATTATTTACAAATACACTATTTTTTATGCAGGTTGAAATAGGAAAAAAAAACACCAAAACTTTAAATGGCTTTTTCTCCCCTTAAACATGCGAATTCGGCGTTTTTACGATTTAATTTTGAGGCTTGGTAGATCTCTAGCTTTGACCTTTCACTGTGCATATTTCAACCTTCATAAAAAATAGTGTTTATCTCTATCAGTACCTGTACTATACTGAACATGTGAAAATCATGCTCAGTAAGGCACTCAAAGTAGTCATGGCCCTTCGAAAGCTCTTTCATTCCAGATACATTGATCAAAAGGTCAAAATTATCTGTTACAAGACACTGGTTAGACCAGTTTTGACATATGGATGTCAGATCTGGTACAACCAGAGTGCTAGTACAATGGAAAAATTAAGAGTTTTCGAAAGGAAATGTCTTCGTGCATGTACTGGTTTATACAGAAAGCCTGAGACGGATTGGAAACATTATATATCGAATAGAAGAATTTATCAAACTGCTGAAGTGACTAGAATCGATATCTTCATATTGAAGCTTCTTCGGAATCATATCGCAAGATCTGTGACTGTGAGTGAAAACGCTTGGATTTCACAGCCGTTCGACCCTACAGACCGGTATATAGCGACTTGCCTCGCTACTGGCTTCATTTCTCCAGAAGCATTCGTGTATTTGGACATGAATCGATATGTTTTTGATACTGACGGCGTCCCAGTCATATACCACATGTATAGACGGGCCACCGATAAGAAGATAAAATATCCTCCGAACTTGAGCTCACAAGACCAACAATTCCAATGGAGATACTCATTTGCTAGATTCGTTGAAACTGATCGAGTTGAGACGGGGCAATCTAGGTATTGGTGGCTAAATTATTCGTGTTTAATTTCAGTTTTGGTGTTCGTTGTTATTTAGTTTTTGAGTTTCAGCTCATTATTGCTACATTTTGTGTTATTGTTTATTTTTGTTAAAAATTAGGTATAGGTTAGGTTTATATTATGTTTATTATATTAGGTTAGAGATAAGGTAAAACGCTTAGCTTAGGAACATTGTTATAGATTTTTTTAGTATAAGATAAAGTTTTTGATTGCATTTATTAGAATTAAGTTAAAACATATTAGGTGTAGGATCAAAGTTCACTGTAGTGTTAAGATGATAAATAATTTTAGAATAGTGTTGGTTGGTTTTTTCTCCTTTTTACAATTAAATTTTAAAAATATGTAATAATCTTCATTGATTTGAATTTGCTATAGTTTTTTTTTAATGTGTTTAATGATAACGTACAAATTTAGAGAGCCATTTGGGCCATTAAGTTTTTTATTGTTATTGTTTGGATTTTGCTTTATATTCTTTTAAAATTTATAACGATTAGTAGTAAATAAAGCGCTTTTGACTTGACTTGGCTTGACTAGGACCGCCGATTAAAAGACCGAATATCCTTCGAATTTGAGTTCACGAGGCCAACGATTCCAATGGAGATACTTATTTGCTTGGTTTGTTCAGGCTAGTCGGCCTGGGACGGAGCAATCTAGATATTGGTGGCTAAATGACAAGGGCTAAATTATTCGTAGATTGTATTTTTTCGTTTTGATTTTCAGCTTATTGCTACATTTGTTTTTGTCTTAATAGTTTCTGAAAAATTAGGTATAAGTTTTAACATGTAGGTTAGGAATATTTTGATGTTAATATATTAGAATAAGTAATGTTTTCGGTAAGAATTATTAGTGTTAGAACATACTAGATATAAGCTAAAAGTTCACTATTTTGCTGTGTTCTTTGTAGTATATGTAATTTTTAATAGTTGGTTGGTTATTCTCCTTTTTTTATTAATTGGTTTTTACATTAATTGGTTTGATTCTTATTTGTTTAAAATGCGATATTGTAACTTTTGAAATTTGCTTTGTGTTTTTATAAATTTTATGTTTGATATAATAAAGCGCATATGAATTTGAACTTAAAATTTGTTTCTTGTTTCTTCCTAGTATTGTAAGGTACAAGTGATGTGGTCATATGAGTTAAAAGACATAAACTGAAATATTGACAAGTATATTATCTGAACTGATGAAAAATGCTCTGCTACACCTGACGTGCAAGGATTTTTCATAGAAGAAAATAGTTTTTGCTGCCTGAAATTAAATGTCGTTTAACTTAAAACCATTCCGCTCTAGTTTTAAAATACCAAGTGTTTGTGCTATCACGTGCAACCCTTACGCTGCCATATATCGTAATTATAAAATTTGTGAAATTTATAGTCGTCGTCTTAAAGTTAAATTGCACCATTCTCCTGGTGCAGAATCAAAGGTAGCACAAAATACAACAGAATAGCACAACTGATCATTTTTTGAATCCAACAGCTTGGGGCCAACTTCACTTACATAAAAGATAGGGATCATTAATTATTGCCTACATATGTGGAATACACAAAAATTCAAACGTCTGGGTACTATCTTAACTAATTATCTAAACAAGAATATATTCAATGCCGTATATTCATACTAAGATATGAAAATTTAGTAATTCAAGAGAACAGCCTTGACACCAAAGCGGCGAACCACCGAATCGTGTCTGTCGCAAGACAAGAAAAATTGACAGGGAACGACAACTCAAAAGAACTTTAAAAGAACGCAATAAATTAGAAACCAAAAGAAATAAATGGCAAATCTCTGTGAGGGAACTGCTAAAATTATTATGAGAAATGCAGAAATATTGATATAAAATTTAAGCTATGTAAATTAATGTTACAAACAAATTTGAAGATAGAAATAAAACGAAAAATGATATGAAAATGAAAATTGGAGAGCGCGGCGAAAATTAAACGTCGATCAATTAGAAAGCATGAGAAAGTCAAAGTCAAAGTCAAAAGCGCTTTATTTAATACCAATCGTTATAAATTTTTAAAAGAACGTAAAGCAAATTCCAAACAATAAAACTATAAAAAACTTAATGGCCCAAATGGCTCTCTAAATTTATATGTTATCAGTTAAACACATTTAATGAAAAAAATACACTTGCAAATTTAAATTAATTAAGATTATTAGATATTTTTTGATTCAATTGGAAAAAGGAGAAAAAACCAACCAGCATTATTCAAAAATTACTTATACTACTAACACAACAATGAACTTATATCCTATACCTAATATGTTACACCCTAATTCTAAATAAGTTCAATCAAAAAAAAAAACGTTACCTTATATTGAAACCTATACCTAATTTATAATACAAATAAACAACAATACTAGATGTAGCAATAATGAGATGAATCTAAAAAACTAAGTAACGAGAAAAAGCACAAAAACAGAAAATAAACACGAATAATTTAGACATTGTCATTCAGCCACCAACACCTAGATTGTTCCATCTCAGCTCGACCGGCCTCAACGAATCTAGCAAATGAGTATCTCCATTGGAATTGTTGGTCTCGTGAACTCAGATTCAGAGGATATTTTGTCTTCTTATCGGTGGCCCGTCTATATATGTGATATATGATTGGGACGCCGTCAGAATCAAAAACATATCGATTCATGTCCAAATACACGAATGCTTCTGGAGGAACGAAGCCAGTAGTGAGGCAAGTCACAATATACCCGTCTGTAGGGTGGAACGGCTGTGAAATCCAAGGGCTTTCACTCACAGTTACAGATCTTGCGATATGATTCCGAAGAAGTTTCAATATGAAGATATCGACTCTTGTCACTTGAGCGGTTTGATAAATTTTTCTATTCGATGTACTCGTATAGTGCTTCCAATCCGTCTCAGGCTTTCTGTACAAACCAGTACATGCAAGAAGACATTTCCTTTCGAAAACTCTGAATCTTTCCATTGTACTAGCACTCTGGTTGTACCAGATCTGGCATCCGTGTGTCAAAACTGGCCTAACCAGAGTCTTGTAACAAATAACTTTGACTTTTTGATCAATGTATCTGGAATGAAAGAGTTTTCGAAGGGCCATGACTACTTTAAGTGCCTTACTGAGCATGATTTTCACATGTTCACTATAGTGCAGATACTGATCGAGATAAACACCGAGGTATCGAACACAGGATTTATGTGGACCCGTTCTGAACTACCCTCACCAGCCATGATGTGGAAATCCTTCCAATTACGTTTCAGGTCTTGACTGGCCCCCTGCAGCGTTGTCCGAAACAAAATTGTTTCGCACTTCTGCGCATTGATTTTCATTCGCCAATTGTCGGTGCAGAGCTGCACATCATTGAACATTTTTTGAAGATTGCTCTTAACTATTGTAGCTTTTCGGTCTGCCATATAGATGATCAGATCATCAACAAACGCTACCAATGATCGCGTTGGCGAGACATTAAAATCAAAGCTGTTCAATAGCTTGCGAATGAATATTGAGAAAAGCAGGGGCGCAGTAACTGTTCCCTGCTGTAGACCATTCAAGACCTTGAATTCGCGCATTGTTGTCAGATTTCCATCAGTTACAACAAATGATTTCCCGTATAACATATTACACATCATAGCGACGAGGTGTCTGGGGAACCTGTCCTGAAGAAGTTTGAAAACTAGTCCATCTAACCACACCGTATCGAAGGCTTTCTCCATATCAATGAGACATGCTCCAACACATTGTCTATCATTTAGTTTCCAACAGATGTCTGAGGTTACTTTCGTTATTGCATGTATGGTCGAATGCCTGGCATGAAAACCAAATCGACAATTCGGCATCAACTCATATTTCTCAATGTGGGCGTTTAATGCTCTGTTGAGTATCACTTCAAACACCTTGCTGATGTTAGGCAGCAAGCTGATTGGGCGATAGCTTTTAGGGCATGAAGATTCTTTTCCTTTCTTCAAGATCGGAAATACCTTAGCCTTTTTCCACTCATTTGGGAAATATGAATTGTTCAACATGTTGTTGAACAATATGCAATAATTCCTAATAGCAACCTCAGGCAAATGTCGGAGAACTATATTTGGAATACCGTCAGTACCACATGATTTCTTGTTGTTTATTCTGCGAAATATGAAGCACAAGTCTTCATAGCTGACAAAAAAATCAATAAGATTCAAGCTCGGTATGAGATCAGATGTTAATGTTTCATCGAAATGAAGAATTGATTGGCCGTTCAGGCTTGATTTGAAGTCGGAAACTTTTGCTTCAACGACCTCCAAAAATATTTCATTCCTTCTCTCTGGGTTTGGCAGATGAACCAATTCTAAATGTGTTCCAATCAGGGCAAGTTTCTGCAATCCATCACATATAATCCTGTTTCCATTTCTATCCGGAGTCGTTCTATCAATTTCGATACCAGCTCTATCGAGAAGATTTATCTCATCACCAGTGACTTCAAGATTCGATACCTTCACTCGAGACTTCCTGCGGAATAAGCTATTCACTTTCGCGAAAATGCCATCTGGGTCCCGTGGGCTAATACCCCTCAATTTTTCCGCCCATTGATTGCTGACCTCACTCCTAAAGTAAGACCGGATTAAGTTCCGGACATTCTTCAGATGTAATTTCAACAAAGACAACGAGGGATGGTTGTAGTCCAAAAATCGTCGATAAATATTGTTGACGCGTGTGAGAAGGAGGCTTTTCAATCTTTTCAACCTTGCGATGGTTGGTGTTTCATATCCTTCCATATTGTTTCGATGTTTAATCTTGGGAACTACTTTCTCAATCGTTTCCAGCGTCAGCTTCTCTAACTTCGACAAATAGAGATCTATTTCATCGTCAGTTAGATTTCTGTTATTAGGAACCATTGAGCAAGCGTTGCCATCATCAGAAGGAGGACATTGCTTCTGGTACTCCCGATTAAACTTCTTTTGAAACTTTCCCCACTCTGTTTTTTTCAAATTCAACCGATGGTTTTCATGTTGAACTGGAATGAGGAAGAAATCATCCTTTTGATGATTGATTTCCATTACGATTGCGTTATGGTCGCTATCGTAAGGAAGCACCTGCAGTTTCCGTTGAGGACTATTAAAGCTGAATTCAAGTCTTGCGTCAGCAATGCAGAGGTCCAAATATGAATTTGTCCTAGGGTATGTTGGGAACTCCGACCCAAAGTCAAAGTCAAAAGCGCTTTATTTACTACTAATCGTTATAAATTTTAAAAGAATATAAAGCAAAATCCAAACAAAAACAATAAAAAAACTTAATGGCCCAAACGGCTCTCTAAATTTGTACGTTATCATTAAACACATTAAAAAAAAAACTATAGAAAATTCAACTCAATGAAGATTATTACATATTTTTACAATTCAATTGGAAAAAGGAGAAAAAACCAACCAACACTATTCTAAAATTATTTATCATCTTAACACTACAGTGAACTTTGATCCTACACCTAATATGTTTTAACTTAATTCTAATAAATGCAATCAAAAACTTTATCTTATACTATAAAAATCTATAACAATGTTCTTAACCTAAGCGTCAAACCTTATCTCTAACCTAATATAATAAACATAATATAAACCTAACCTATACCTAATTTTTAACAAAAATAAACAACACTAAATGTAGCAATAATGAGCTGAAACTCAAAAACTAAATAACGAAAAACACCAAAACTGAAAATAAACACGAATAATTTAGACATTGTCATTCAGCCACCAATACCTAGATTGCCCCGTCTCAACTCGACCAGCCTCAACGAATCTAGCAAATGAGTATCTCCATTGGAACTGTTGGTCTCGTGAACTCAAATTCGGAGGATATTTTATCTTCTTATCGGTGGCCCGTCGATATATGTGATATATGACTGGGACGCCGTCAGAATCAAAAACATATCGATTCATGTCCAAATACACGAATTCTTCTGGAGGAATGAAGCCAGTAGCGAGGCAAGTCGCTATATACCCGTCTGTAGGGTGGAACGGCTGTGAAATCCAAGGGTTTTCACTCACAGTCACAGATCTTGCGATATGATTCCGAAGAAGTTTCAATATGAAAATATCGACTCTCACTGAGAGAAATTTATAAGTTTAAACTAAACATTTAGCATGTTTAAAAACATGTTCGATTTTTTTCCGTTTAATTTGACAATTTCTTGTTCCAATAAATGGGAAAACTATTATCTCAACAATTATTTCGGTAATTCGCAACCATGTGCATGTTCAAAAAATGCTTTTAATTCAAACACTCAACTTTTAAATGCATATTCAGTTGATTTAGAAAATTTTACTTTTAAGTTAAACGCTCACGCTTTCATAATCAATACTTCATTATGTTCATATTTAAATCAAACGCGTTCACATTAAACTTGAACAAATAATTAACAGTGCATCAATCATATAACTGCGCATTCAATCGCAGTTGCGTTTGATTTGAATGGTAAATTCCCATAGGGTCTGCTTCCTGTTATTCTTAGTTAAGTCATGTCGCAGAGTGATAAAGGACGCAGATTCGGTTGACTGAAGACAATAATTTGTGAATAGTGTGCTACTCGTAAGTGCGAATCTCAAGTTGATCGTGGTGCAGTGTAATAAAGGACGACAAATTCGGTTGAACCAAATCAATAGATTACCTGTGAATAGTGTGAGAAGTGCGAAAGGCAAGTTGATCGTGGCGCAGAGTGGCAAAGGAAAGTGTTGGTGTTTCAAACAAATTTAATAGGTACGTGAATTATTCAAGTTAGTGTTGATGTGAAATTTCTTTATCTATTTATTTTTGAATTGTTGAAATCGGTGAGTAATTGAATTTTGAAAACAAACCTGCGTTAGCTAGTGTGCTTATTATATATATATATATATATATATATATATATATATATATATATATATATATATATATATATATATATATATATATATATATATAAGTGCATACATATATTTGTATATATATACTCGTATATAAGTGTATATATATTGTCGCGTGTTATTGGTTCGCGGCCTATAATTTTAATGTTCCGGGAAAGTGAAAACGCAATATCTTTTAATTTAAGTCTAAAAGAGTTTATTTGATCGCAAATATGCACAATAATCAGTTTAACAATTGCACTAATTTTAATTTTCACTATTAAAAAAATCTAACACTTGTCCATAAATTTCTTATCGCAGTTGTCTTCTAAATCACTTCACTATTACGAAAATCACTTACCACACGCTATTGCAGTTCTTATCGCGGTCGAATGAATGATCCCCCCATTCATTCAGCTCGCCTTTATATAGGGTCTCTACCTATTCACCCATTTCTCGTACATTGGCGAATGTTCTACCGAGAGGTACCTGGTAGATTCGAGCAAATTAATGAATGGAGTGACGTCACTTGCAGATGTTGATCATGCTTGTTGGGTTCTCGTGGGTTCGAGTAAATTCATTTGTTGACGTTCTTAATGATTATGAAAACAATTGCGACAGTAGCTCGCAGAATTATTTGTACATGTAATTATTTGTACATGTAACACTGCCCCCACCTCAGTTCTTTTCGCCCCGAAAAGATGTGTCGCTATTTGTAGTCGATTCTCCCTGGGTGTAATATGGGGCAAGATGGTCCAGATGCACGGTTTTCATTTTAGCTCTCGGCCTACGATGTTCATGTATTCGGTATACAACGTCGTTGATTCGCTTTGTAACTCGGTATGGTCCCTCCCAATTATGTTGCAACTTTGGAGACCTACCCTTCCGCCGTTGCGGGTTATAAAGCCACACCAAGTCATCTTGCTGGAAGCCAGTAGAATTAGCCTTTAGATCATACCTGGTCTTCATGCGGTCAGTAGCCGAATCGAGGTGTTTTCGCACTGTCCGATGTATCTGGTTCAACCGTTGTCTTAGATCACTTGCGTACTCCGAGACCGTTTGGGGTTTCTCAGGGGGTGTTCCGAACTTTATATCGGCTGGCAAACGAATAGTCTTTCCAAAAATGACTTTGGCCGGGGCTTGGCCCGTCGATGCATGTTCAGCAGCTCTATACGCCATTAAAAATAGTGGGATATGTCGGTCCCAGTCCCTTTGGTTCTCGTCAACCATTTTGGCCAGGTGTTTATTGAGCGTGCCGTTGAAACGTTCGACCATTCCATCAGATTGGGGATGCAGCGGTGTTGTCCTCGTTTTCCGTATTCCGAGCAGCTCGCACATTTCGCCAAAAACTAGTGACTCAAAATTTCGGCCTTGATCCGAATGTAGTTCGCCAGGTACGCCGTACCTACTGACCCAATTTAACACTAGCTGTTCAGCTACAGTAGTTGCTTCCTGGTTGGGAATGGGGTAGACCTCGGGCCACTTGCTGAAATAATCGGCTACAACCAGCGTGTATCGATTTCCCCATTCAGATTCAGGAAAGGGTCCTGCGATGTCAACAGCAATCCTTTCAAACGGTACCCCCACGTTATAGGCTTGCATTTGTCCTCTCAGTCGTCGCTTTGGGCCTTTGACGGAAGCGCAAATTGTGCATCTGCGACATCAGTTCTCTACGTCTTCTCGAGCGTGGAGCCAGTAGAACCTTTCCGCAATTTCGCTAAGGTCTTGTTAACACCAAGGTGGCCTCCCGAGGATCCTTCATGCATTTCCTTAACCACATCGTGGATTCGGCTTTTGGGTAGTATAGTTTGCATCCTATAGGAGCTGCCATCCACCGTTTCCCATTTCCGCTTGAGTATGCCACCCTCTACCTGAAGGGAGTTCCATTGTGCCCAATAGCTTTTCAGGGTTGCGCCATGCGTTGAAACGTCTTTCCACTCAGGTCGCCCAGTCGTCTCCTTCCATACGAGCAATGGTCCGATGTCTTCATCGGCTAGCTGGGCGATGACCAACCTTCATCGAATTCGGCCGTTATCAGTCGCAGATCAACGGTCGGCTCCTTTTCCTCAATCCGCCGGCAATGCTTGCAGTTAGCTGGACATGGATGACGAGTTGGGGCGTCAGCATTTCCATGAACTCTGCCCTTGTGAAGTAGTTGGGGCCTCACATGGTCTGGTCGAATAGTCGATCGGGTTGCACCAGTGTCGTTTGTTATGGTGCAATGTTCTTCATCAACTTGACCAGGAAGGCATCTGTCTGCTTCTCCACGGTGTTGCTTTGGCACGGTGATGGTGGTGCTGGGGATGTCGATCCTCCTAGCTAACGTTTGCACAACGAAGTTAGCCCTTTCAGTTTGATGGGCCTCCATTCTAGGCTCCTGACACGGTCTGGATCTCCACCATCCTGGGCAATAGCTCCGTTTTCTTCGCTTCTTGCAGTCTTTTTGCAGGTGCCCCTTCTCACCGCAATCCCAGCATCTAGGCGCTCCATTCGCCGGCGGCTCTCGCTCATTTTCCACGCGCTCACACCTGCACTCGTCTGCCACTACCTCACGGACCCGGGCAGTGTTACGAGTCACATTTTGTGTTGCCTCGAAGTTAAGACTGTAAATCAATGCGTCCTTAACCGTCGGCTTTTGAGCTAACCGCACGGCTTGTTGCAATTCCTTGTCCTGTAAGGCGCTGATGAATGCTTCTGTTGCTACGTCATCTCGATGTTCTGAGTCGTACGCTGGGTAAGCCAAAAGTGCCAGTCGCTCAATGTCTTGTACTAGCTGCTGCAAGGTTTCGCCAGACTCCTGCATCCGATGCCGTAGCTGTGCCCGGTAAATCTGCTTCAGATGATCATCTCCATAGCGCATGTCCAGCGCATTCATTATAGCAGCCGGGTTTGAATGCAACTCAACGGGGATAGTCTGCAAAAGCTCGGCAGCTGGGCCTCTTAGAGCAAGAATTAATGCAGTTGCTCGTTCCTGCTCATTTCAGTGATTTATCCTAGCGGCGGCTTCAAACTGGATTTTGTAAACACAGACCGTTTGCCCGTCGAATATTGGTGCTTGCACACTTCTAGATGAGCTTTGCGCTGCGGTTATAAGTGGGGCTGGTGAAGCGGTCACTACTGCCTCCGCTGCCTCCAAGTCCTTTTTCACTTTTTCCATCTCATGGTTGATTCTCTCCTCGACCTGGCTGATCTCAAGGTTGATTCTCTCCTCGACCTGGTATACCTTTTCCTCGACGCATTTAATTTGGCTGTTGAGACTACTGAGCTCCGCTTTTATTTCGGTTGACTGTTTTTGCAAATCCGCCTTGATTTCAATCGCTTGTTGGTCCATTTTTGCTAATTGTTCATTTAGCTTCGCAGCTAAACTGGATGTCTGTTCATTTAGCTGCGCTGATTGTTCATTTAGCTTCGCAGCTAAACTGGATGTCTGTTCATTTAGCTGCGCTGATTGTTCATTTAGCTTCGTTGATTGTTCATTTAACTTCGCTGATTGTTCATCTAGCTTCGTAGTTAAATTGGACGACTGTTCATTGAGCTTCGCAGTTAAGTTGGATGACTGTTGTCGCTGCTCTTGCTGCATCAGCATTAACATTTGCATCAGCGCATTTTCTGATTCTTTTGGTTTTTTTGTTTCTGCTTCACCACCTTCTGCGCCTTTTTCTGCATCTGAGGGCTCACCCGAATCCAGATACGCGCCTTCCGATTCAATTGCGTCACGCAAGCGTGCAATCAGTGTGGCCTTTGTACCTTGCGTAGCCAGGTTTCGCTGTTCCAACTCTTCCTTAAGCTCCGACATGGTCAATTCATTAATTTTTAAGTTTAAGCTTCATGGCATTTTTAATGTTTCTTTAAATTTTCCTATTGTGCACTATAAAAATGTTCAAATATTCACTTTCAAAATTTTTCTATCCCACTTCTGACACCACTGTCGCGTCTTATTGGTTCGCGGCCTTTAATATTAATGTTCCGGGAAAGTGAAAACGCAATATCTTTTAATTTAAGTCTAAAAGAGTTTATTTGATCGCAAATATGCACAATAGTCAGTTTAACAATTGCACTAATTTTAATTTTCACTATTAAAAATATCTAACACTTGTCCATAAATTTCTTATCGCAGTTGTCTTCTAAATCACTTCACTATTACGAAAATCACTTCCCACACACTATCGCAGTTCTTATCGCGGTCGAATGAATGATCCCCCCATTCATTCAGCTCGCCTTTATATAGGGTCTCTACCTTTTCACCCATTTCTCGTACATTGGCGAATGTTCTACCGAGAGGTACCTGGTAGATTCGAGCAAATTAATGAATGGAGTGACGTCACTTGCAGATGTTGATCATGCTTGTTGGGTTCTCGTGGGTTCGAGTAAATTCATTTGTTGACGTTCTTAATGATTGTGAAAACGATTGCGACAGTAGCTCGCAGAATTATTTGTACATGTAACAATATATATATATATATATATATATATATATATATATATATATATATATATATAGGTATATATATATATATATATATATATAAGTGTATATATATATTTATATATATATATATATATATATATATATATATATATATATATATATATATATATATCCATATACAATATATATATATATATATATATGTATATATATATATATATATATATATATATATATATATATATATATATATATATGTATATATATATATATATATATATATATATATATATATATGTATATATATTTATATATATATATATATATATATATATATATATATATGTATATATATTTATATATATATAAACATATAAATATATGGTTATATTTATATATATATATATATATATATATATATATATATATATATATATATATATATAAAAATATAAATATATGTATATGCTTATATATATATATATATATATATATATATATATATATATATATATATATATATATATATATATATATATATATATATATATATATATTGTTACATGTACAAATAATTACATGTACAAATAATTCTGCGAGCTACTGTCGCAATTGTTTTCACAACAATGAAGAACACGAATTCACTCGAAACCACGACAACCCAACAAGCATGATCAACATCTGCAAGTGACGTCACTCCATTCATTAAATTTGCTCGAATCTACCAGGTACCTCTCGGTAGAACATTCGCCAACGTACGAGAAATGGGTGAATAGGTAGAGACCCTATATAAAGGCGAGCTGAATGAATGGGGGGATCATCATTCATTCGACCGCGATAAGAACTGCGAAAGTGTGTTTCGCAATAGTGAAGTAATTTAGAAGACAATTGCGATAATAAATTTATGGACAAGTGTTAAATTTTAATTTTTAATAGTGAAAATTAAAATTAGTGAAAGTGTTAAATCGATCATTGTGCACTTTTGAAATAAAATAAACTCTTTTAACTTAAATTAAAAGTCATTGCGTTTTCACTTTCCCGGAACATTAAAATTATTGGCCGCGAACGGAAAACACGCGACAGTGGTGTCAGAAGTGGGATAGAAAAATTTTGAAAGTGAAAATTTGAGCATTTTTATAGTGCACAATAGTAAAATTTAAAGAAACATTAAAAATGCCACGAAGCTTAAACTTAAAAATTAATGAATTGACCATGTCGGAGCTTAAGGAAGAGTTGGAACAGCGAAACCTGGCTACGCAAGGTACAAAGGCCACACTGATTGCACGCTTGCGTGACGCGATCGAGCCGGAAGGCGTGAATCTGGATTCGGGTGAGTTCTCAGATGCGGAAAAAGGCGCAGAAGGTGGAGAAGTAGAAACACCAAAATCGAAGGAACCAGAAAATGCGCTGATGCAAATGTTGATGCTGATGCAGCAAGAGCAGCGACAACAGTCATCCAATTTAACAGCGAAGTTAAATGAACAATCAGCGCAGCTAAATGAAGCTGCGAAGCTAAACGAACAATCAGCGAAGCTGGACCAACAAGCAATCGAAATCAAAGCAGACATCAAGGCAGACATCACACAGAAGCTGGAGAAACAGTCAACCGCAATAAAAGTGGAGCTCGGTAGTCTCAACAAGCAAATTAAAGGCGTCGAGGAAAAGGTTGACCAGGTCGAGGAAAAGGTTTACCAGGTCGAGGAAAAGGTCAGCCAGGTCGAGGAGAGAATCAACAATGAGATGGAAAACATGAAAAAGGAATTGGAAGCAGCAAAGGCAGTAGTAACCGCCCCACCAGCCCCAATTATAACCGCAGCGCAAAGCTCATCTAGAAATGTGCAAGCACCAATATTCGATGGGCAAACGGTCTGGACTATTTACAAAACCCAGTTCGAAGCAGCCGCTCGCATAAATCACTGGAATGAGCAGGAACGAGCAACTGCATTGATTCTCGCTCTAAGAGGCCCAGCTGCCGAGCTGTTGCAGACGATCCCCGTTGAATTGCACTCAAACCCGAATGCTATAATGAATGCGCTCGGCATGCGTTATGGAGACGATCATCTAAAGCAGATTTATCGGTCACAGCTAAGGCATCGAATGCAGAAGTCTGGTGAAACCCTGCAGCAGCTAGCCCAAGACATTGAGCGACTGGCACTTTTGGCTTATCCAGCCTACGACCCAGAACATCGAGATGATGCAGCGACAGAAGCATTCATCAGCGCACTAAAGGACCCGGAATTGCAACAAGCCGTGCGGTTAGCTCAAAAGCAAACGGTTAAGGACGCACTGGCTTATAGTCTGAACTTTGAGGCAGCGAAAAATGTGACTCGTACCACTGCCCGGGTTCGTGAGGTAGTGACAGACGAGTGCAGGTGTGAGCGCGTGGAAATTGAGCGAGACCCGCATGTAAATGGTGCGCCTAGATGCTGGAATTGCGGAGAGAAGGGGCACCTGCAAAGAGGCTGCAAGAAGCGAAGAAAACCGAGCTATTGTCCAGGGTGTGCAGCTAGAAGGAGATCCAGACCGAGTCAGGAGCCCAGAATGGAAGCCCTTCAAACAGAGGGGTCGGGAAACATGTAAGAGCCAACTTCGTAGGGCAGAGGTTGGCTAGGAGGATCGACGTCCCCAGCACCACCATCACCGTGTCAAGACTACATCGTGGAGAAGCAGACTTATGCCTTCCGGGTCAAATTGACGGAGAACACTGCACCATAACAATCGACACTGGTGCAACCCGATCGATTATCCGACCAGAGCTAGTTAGACAGCAACAACTTCACAAGGGCAGAATTTTCTCACTACGGACAGCTACGGGAGAAACTGCACCTGTTCATGGAGAGGTCAACCTCCAGATACAGTTGGGAGACCTTGTGTTCCGACATAATTTTCTGGTCGCGAACATTATGGATGACTGCATTCTCGGAATGGATTTTCTGCGACCACATGGAATCACGTTGGATTTGGGCAAACGTGTATTGAAATGGCAGAATGTAGAAGTACTGATGGAGGATCCCAGCGTCCAAATTCCCAAGATGAATGTAGTGGTATGTACTGACACTGATGTACCGAATTCTTCCGAAAGCATTGTATGGGCCAAGCTTGATGGTGATTCTGGAGACCACCGATCTTATCTGATAGAGCCAACGACGACGTCTGCATTACGCAGTTTGATTGTAGGACGATGCCTTGTAAGATCTTTAAGGAACGGATATGTGCCGGTTAGAGTCCTTAACACCGCAGACTCAACCACGAGCATCAAAGCGGGAGAAGTCATCGGCAGCTGCCAGCCTGTTTCCACCATCACCTCTTTGGAAGCTACTCACGACCATCATTGGGAAAGGAGGCAAGACACAGACAAAGCCCGGGAATCTACGTCTGCAATATTGAAGCAGGTCAAATTGCCAGTGCAGCTATTCAAACGAGCCCCTCATCTGGTCACCAAGTACAGTGACATCTTCTCAACAAGCCCGGATGACCAAGGCCGAACGAGTATGGTAACTCACGTCATAGATACACAGGGAGCCAAGCCGATTCGACAAGCACCGAGACGTCTCCCTATAGCCAAACAAGGAGAAGTGAGCGCGCTGATCGCGGACATGGAAAAACAAGGCGTTATTGAACCTTCTGTCAGTCCTAGGGCCGCGCCTGTAGTTCTAGTCAAGAAAAAGGATGGTAGCACTCGCTTTTGTGTCGACTATAGGCAGCTTAACGACGTCACTAAGAAAGATAGTTACCCACTCCCACGCATCGATGACATCATGGACACTTTAGCCGACGCAAAATGGTTTTCTACACTCGATCTCAAGAGTGGCTACTGGCAGGTAGAAATTGACAAGAAGGACCGAGAGAAGACCGCATTTTCAGTTGGGACCGGATTGTGGCAATTTGTTGTGATGCCATTTGGGCTTTGCAATGCCCCAGCCACTTTCGAACGCTTGATGGAATATGTGCTTCGTTGTCTAACCTGGAAAACCTGCTTGGTATACCTAGATGACATCATCGTCATCGGTAGAACGTTCGAAGAGCATGTGCGGAACTTAGAAGAGGTTTTCTCCCGATTACGACTGGCAAATTTGAAACTTAGTCCCGAGAAGTGTACTCTTTTCGCAGATGAAGTAAAATACCTGGGACACGTCGTATCAGCAGAAGGGGTCAAAACAGACCCTGAGAAAATTGAAGCCGTGAAAAGCTGGCCAACACCAAACAACAAGCGCCAACTACGAAGTTTTCTGGGTCTGGCGACCTACTATCGAAGATTCGTCAAAGACTTTGCCAAAATAGCTAAGTGTCTCCATCAGCTAACCGAGAAAAATCGTCCGTATGTCTGGAATGAACAATGCCAGACAGCCTTCGAGACCCTGAAGGAAAAGCTGTGTGAATCACCCGTGCTGGCGTATCCGAAACCCGGAAAAATGTTTGTAGTTGACACCGATGCAAGCAACGGCGGTATTGGAGCTGTACTCTCCCAGCAGATCAATGGCGAAGAAAGAGTCCTCTCTTATTACAGTCGAGTTCTCTCAAAAAGTGAGAGGAATTACTGCGTGACCAGGAAGGAGCTATTGGCTATAATAGAGGCCACTAAGCAGTTCCACAAGTATCTATATGGGTAGAAATTTGTTCTTCGAACGGACCATGCATCACTGAGATGGTTGCTCAACTTCAAAAACCCCGAGGGACAAGTTGCGAGATGGATCGAAAGATTGCAGTCATACGACTACGAAATTGTTCATCGGAAGGGCGGAGTTCATCGAAATGCTGACGCCCTATCCCGCCGTCCATGTCCAGCTAACTGCAAGCATTGCCGACGGATTGAGGAAAAGGAACCGCTCGTTGATCTGCGATTGATAACGGCGGAATTCGTTGAAGGTTGGTCATCGGAGGAGATTCGAAACGCCCAGTTAGCCGATGAAGACATCGGACCATTGCTCGTATGGAAGGAGACGACTGGGCGACCTGAGTGGAAAGACGTTTCAATGCATGGCGCAACCCTGAAAAGCTATTGGGCACAATGGAACTCCCTTCAGGTGGAGGGTGGCGTACTCAAGCGGAAATGGGAAACGGCGGATGGTAGCTCCTATAGGATGCAAACTATACTTCCCAAAAGCCGAATCCACTATGTGGTTAAGGAAATGCATGAAAGATCCTCGGAGGCCACCTTGGTGTTAACAAGACCTTAGCGAAATTGCGGGAACGGTTCTACTGGCTCCACGCTCGAGAAGACGTAGAGGACTGGTGTCGCAGATGCACAATTTGCGCTTCCGTCAAAGGCCCAAAGCGACGACTGAGAGGACAAATGCAAGCCTATAACGTAGGCGTGCCATTCGAAAGGATTGCTGTTGACATCGCAGGACCCTTTCCTGAAACCGATTGGGGAAATCGATATACGCTGGTTGTAGCCGATTATTTCAGCAAGTGGCCCGAGGTCTACCCCATTCCCAACCAGGAAGCAACTACCGTAGCTGAACAGCTAGTGTTAAATTGGGTCAGTAGGTACGGCGTACCTTGCGAATTACATTTGGATCAAGGCCGAAACTTTGAGTCACTAGTTTTTGGCGAAATGTGCGAGCTGCTCGGAATACGGAAAACGAGGATAACACCGCTGCATCCCCAATCCGATGGAATGGTCGAACGTTTCAACGGCACGCTCAATAAACACCTTGCCAAGATGGTTGACGAGAACCAAAGGGACTGGGACCGACATATCCCACTATTTTTGATGGCGTACAGAGCTGCCAAACATGCATCGACGGGCCAAGCCCCAGCCAAAGTCACTTTTGGAAAGACTATTCGTCTGCCAGCCGATATAAAGTTCGGAACACCCCCTGAGAAACCCCAAACAGTCTCGGAGTACGCAAGTGATCTAAGACAACGGTTGAACCAGATACATCGGACAGTGCGAAAACACCTCGAATCGGCTACTGACCGCATGAAGACCAGGTATGATCTAAAGGCTAATTCTACTGGCTTCCAGCAAGATGACTTGGTGTGGCTTTATAACCCGCAACGGCGAAAGGGTAGGTCTCCAAAGTTGCAACATAATTGGGAGGGACCATACCGAGTTACAAAGCGAATCAACGACGTCGTATACCGAATACAGGAACATCGTAAGCCGAGAGCTAAAATGAAAATCGTGCATCTGGACCGTCTTGCCCCATATTACACCCAGGGAGAATTGACTACAAATAGCGACACATCTTTTCGGGGCGAAAAGAACTGAGGTGGGGGCAGTGTTACATGTACAAATAATTACATGTACAAATAATTCTGCGAGCTACTGTCGCAATTGTTTTCACAACAATGAAGAACACGAATTCACTCGAAACCACGACAACCCAACAAGCATGATCAACATCTGCAAGTGACGTCACTCCATTCATTAAATTTGCTCGAATCTACCAGGTACCTCTCGGTAGAACATTCGCCAACGTACGAGAAATGGGTGAATAGGTAGAGACCCTATATAAAGGCGAGCTGAATGAATGGGGGGATCATCATTCATTCGACCGCGATAAGAACTGCGAAAGTGTGTTTCGTAATAGTGAAGTAATTTAGAAGACAATTGCGATAATAAATTTATGGACAAGTGTTAAATTTTAATTTTTAATAGTGAAAATTAAAATAAGTGAAAGTGTTAAATCGATCATTGTGCACTTTTGAAATAAAATAAACTCTTTTAACTTAAATTAAAAGACATTGCGTTTTCACTTTCCCGGAACATTAAAATTATTGGCCGCGAACGGAAAACACGCGACAATATATATATATATATATATATATATATATATATATATATATATATATATATATATATATATATATATATATATATATATATATATATATGTATATATATATATATATATGTATATATATATATATATATATATATATATATATATATATATGTATATTTATTTATATATATATGTATATTTATTTATATATATATATATATATATATATATATATATATGTATATATTTGTAATATTATATGTATATATATACATATATGTATAGATATATATATATATATATATATATATATATATATATATATATATATATGTATAGATATATATATATATGTATATAAATTTATTTATATATAAATATAAATATATATATGATATATATATATATATATACATATATATATAAGTATGTATATGTATAAATATATATATGTACATATATATATATATATATATATATATATATATATATATATATATATATATATATAAATATATATAAATATATATATATATATATATATATATATATATATATATATATATATATATATATATATATATATATATATGTATATATATATTTATATGCACATATATTTTATTATTATTTATGTGTTTATATATATATATATATATATATATATATATATATATATATATATGTACATGTTAAAACGAAATTGCGTGACCTGCGTATAGTATTCTGAATATATAATTTAGCACTCAGAAAAGAAAGCGAGTTCCGACTGCTATTACAAAGGAGTCCAGTTAATTTCATGGACATTTTTTCCTGTCTATCGCATTGGTTTCAGAAAAAAATTTGGATGGAAGTTTAAGCTGCTTCCATCGAAATTTTAGAAAGATGTCTTTCTCAATTTTTACTATACCACGAATTTTTTTTTGGCACTGAATTTTATGCAGGCATGATTGAAGAGGGGGTAGCCAATGTTGAGAACATTGAGAAAGGTAGCCAATGTTGAGAATGAGAAAGATCTTGAGCTATTTGAACTTTTGAAATCATGGGAACTTGACGCATACTTTACTCACCTCAAAGGTAATTATCGCAGCTTAAGCTTATTTCTATTATTCCTGTAATTATTTTAAACTATACGTTGAATGTAAATTTTGATGCATATTTTTACTTGATTGATTTTCACGAAAGATGCGGCAGTGGCAATCGATGAGCTCATTTTTTTAAACAATGAAGATATTAATCAATTATTTCCTACATTTAAACTTATTGGAGTAAAAGCAAAGTTCCGTGAAAGACTTAAAGACTGGAAGAATAAAAAGGTAGCAAGAGTCTGTTGTCATTCTGTCACATATTTACTAATTTCCCATTTTGTTTAAATTTATAGTGTGGTATCGACGTTGAAACTCATTCGGTGGGGTCAGACCTGATCAAATGGGTGAATGAAAGCCAAAAGCAGCTAAATAGTTCACCTGCTTCTGCTTATTCTGGAAGCACAAATCTTTCACTGACAAACGTAAGAATTTTTTTTTCATATAATTGTACATAAAATAATCGTTAGATTTACAAAACTAGACTGAAATCACGGATATCCTACGACAAACGGTTAAAGGTCAAGCTGTGCTAGATAATTATGGAAAAAATACTCAGTTTCTTGCAAATGCCATCATAGATTTCGTTGCATCAAAATACACGAACTTGCAGCCATCGCATTTTCAGTTTTTAACTGAGAAGATCGTCGAAACGTTCCCGACTGAAAATGCTGTATGTTATGTTATTCTTTAAAAGTTTTTCTTTAAAAAAAAATTTTTTTCCATAGAATACTTACTATGTTGGGAGGAACAAAGAGAGGAAACACCCAAAAGAAAAACTTCATGATCGTTATTTTAATATAAAAACAAAACTGAGACGTACCAAACCAATAACGAGTCACCAAAAACAAGGTTCATCCTCTCAAGAGATTACATATGAAGTCGATGAAAGCCTAGTTCAGAGCGAAAAGCAGTGGTTAAAATATAATTGCCAACCACATGAAGAAGTTTGTTGCAAGTGGAAAAGGACATTCGTGTTGCGTCGCAGAGATGTTTTAGCACCGGAGGAAAATTTGGAAAACATTTTTAAAGAGTGGCCACTATTCAAAAACGGAGAGCTCGGTAATTTGCTTGTAAGTTTCATTATATGCTTACCTGGATTTTTTAAAAAATTTGTTCACATACAAGGTTGATGCTGATTTCAAACAACTGTACCCCAATAAGGATGGATTATTGTTCAATAAATGGAGTGGATTTTGTAAAAAAATCATTCCCTTTTTTAAGGAAAACATTAAGGATGGGGAGTCTAAGCTTCAACTAAACCAACTCGAAAAGGAGTGTCCTAAGGAAGGTATAGTGAAACTTTTATTTGAATACTTCTTGTTTCATCTGCTCTTTATTTGAATAGGTTCTTGTGATTACCTAATAGCAACACTTCTAAATGCTGTGCTAACGCCATTTACATGTTTGATGCTCGAAGAAGGCTTGAGCAGAAAAAGAAAAAAAAGGTGACCATCAAGGAAGGAAAGGAATCGCTGGTAATCCATTTGCAGAACATATCGAATTTGAACATTCGGTTAGAGGATCTTAAGACCCAATCTTATGCGTCACGAGAAAGGATTCAGCCATTGATGATCGTAATAGGATCTTCAGCAACAGCGTTACAGGAGTTTTATTTGTATTTTGATGGCGTCAAGTTCAAATTTTCTACATTTCTTTCGTGTTGTGACAGCTGTTTCAAGGTATTTCACGTGTTAAACCTCGAATATCCACCGTACTGCATTAATGTATGGCATTTTTTAGAGCAGTATTTTTATGAAATATCTAATTCTAAGCAAATTATTCCAAAAGTGTCAGGACTTGTCTCTTATTTGAATAGCTTTAAGTAATTTACTTTAGGTTTTGAACTTTGTTTACTTTAATAGTATTGAAACATTAACGATGTACTTTTGCTATATGTGCAAGTTGAGCTTATCAAATGCTTCTGAACTTGTGAATCATTTAAAAACCAAGCATGAAATAGCTAGACATGGAACTTACAAATGCGCTCAATCAAAATGCACTCAAAAATTTTCTACTAGAAAAGCGTTTAAGAAACATTTGGTTAGAAGTCATAATTCATTTCTGAATTTTGCTGTAAAGACACATTCTAGTGGAGATGCTGTTGATCAGAACCGCAAAATTGTTCATACACAGCCAGAATCTAGTTTGCCAATAATAAACAATCCACTACCAGACTTTTCTGTAGACTTAAATTCAGATGTAACAAAACACTACGAAATTCTTTCTCAAAAAGCACTAGAATTTTCTACTGAACTTTTTTCCAAACCCAATATGAGCCGTAAAGATGCAATCGAAATTCAAAACAGAGTTTCACAGATTACAACTAGCATTGTCAATATTTTCAAAGGTCTTACTCAATCCACACTACATACTGATGCGGATACCTGTAATTTTCAGAAAGCGTTCAGGGATTGCTCTGATCCCTTTCAATGTTACAAGACTGAGTTCAAATATATGCGTTACATGTCCGAAAGAGATTTACTAGCATTTCCTCTTTGCCATACGATGAACAATGAAGTACGCGAAGTAATCGTACATGGACAGTCAACACTTGAACCAGTAAGTGCAAAGGCGTATTTTTTGCCAATTCGATTTCAAATAAGAGAGCTTTTTGAAATTCCTGGTATTTTAAAAGCAACAATAAATAACATGCACTCTTTACAGTCCCAGTGTAACTATCATAACTTTGTAAATGGAGAACTGTTTAAACTTAAAACCAATTCTTCTGCCTTCAAAATAGTTTTACCATACTTTCTTTATATGGATGATTTCGAAGTAAATAATGCTCTTGGTAGTCATTCTTCACAAGATACTCTATGTGGAATTTATTATAATTTTCCTTCTATACCCGCTTACTTATTGTCAAATCGTAATTACATCTTCGTTGCAGGATTTGTCAAAACTAAACATATAAAAGAATTTGGAGTAGCTTCTTCTCTGTATGTGCTCAAAAATGAAATGAACTTTTTGGCTCAAGAGGGATTAGACATTCACACAGAGGAGGGTAAATTCAAAGTGCATTTTCTTCTTGGCTTAATATTGGGTGACAATCTGGGTTTAAAATCAATACTCGGTTTCACAAAATCTTTCAATTGTGATAAATATTGTCGACTGTGCAATAGATGTAAAAAGGATATGCAAGTAGATTGCAACGAAAGAATGAACTGTATAAGAGGTGTTGAAGAATATGATACCGACCTTAAAATTAATAATCCCAAAGTAACTGGAATCAAAGAAGCATGTATATTAAATGAAATTCATTCTTTTCATATCACAGAGAATTTTACTTCTGATATAATGCATGACATTTTTGAGGGAATATGCCACTATGAAATTTGTCAAGTATTATCGGCTTTAATTGGTAATAAGGTTCTTTCACTTGAGACTGTTAATTCCAGAAAGAAAATGTTTTCATATGTCAATGTCGAAGTTGGAAACATTTCTGTAGCGATTCAACAACATCATTTGAAAAATAATAGCTTGAAAATGTCTGCACGAGAAATGTGGCATTTTGCACATTTTTTACCTTTATTAATTGGCGACCTAATTCCAATACATAATAAATTTTGGCACCTTTTTTGCTATCTACTTAAGATAATAGATTATGTTTTATTGAGTGAGTTCTCGGAAGACGATATTACAAATTTAAGAAATGTCATATGCCAGCATCATAAACTATACATTAACTTGTTTGGCCCATTGGAGCCTAAGCATCATTTTCTGGTTCACTATCCTACGATCATTCAAAAAAGTGGTCCTCTGAAGTATTTATGGTGCTTCTGCTTCGAAAGTAAGCACAAAGATTTAAAAAAGTACGCAAATGTCATAACTTCAAGAAGAAATATAGCATATTCTTTATCAATGAAATATTGCTATAACTTTTCAAAGTTCATTCTTTTTAAAAGTGAACTACCTGTTGTGCTTGAATTTCCACCTTGTATACCTACATCCTTAGCTGGGACTTCTCAATATTCAGAACTACCTTACATGAGCATCTTGGGCACTGCTTTAGTTTTTTTACCTGAAACAGTATGTTATAAAGGAACAAAATATAATAGAATGATGTATCTGACCAAAAAAGATTCAAGGTTTCAACTTATTCGACTTTTTAAAATTCTTGAATTAGTAGTAACTGCAGAAAGAAAATTATTTATAATATGTTTAGAAATCAATATTATGAAATTCAATGAGCATTTCCAAAGCTACGAAGTCGGAACGAAAACAACGAAATTATTTCTGCACGAAATTGATTTCTTTCAAAGTGGCCCATTGCATATATATCCATCGGCCAATGGAAAGTGTTTCGTTCGAAACAAAACTATTTAAAGTTTTGATGAACTATATTCTGTATTTTAAAATCTTGATTTGATTGAATTGAATTCAAACTCATTAAAAACGCATTTGATTCGATTATATATATATATATATATATATATATATATATATATATATATATATATGCATATATAAATATATATATATATATATATATATATATATATATATATATATATATATATATATATATATATATACACATATATATATATATATATATATATATATATATATATATAAATGTATATATATATATATATGTATATGTATATATATATATATATGTGTGTGTGTGTGTGTGTGTGTGTGTGTGTGTGTGTGTGTGTGTGTGTGTGTGTGTGTGTTTGTGTGTGTGTGTGTTTGTTTGCATAAAAAAGTATCATAAATAAATATGTATCTATATAACATTTCCATTACTTTTGAATTTGAATCAGTTTACCGTGCGAGTTGAGAAGCATTGGAAGTTTAGTTTAAGAAAAATAAATTTAATTGGCTGTGTTAATAGAATACAATTCATACATATTTTCTGCATTGTGAAACATGTTATTTTGACGTTACGAAATTACATAATAAATATTTTTTGATGAAGTATTTTATTTGCTTGAATATAGATGTTTAGAGCTTTTCAGGAAAAGGTTTGAGTCAGTGCTAAATAAATAGCAATGAATATTCGTCGCAAACGCTGCAGCTGTTCTTTTGAACACGAAAAATAGTTGAATTGAATGCCTGAACAACTGCGAGTATCTTTAATTGAATTGCATTGTGTTTCTTTATTTAAAAGTTTAAGTATTTAAAATAAACATGCTTCGTTTGATTTAATCATTTATTCATATTTGAGTTGATTGGCAAAATATTTAAACCAAACGATGATTAGTTTACCCAGCAAATACGTTAATATTTAAAACAAATGTGATAATTTTTGATACGAATATTTTAGCATTTATTTGATTCATGTTTCTAATGAACATGCGCATTTTTACCAAATAAACGCATACGAAACGCGAAAATGTTTGAGTTATACCAGTTTTTTGTTTATTAGAACTTCATATTTTTTTCAGTAGTCACTTCAGCAGTTTGATAAATTCTTCTATTCGATATAGAATGTTTCCAATCCGTCTCAGGCTTTCCGTACAAACCAGTACATGCACGAAGACATTTCCTTTCGAAAACTCTGAATCTTTCCATTGTACTAGCACTCTGGTTGTACCAGATCTGACATCCATATGTCAAAACTGGTCTAACCAGTATCTTGTAACAGATAATTTTGACCTTTTGATCAATGTATCTGGAATGAAAGAGCTTTCGAAGGGCCATGACTACTTTAAGTGCCTTACTGAGCAGGATTTTCACATGTTCAGTATAGTACAGATACTGATCGAGATAAACACCGAGGTATCGAACACAGGATTTATGTGGAACCCGTTCAAGACTACCCTCACCAGCCATGATGTGGAAATCCTTCCAATTACGTTTCAGGTCTTGACTGACCCCCTGCAGCGTTGTCCGAAACAAGATTGTTTCACACTTTTGCGCATTTATTTTCATTCGCCAATTGTCAGTGTACAGCTGTACATCATTGAACATTTTTTGGAGATTGCTCTCAACTATTGTAGCTTTTCGGTCTGCCGTATAGATGATCAGATCATCAGCAAACGCTACCAATGATCGCGTTGGCGAGACGTTAAAATCAAAGCCGTTCAATAGCTTGCGAATGAAGATTGAGAAGAGCAGAGGCGCAGTAACTGTTCCCTGCTGTAGACTATTCAAGACCTTGAACTCGCGCATTGTTGTCAGATTTCCATCAGTTACAACAAACGATTTCCCGTATAACATATTACACATCATGGCGACAAGGTGTCTGGGGAACTTGTCCTGAAGGAGTTTAAAAATTAGTCCATCTAACCATACCGTATCAAAGGCTTTCTCCATATCAATGAGACATGCTCCAACACATTGTCTATCATTTAGTTTCCAACAGATGTCTGAGGTTACTTTCGTTATTGCATGTGTGGTCGAATGCCTGGCACGAAAACCAAATTGGCAATTCGGCATCAACTCATTTTCCTCAATGTGGGCGTTGAATGCTCTGTTGAGTATCACTTCAAACACCTTGCTGATGTTAGGCAGCAAGCTGATTGGGCGATAGCTTTTGGGGCATGAAGATTCTTTTCCTTTCTTCAAGATCGGAAATACCTTAGCCTTTTTCCACTCATTTGGGAAATATGAATTGCTCAACATGTTGTTGTACAATATGCAATAGTTCCTAATAGCAACCTCAGGCAAATGTCGGAGAACTACATTTAGAATACCATCAGTACCACATGATTCATGATTCATGATTCTTCATAGCTGACAAAAAAATCAATAAGATTCAAGCTCGGTATGAGGTCAGATGTTAATGTTTCATTGAAATGAAGAATTGATTGGCCGTTCAGGCTTGATTTGAAGTCGGAAACTTTTGCTTCAACGACCTCTGAAAAAATTTGGTACCCTCTTTCAGGGTTTGGTAGATGAACCAATTCAAAATGCGTTCCAATCAGGGCAAGTTTATCCAATCCTTCACAAATAATCCTGTTTCCATTTCTATCCGGAGTCGTACTATCAATTTCGATACCAGCCCTATCGAGAAGATTTATCTCATCACTAGTGACTTCAAGATTCGATACCTTCACTCGAGACTTCTTGCGGAATATGCTATTCACTTTCGTGAACACGCCGTCTGGGTCCTGTGGGCTAATACCCCTCAATTTTTCCGCCCATTGATTGCTGACCTCACTCCTGAAGTATGACCGGATTAAGTTCCGGACATTCTTGAGATGTAATTTCAACAAAGACAATGAGGGATGGTTGTAGTCCAAAAATCGTCGATAAATATTGTTGACGCGTGTGAGAAGGAGGCTTTTCAATCTTTTCAACCTTGCGATGGTTGGTGTTTCATATCCTTCCATATTGTTTCGATGTTTAATCTTGGGAACTACTTTCTCAATCGTTTCCAGCGTCAGCTTCTCTAACTTCGACAAATAAACATATATTTCATCGTTAGTTAGATTCCTATCATTAGGAACCATTGAGCAAGAGTTGCCACCATCAGAAGGGGGACATTGCTTCTGGTACTCCCGATTAAACTTCTTTTGAAACTTTCCCCAGTCTGTTTTTTTGAAATTCAACCGATGATTTTCATGTTGAACTGGAATGAGGAAGAAATCATCCCTGTGATGATTGATTTCCATTACGATTGCGTTATGGTCGCTATCATAAGGAAGCACCTGCAGTTTCTGTTGAGGACTATTAAAGTTGAATTCGAGTCTTGCGTCAGCAATGCAAAGGTCCAAATATGAATTTGTCCTAGGGTATGTTGGGAACTCCGACCCATATAGGTTGCACCTGTATTCAATTCGGTTCTCTGTTATCTATGATTTCAGGAATACACCTCTTGGATTATTGGTGGCGTTCAGCCATGATGTATGCTTGGCGTTTAGATCACCAGCAAGAATATAATAATTTTGCAGCCTGTTCAATTCGAGTATTTCAAACAAGGAATTGAGTTCCTCCTTGAGCTTGAGAACAGTTCCACCAGTTGCATAGGCAGAGATAACGAAGAGGTTATCCCCACCTGGCAGTGAGATTTTGATAACGGACACTTCAAGAGATTCATAGCTTTTGAATTCGATTTTTTCAATATTTTGGAAACGATAGGGTCTTCGAACCAATATCCCAGTACCACCTCCCCCATCACCTATTACCCTATCGTTTCTTACGAATTCATAATCCTTGAATGTCATGGAGTGCCATGAATTGAGGTGGGTTTCGGTTAGAAGCCGGATGTCAGGCTTTTGTCTGGCAATGAATTCAAGGAGATAATCACGCCGATGTATAGTAACAATGGAGTTGACGTTGATCGAGATGAGACGAATCCTATCCATGGGAATGTGACTGGATGACAAATTATTTTGAGGCATTTGAAACCCCTAGACGATGAAAAACAAGATTAATTTTTGTATCTTGCTTATCGATTCTTTCCGATAGAGAATTAAATTGCTGTAAAATTTTGAGAAGCAGCTCATTATTGCCACTTACATTATTTACACTATTTTCCGCATTTTCTGCTGGTCCTCTAGCGGCTTGTGCAAATGATACTCCGGGCTTGACGAAGTTCGGAGCTAAGACACTGCGGTGTATTTGTGTTTGCTTTGGGGCAGATTTCAATCTTGCATCCTGATATCGGGAGCATCCTTGATATGATGCCGGGTGACCAAAAACACCGCAGTTCACACAATATAATTTCTCTTTTGGCTCCGTCTGAGCCAATTTGCACTCACCGGGAGCATGCACGTCTTTGCATTTAACGCATCGGTAATGCATGGCGCAGTTGGCAGCCGAATGCCCAAATCGTTGGCAGCGATAGCACTGGTTGATTTTGTAATGAATTTCGAAATGTCCGTGTAGAACACGGGTGGCGATGGTCTGGCACAAGTGTCAGCGAGCTAAAACAACACCGAGCTCAGCTAACTAGCTTCGCTTAACGACCGCGTACGCGTGCTTGACGACTAGCATTTGCGGGATCATATGAGGCGGGTTCTTGTCGAGCCACGAAGCTACACTACAAAATACTTATCACGCGTACTCTACTCTACAAGACGCACCGATCAATTTTTATTGTCTTAAGAAAAGTTCTATTAGGTGTCAATTAATCTACTCTACAGAAATTCAATATTGTTTTGCCTCGTTAAAGTTAGCGGACACGGAGGCTTGAGACAAACGCAAACATTACACAAAAAGCAACCGTTACTTTCACAGAAGAAGGTCGTTGGATTACAAGGGGAATGTCAAACCTAAAGATGTTAAAGTGGCTGAAGTGAACCACTCATCTCTGCCTAAAGGATGGAAACTTGACGGATGCAGCTTACTTTACACTAGTAAAACAACAAACTAAGCAGTTTCGACGGGGTGACCACCTTTTCTCTTCAGGAGCAGCCACTCCTGATCACCACGGGGCTGCTCGACTGCTTATGTTTATTACAATTTCTCGTTTCTGGAGGCGTTCCCACCTCACCACTCGAAAATTTAAATATCTGATTTGCTGAAGAGCGCTTGGACTGCTCTTATTTGTTATTTGTACCAAATAAAGTGGTAAATTTTTTTTTTCTACCGTCGACCTTCTTGTCGCGAATGTTTTAACTGAGATAAACTCGATTTGTGGTGCTGTTTCCTTGAGAACCTGAAGAAGATCGACGATATCTTCTCCGCAGTCCAAGCCCTTCAGCAAGAACGTCTGGTTCTTCTCGCTTTTGGGGGTATAAGTGAAGTGCGGAACCTCCCCAGAATTCAAAGCATTTTTCGCTGATTTGAAATCAACCAGTGATTTCGTTCTAATTGATAGCTTCTCAGAATTTATTCGTTTGATTTCGAAATTCGTTAATTTGTTTTCGGCTGCCAACAGCCGAACCATGTCCTTTCCGCTTTGACCGAAGACATTAATTGGCGGAACTTTCTCGGTATTCTTGGCTACTTTTTGAGGAGGACCAGCAGAACTACGGGCTGGTTTCTTCTCCTTATTTCTATTTTCATTATTTTTATTTTTTAAATATAAGATAAAATTATCATCTTTATTACCTTCGTCTACCTCCATACCCTGTTGGAGTCCATCCAGCGCTGCAAAGTAGTTCTGGCTTTCGTTGGTGCCACCAGCACTTAATACTTCTTCAGTGATAATTGGATTTGCAGCTTTCTTCTGTTTTTCGATTTTTCGTATCGGATCACTCTCTTGAACTTTTTTTGCCGTCTTGAACATTTCTTCGTACGTTTGAATTCTTGCCTTTAACTCTTCGATTTCACTTCGAAGGCGACACACCTCCTGTCTATCCTCGAGCACTTGTGTTTTACGGCCGCCATCTGCGGTATCCTGGGTGCTCGTGTGTCTCCGCTTGTTGACACTTGCCAATTTCACACCGTCACTCTCCCCGGGGCCCCCCAACGGAGGGAAGCCGTCGGGCTCCTCCAAACAGCAGTCCCGAGTTGTCTTTGGTTTGTTGCCTTTTCTTGATTTATTGGTATGGTTGGTCGATGCCTTCGACGATTAATTCTTCCCCAATAAAATCAAAACTTGCTTTTGACTGACTCGTACAAAATTAATTCAATTATTTGAAACTGACTTTTGTGAAAAATTAATTAATTTTTAAAATTAATGACAGGAGCGATTAAAAACACGTCTACACGCAACGATCACCGAAGTCAAGCAGTATCGGGCGCGGTTAGTACTTAGATGGGGGAACTCCGACCCATATAGGTTGCACCTGTATTCAATCTGGTTCTCTGTTATCCATGATTTCAGGAATACACCTCTTGGATTATTGGTGGCGTTTAGCCATGATGTACGCTTGGCATTCAGGTCACCGGCAAAAATATAATAATTATGCAGCCTGTTCAATTCGAGTATTTCAAACAAGGAATTGAGTTCCTCCTTGAACTTGAGAACATTTTGACCAGTTGCATAGGCAGAGATAACGAAGAGGTTATCCCCACCTGGCAGTGAAATTTTGATGACGGACACTTCAAGAAATTCAAAGTTTTTGAATTCGACTTTTTCAATATTTTGGAAACAATAGGGTCTTCTAACCAATATCCCGGTGCCACCTCCCCCATCACCTACTACCCTATCGTTTCTTACGAATGCAAAATCTTTGAATTCCATGGAATGCCATGAATTGAGGTGGGTTTCAGTGAGAAGTATGATGTCAGGCTTTTGCTTAACAACAAATTCAAGGAGATAATCACGTTGATGTATAGCAACGATAGAGTTGACGTTGATCGATATGAGCCGAAGCCTATCCATGGGAATATGACTGGATGACAAGTTATTATTAGGCATTTGAAAGACCTAAACGCTGAAAAGCAAAGTTAATTTTTGAATCTTGTTTGTCGATTCTCTCCGATTGTTAAGTTGCTGGTAAATTTTGAGAAGCAGCTCATTATTGCCACTTACATTATTTCCAGCATTTTCAGCTGGTCCTCTAGCGGCGAGTGCAAATGATACTCCGGGCTTGACGAAGTTGGAAGGTACGAGTATGATATTACGGTGTACTTGTCTTTGCTTTGGAGCAAATTTAACTTTTGCATCTTGATATCGGGAGCATCCTCGATATGATGCTGGGTGACCAAAAACACCGCAGTTAGCGCAGTATAATTTTTCTTTAGGCTCCGTCTGAGCCAATTTGCACTCACCGGGAGCATGAACGTCTTTGCATTTAACGCAACGATAGTGCATGGCACAATTGGCAGCCGAATGTCCAAATCTTTGACACCGGTAACACTGGTTGACTTCTCTTTTCTGGAGGCGTTCCCACCTCACCACTCTGAAATTCAAGTACCTTATTTGTTGAAGGGCACTTGGACTGCTCTTATTTGCAATTTGTACCAGGTAAAGTGGTAAATTCTTCCTTTCTATGGTCGACCTTCTTGTCGCAAAGGCTTTGACTGAAACAAAATCAATATCTGGTGCAGCCTCCTTGAGCACCTGAAGAAGATCGACCGTATCCTCTCCTCTGTCCAAACCCTTCAGCAAGAAGGTCTGATTTTTTTCACTTTTTGGGGTATAGGTGAAGTGTGGAACCTCCCCAGAAATCAGCGCATCTTTGGCTGACTTGAAATCAACCAGTGATTTCGTCCTTATAGTTAATTTTTTGGCATTAACTCTTTTGATTTCGAAATTGGCCAGTTTATTTTCGGCTGCCAATAGCCGAACCATATCTTTCTCGGTTTGTCCGAACACGTTGATTGATGGAACTTTTTCTGTCTTGTTGAAAGCTTTTTCATAGGAACCAGCAGAACTGCGGGCTGGTTTTTTCTCCTTTTTTTG
Organism: Odontomyia ornata; assembly: GCA_963969285.1. Classification (NCBI taxonomy): domain Eukaryota; kingdom Metazoa; phylum Arthropoda; class Insecta; order Diptera; family Stratiomyidae; genus Odontomyia; species Odontomyia ornata. The sequence goes on along the minus strand of OZ017738.1, from coordinate 51,952,748 downwards.
TTCTTTAAATTTTGAATGAAATTAACGTCATTATCTTGATTAAAATTACCTCCGATGTTTTCTTCGATTTCCATTTCTTCGGTTAATCTCTCCAGCGCTGCAAAATAATTTTGGCTCTCGTTGGTGCCACCAGCACTTAGAACTTCCTCTGGATTTACTTGCTTTGCACTTTTCTTCGGCTTTGTTACCTGTTGCCATTGATTTTGTGGCTGCGTCTTTTGAGGCTTCATCCCTTTCTTGAAAAGATCCTTGAGAGACTGTATCTCTTGCCTTAGTTCATCATTTTCTTTCTGCCATTTGTTGATTGTCTGCTATTATTTGCAGCTTGCACCCTCCACCTACGGAGTTTTCTTCGTTATGTTTTCTTTTGGTGATTGTCGCCAGTTTCGTATTCGTCGTTTCCCCAGGTTGCCCCAACGGTGGGAAGCCGCCGGGCTCCTCCATACCAGCGGCGAAATTTTCTTTGTGAATTTGTTTTTCGTTACCAATCGAAGTAAAAATATTCGATAGAAATTTCCTGAGTCGATTACTTCGACAATATAAGGTTTTTTCCGATAAAAATTAACTTCGGACTAACGTTTTTAAAAAATTAATTTAATTTTTGAAAACTTTTGACAGGAGCGATTTAAAAGACGTCTATACGCAAAGACTACTCTTAGAAAGCATGAGTATATGCATATGCAGGGAATCGCATATCAATTGAACTTGTCACATTGCAGAGTTTCCAGGCACTATGCCGCAGCATTTCATAGATTTTAACATTCTTGGTTTATTCTTAAAAAATACAACTAGTTGCCTACGCCCAAATTGCGACTAACATGCAATCGCAGCCGGCAATTTAACGGACGATAAGAATAAGAAAATTTTTGCATGTTTGCGTTTTTGCTGTTAAACCTTATAGTCTGCATGGTTATAAAATTAAATAAACATTGTAAAACTACCCACCGCATCAAAAGTCTTATTGAATAGCCTTGTAATTTCTCAATATAGGACATTATTCATAGCAATTTCTCTATTTAATGCTAAACTTGACACCACTGTTTACCTCAAAAGAAGAAGTAACAAAGAATTTAAACAATAAAACAGCAACGATTTGATATTTCAAGTATATCACTTCATTTTCAAATATATTGATTTTTTAAATATTTATATCACGTCACATACGAATGCGTTATCTCTTTTCTGAAACTACCAAGCATATCTCTTTAATAGTTTAAAATTTATCATCTTCATTTAATTATCTAGGAAATTCACTAAATCTAGGCGAAAACATACTTTCATACCATTTATACAATAATTCGTTTTAAACGTATTTTCTAATTATTTTTTCTTCCATCTTATACGTTTTTCGCATCAATTGAAAAATACCGTTAAAACGTGAAATCTTTAAACATTTGCTTAATTTCGTCATATATCGTTTTAATAAATTGTTCCACTAAGTAGCTTAAATTGATCGCGATTGTACTGACAAAAATTACCCAAATATTTGAATTGCTTGCTTAAAAGGAAATACATTCGTATTTTCTCTATTTCTTTCTTCGCATCCTTTTTTATCGTAATATTTTTTAAACAAATGTTTCGTTTGGAAAACCAGTTACATGTCCTAATCTAAATTTGTTTATTTTTTTTTTAGTAACGTTGAGAAAATATAACATGTAGTATAATTTGCGAGTTAATTTAATTTCTCTAAGGTTCATTGCGTCAGTCGCACTTTAGTACTGCTCTCTTCTTCTTCGGGAGTATTTGGTGTAGATGGAGGTGTGGGATCATTTGACACGGTGCCCGATGATGCTGGTGCCGTTCGCCGTACATATTGTGGTGCGCATGAACCTTTAACACAGTCATCGGTAATATGAACGGTTTTAACATCGGATCCGGGAACTTCAAACATTGGGTCGAGGAGGAGAGTTTCCTGAAAATTAATAAATAAGTATCAGAAAAATATGCGGAGAAATTATGTCAGTTTAAAATGTGAATCTGCTTATAGAAAAAGATTAGATCATGTTAGTGAAGTCGAATATGGTTGTCTTCAAAGTGAATAATAAACCGATTTCAAAGTGCCCTAAAATTGATGCAATAAATTTCATGGAATTTGTGCCAAATCAATTTCTCGGTTTCAACATAAGATTTCCAACATTTGGGAAATAACGGAAAAGGGGAAAAAATGATATGGTATCTTCGTCTTCGTAGCACTACAGTCTCTCTCGGACCTTCGCTTCCTGCAAATAGCGCCTCCAACTATCTCAGTCCATTGACCGCGTCCCCCAGTTTTGAAATCCGAGCAGTGTTCGTCGACCGAGTCAGACCAGCGTTTCCTCGGTTTCCCTACTGGTCTCAGTCGTTCAGTTCTCCCAACGAATATCTTTTCGGGTATCCGTTGTTCGTACGTACGATTCACGTGGCCAGCCCATTCCAGCTTCCACAGTCTTACAATGGTTAAGACCTCTGGTTCGTAAAAATTTCACATATCTCATGGTTGTATCGGATTCACCATTGGTCTCCGTCTAGCTTCGCTCCGATTATTCGCCTCAAGACCCATCTCTCAAAGGCGTTCAATATGTTTGCGGATGCTTGGGTTAGGGTCCATCTTTTACACCGATAGCATAGCACAGGTCTCATCACAGTATTTTGTGTATACTTGGAGGTTTGTTTTTCTGTGTATGCATCTAGCCTTCGAGATCGTCAAAACGGAATAACATATTTTCGCGTGTTTTGGTTCGCGGCCAATAATTTTAATGTTCCGGGAAAGTGAAAACGCAATGTCTTTTAATTTAAGTTAAAAGAGTTTATTTAATTGCACAATGATCAATCTAACACTTTCACTAATTTTAATTTTCACTATTAAAAATCTAACACTTGTCCATAAATTTCTTATCGCAATTGTCTTCTAAATCACTTCACTATTACGAAAATCACTTTTCTATTACTCGAATAATATCGCTTCCCACACACTTTCGCAGTTCTTATCGCGGTCGAATGAATGATGATCCCCCCATTCATTCAGCTCGCCTTTATATAGGGTCTCTACCTATTCACCCATTTCTCGTACATTGGCGAATGTTCTACCGAGAGGTACCTGGTAGATTCGAGAAAATTAATGAATGGAGTGACGTCACTTGCAGATGTTGATCATGCTTGTTGGGTTCTCGTGGGTTCGAGTAAATTCATTTGTTGACGTTCTTAATGATTATGAAAACAATTGCGACAGTAGCTCGCAGAATTATTTGTACATGTAATTATTTGTACATGTAACAATATTTTATTTGCGAGCTGTACTCTTCGGCGTATTTCATCTCTTTCATTACCACTTCTCGTTATTTTGGCGCCTAAATACACTAATTCCCCCACATTTTCCATATTGTATTCGCCAAGTATGTTATTTTGTGTATTTAAGGTATATTTCCTCGATTGCGTCGTGAGCCTTGTTTCATCCTCATTGATTTGTAGCCCTAGTTTTGCTTCGGTGTCGAGTTTCAGAAAAATTTCTTGGCCGGTTGTTAGCAACCTTGACAAAATGTTGATGTTGTTCGCATAGGCTACTACTTCGCTTGATTTAACGTACCTCTTGTATCGACAGGTAGCTTTCTTATGACATATTCCAGAGCCAAATTGAATAGCAATAGGCCAGCCCATCTCCCTGTTTTAGTCTGATATTTGTGTCAAAGGCATCGATGAGTTGATTATTGATGCGGACTTGGGAAGTCGTCGACGCCATTGCCATCTTAGTAAGATGGACTAATTTGGCTAGTATACCAAGACAAAGCATTATTTCAATTGTGTCGTGTACTCGCTTAAAGTCAACGAAAATCTGGTGAACGTCTGTGTTGAACACCCAGCATTTTTCAAGTACCTGCTTGACTGTAATCAATTGGTCTGTTGTTGATCTACCTGCTCTAAAGCCACTTTGATACTCCCCAATAATACTGTTGGCGTATGATCTGATTTTATTTTCTAAGATCTTTAAAAATACGAGTACATATTTTGTACGCCGTGCAAAGTAGTGATATGCCTCTATAGATTTCGCACTGTAGCTTGTCACCTTTTATGGATAGGGAAGATAATTGATTGGATCCACTCGTTCGACGTATGTTCTTGTTGCCAAATGTGTTGGATGAGTTTGTGGATAGCTTTCTGGAGACCACTGTCACCATGTTTAATGAGTTCCACTGAAATCTCATTGATGCTCGGCGCTGTATTGCTCTTCTGGACTTTGATGGTGGAACAAATTTCATCTTGAGTTGGTAGGGCTAATGGAAGCTCTCCGGGAATGTCTATAGGCTCCGATGTTCTGGAGCTGTGTGGAGGATTTAAGAGGTTCTTGAAATACCGACACTCATCTTTTTTTAATCCTATTTTGATCAGCGATGATGTTGCCGATGTCAGTAGTGTGTGGTCTTGGCCTGATAACCTCGTTTCAGGCTTTTCACTACTTAGTATGCTTGTCTTGTGTTGTTGCTCGCTAGACTCACATCAATGCTTCTCAATTGGTCGTTAAAGTACTTTCTTTTCTTAATTGTAATGATCTTATTTGCTATTCGTCTGAGATTTTCATAACGTTCTCTCTTCGTCCTGGTTTTCCTACCTAAATATTGTGTGTACGCCTTATTCTTTTTGTAAAACGCATTCTGGTAGTCGTCATCAAATCAATAATTTCTTTTGCGCCGGGCTTGATGTCCGATCGTCCGTTCTGCTACGGTCTTAATTGCCGCTTTCACTTCCACCCATAGCTCGTCGTTTGTTTTCCGCGATGCGCCTGATAGGATAGGGGCCAGCTGGTTGTCGAGGGTCTCCGTGAAATTTTTTGCCACAGATATTTGGAGCCTTTCGATGTAGAGTTATCGTAGAGGGCTGGTCTTCCCCGAGTACGCCTTTAACATACGACATCGATAGGTTAGTTTGATCAAGTCATGATCAGAGTTACAATTGGCTCCGCGGTATGTACGGACGTCAAGTATGCTCGAGGCCCAACGTTGTTGGATCAGAACATGGTCGATCTGGTTTTTTGTGTTGCCATCTGGTGATACTTATGTCAATTTATGTATGCGGCGATGTGGATAGCAAGTCGAACGTATGACTAGATTTCTACTACATGGCCGTTGTCATTTATTTCATCATGGAGGCTATATCATCCAGGTGCCTCCCGCTGGGATTGCTCATTGCTAATCTTAGCGTTGAAATAACTGAGTTATTTTTTCATGAAATCTATTTCATCTTATTTAGGACACTTTGAAGTCAGTTATATTTTTTCTAAAGATTATATTTTATTTCACACTTTTTAGAGGCAATGCTCTTTTCGTTTGCATTCTATTAAAATTCAGTTTCTTGACTAGATTCTACCATGATCCTATTCATACTATGTAATTTATACCATCAATACTCTGTACTGTAGGGACTAGTGCGTACATTTCATATGAACGTATATTTAAATTTAATTTCTTGTCTGCAATACACAATATACAACGGCTAATATCTGCAGAGTCCATCATTGGATTAGAATTCTACTTCGTTATATAAAGATGTTGTCTTTAGTATGCATTAATGAAAACCGCAATCCGCATCGAGCAATTATGTTGAAAAATCTATACGAAAGTAGGATTTATTTTTATTTTTACAGGATAATGTAGCATGTGTTTCAAATGGGAGCTAATGAAAAGTAAACCTAATACTTTGGCGAAAAACAGAGCTTCTCTATCTTATGCTTTCAAAAATTATGCCCAGACAAACAGAGAAGAACAGCAAAAAAGAAGTTTACGGATGAAACTGATAAACAACTCTTCTATAGAAGACCATTAAAAATATACCCACTTTTGTCGAGAAAAGAAAGACTTTATTCTAATGTACTACTTTTTCGATACTCTTATAATTGCTTTAATCAATTGCCTGTAGGATGAGCAAGTTTACGGAGATTATACTTGATGCACCAACAAGGAAGATTGAGGATGCCACTTCCATCCATTACCACTACAGAACTAAAGGGTGTTCTAATCAGATCGTAACTTTGAAAACTACGGAAAGACCTTGATTAGAACTTTTAGGATCTGAAATCAAAAAGGTCCGTCTTCTGGTTTTTGTCATCTTGGGTTTAACCGGGCGGTTTTTACAGCCAGAAAACCAGTTTTTGGAAGAACCGGGTTTTCGGGTTTTTTCTTAGCAAATTTTTTAAACAAAAAAACTCGTCAAAATCAAATGTATATGTTTATGCCCATTGATTAACTTTAGATGTTAATGGTCCTTCGATTTTTTACTCACTAAATTTTTTGAATCAAAATGAGCTGAAGGATATCTCATCTTTGCGGTAAAGATGCGAGACTAACTTGTTGAAATCCAAACCGATAGCTTACTGTTAAGCTAAATCATTATATATATATATAAGGATGAAAGAACCTTCAGTTCAGTCTCCAATCATTTTGCATTTATTGGACATCGTGTGCTAACTTCACTTTGCACCCTACGGAGAGTCCTTCACATTAAAACAAAATATAAACAACTTTGCTCCGATGACTGTGGTCATTAATGTTGCCTAGGTAGGAATGGCGAAATAACTGTTTTCCGTTTTTTTTTCTCTTCAGTATTTTTCTATTTCTTTGTTTCGGTTTTTTATCCGGTTCTTGAATTTGAAAGAAAAAACCGGTTTAAACCGGAAGGAAAAAAATTCCGGAAAACCCGGTTTTTCAAAATAAAAAAAAAACTGTTTTCGGTTATACCGGTGCGGTTTTCCCATCCCTAGTCTACAGGAGGTAAAATGTACACAAAATGGGTATTCTCCCTCGCGATGTGATACTTTTGAGCCAAAAATCTGAAGCGAAAATCAGAGAGGTAGGTCCTTATGAATATAAGGGCAGAAATCAAAATTCACTTAACGTTGTTAATAATAGTATGATTTGTTAATTTTACGTTTTCTCCCGTCATTTACAACGTGATATTGGGATTGGACTACAGAACTTGCGATGAATGCAAAATTTTTTTTAATTACTAGCAAAGAGTTTAGATACATTGTTAATGTTTTTATAAACTTTCTGGGTAAATATTATGTTACTTTAAGTTAACTCTTTTAAGTGGTGGTAATATCGACAAGCAAACCACGCGTGCCTACTGCCTTGTCGCCATCGAACAATAAGATTCCGATTAAAAATCCGTTATACAAGTTACGGAAACAGAAGCAGAAAGTGATGTGAAAAAGCATGCGGAGCTTGCGCAGTTGCCGAAGTCTCTTGCATCACTACTTCTTTGTATGTCCAGATGGGTTGACCAACATGTGGCTGCCTTAGTGTTTTCGCACTACAACATCAGCTTCGTATGTTGATTGCGCCATTCTTTTCTTGAATAGTTTGTTTCAGAAGAATGAGTTCTAGTCGGTAACGTGGGGAATTGATAGTTTCTGACGGTTTTAGTAGACTACGCTCACACGGCCCACTAAATACGGAACATTACCATCGTTCCGTAAATATTGCACTTTCGAACCTGGCTCACTTGACTTCACCCATGCTAGTTTTCATTTAGCATTGTTGTAACCAATACATTTTTTGTCGCCAGTAATAATACGATGTAAAAAAAACTCTTTCTTATTGGTCGTTAAATCAACATTTCCTACGTGACCAAACACCTTTGGTGCTTGTGCTACCTAATTTATCTGCATTTTGAACCATTTTTATCGCATTTACTTATAACCCAAAGTTGATCCCTACAGGGGAAGTACTGGTTGACGAAAGCATTTTTAGACGCTAGCACTCTTTAGAGGGTTGGCGCCCAAACGTATCCGACGAAGCGGTGGTTTCCGTAAGGATCCTCCGCGGGTTTCGACCAGGCAATGATCTCTGTACTACGAATAGAATATTGAATCGGAAATGACGTTTTGGGCTGGCAGCTATATTTAGTAAAGCACGCTACCGCCGAGGCGATACTCGCGCCTGAACGGCTCCAATGTAAAGATCATACCGTCTTCATCCCGATAAAAACTTGGCAGGCCTCGGAGTACGTTGGAGCTTCGTACCGTTGAGTTAGTAGTGTAGGTTCGGTTGAGACGGACACCCGATTAGTGCTAAACTGACTCTGAGCACATTTCCCCATAAGGGCCGGTGCCAACCCCCGCATGGCTTCCCTGCTCTGCAAAGCTAACCATGAGACCAAAATAGAAACTATATAAACGAACGGAGGTATGACATCTTTGAACTTATCAAAAAGAACAACAACGACTAAGATGTTAAAAACTTTACTAGACAATAAAGATTCAAAGAACAAAGACAAGTAGACGACTGACCAAAAAGCCTCAGAGAGAACATATCAGCCGTATATAATCGTGGCGTTCGAGCGCAGTAAAACGTCACTCCAGAACTTCCTATAGGAGTAGAGCGCGTAATGAACCACCCCAAAGTCGAAAACCAATCGCCACATAAAAAAGTGAGGAGACCAACGAAGTGCCGTCGCGCGAAATTGTTGAAATCAACAAAAATGTTACTCAAGTAAACCGAACCAGAGAACCTCTCTCCAAAGGGAAGGTTGGAAAACACAATAACCATTCAGCGCTATCGGGAAGAAAGGCTCATCGTAAAAGCGGGGAGCATTCTGATGAGAATTAAATCTGAATATGAGTTGCAAAAAAATATTCGCAAAGGGATAAGAAACGCGCTGGAGGAACTCCTAGACCGCAACGGGCATTACCGGAGGCTAAAGACGGGGAGAAAGCCGAAGAAGAGCAGAAGGTTAAAGAAGAGTTGGGGGCTGTCTACTTAGGAAAAGGCCCAAAGGAATTGATAAACCGATTCCAGAATAAGTTCTCAGATTGGCAGGAGAAGTATTTGTTGTGTAGTTTAAACGTGTTGCGCGCCTGGGAGCCCCACACTCAGGGCGTAAATAACATTCACCTCATAACCACAAAATAAAAAGTCAAGCTACATATAATATTGTAGATATTTCTTAAAGAGTATGACAAAGCTCTTCAGCAACCTCAAGTTCCTCATTTTCGAACTTTATGGGCCAACAACGTATCCTCTATCGTCGACGCCGAAAGGAACACTTTCGAGGTTAATCTGTAAATGGACACCAACGAAACATGGTGGCCGTAAGCGTCCACAAGCCAAGCCATGTTTACACTCAATTTTTTCTTAAAACGATAGCAATGTAGGATTCCCTGCAAATACTACTGTTTCGGAACAAATTTCTATATTTATGAGGCGATTTTAACATTTATTATTTACACTCCAAGCAAGAGCTTGCTACCAATTAAATACAGGCAGTACGACTAGCACCCTCAATTACCAACAATTGAAACTTATTCTTAAACATAATACTACAGACTATACAGGAACGGCATATCCTTAGATATCGATATAAAAGCCGTTTTTATCGTTAGTGTCACTTTTGTTCATATGCTTGTTAAAACCCGACTCAAACCACTAAATTTAGGTGGACAATAATTTTTTTCTGAGAATTCTCCCGTTTTGAGGCTCAACAACGTCTGGCGGGAGCCATTGAAATAGTTTATTTCTCGTAGAGATGTGGCTGCGTAAACCCAGAATGTGGAACCCCCAGAAGCGCAAGGCTTCTGAACTACCCCATTAATTAGTTTCTCTGTCAACTTGAGAACCTAGTCTGGAACCGTTGGACAAATTACTTCGGGCGTTATTAATGTTGTGCCATTCGGATCTAAATTGTAAATTGTATTTGCCTATGACCTTATACACGTGTACGTTGTCACAAAAAACATCATAGTTAGAAAGGTATTCTGGTTTCTTTGACCAAAATAATGTCAATAAATCCGAAAAACCTCCAAAATTTCATTTTTTCATTGAAATTCTTTTATGATACGCTTGTCAAATTTTCATAGAATGCTCAAGATTCCTTTAACGCTATTAAACAGAAAGTGCGATGTGTGAGGGACAATCTTGTCTAATATACTATGACAACCCTTATACCGATGTATTAAACGTTGTCTGGGTGGCATAAAGGACGCAGCGACGTAATGTACATGCAGATCGCACAAGCGTTGTGCGACAAACAAAGAGTGATGGAGAGAGTGGTAGGGAATGGAGGTATAAAAAAAAGCCCTGTCTCTTCAGCGTTGTAAATTTAATTGTCCCCAAAATTTTTACGACTTGTAGGTCAAACTTTACGCAGCCAATTTTCTTTAACTGCTCCTGAAACGCTCGCAGCTTCCCCGGTGATTTTTCCAAAAACAATACCGTGACGTTTTCGAAAGCGTGTGATCCAGGAATGAGAACAATTAAAATCTGGTTTATTTAAAAGCTTACAAAATCGTTAGCTTTCTCTTGTAAGATTGGTCTACTGTGTTGAATCTTCATCCATTCCAATAGTGCATCTTCAATATCCTTGTCTAAACTTTTTTAGACGTAGCTTCAGCTTTGGCAATTTTTTCTTTTATTAGAGCGCGAGATTTCTAGATAGTAAAGACCGTTGACTGACTTATCTTAAGATCACGGAATACATCCGAAATTGAATTTTTACCATCTTCTAACCGCTAAATAACCGCAACTTTCTCGGCAACTGAAAAAAACCTGACGTTTAGACAATGTGATATGACGCTCGCCAAAACTCAACTGTTTTAGTTTCATTCTAACATAAGTGACGACTTAGTAAAAGAAGGGGAGTCCACGAATTTTGCGATTCATTTGAACAAATGAGAAAACAACAGATTAGGTTGAGGAAAGATTCAGGTAGGCTCCGGTAACACAATACTGAAAATTGAATTCATAAAACGGAGTTCATTCTATCATAAGGAACGGCTAAGTAAAAGAAAAAGTGGTGTTCCCGAATATTACGGTTCATTTGGACAGATGAGAAAACAATAAACAGATTAGATTGAAGAAAGATTCCGGATGGTTCAAGTAAACACAATACTGAAAATCAAATTCATAAAACGGAGTGGGGTAAGCATGAGAGGACGTGATGCGCGAGAAATACCATGACATCACTATATGGGGAACAAAGAAATGGAGTAACTGGCCTTTATTGTCTTGTTATATGCGGAATATCAGTATAAGCGGCATCGTTAAACCCGGAATATTGACTGATGAGTAGCATACGAAACCAAACTTCTGTTGTAGTTTCCATTGTTAAATCCGACCTATTATGATATCCAGCATCGTTATAAACGGAATCTACTGTATTTAGTTTATAAACCACTCCCAATGCTCTGATTGCTTATAATGGGGAGTGGGGTGCCTGTAGTTTTTCATGATTTGCAAAAACCACATCTGCGAGTACACTTATGTGTTTAGCATATCAGTTTTGAAATCAGTTAGCTGCAGCCATAAAGATGCATTCTGCTAAATCTCAATAAACATTAGATTTTTACTCTGTTCTTAATCATTCCGCATAAATCAAAATTTGATGATTTTGCTACTGAAAATCGGATTCAAGTCGATTCAGGAATGGAAAAAGCTACAGATTCTAAAATAAGGCAAATAAATGAAAGATTTAAATGTAATTTCGCATTAAAATTGTTTATTGCTATGCTAACTAATCAATAATGCGAGACACGCTAAAAACCTAGCTTACCCGATCCCCAAAATATCATTTTATCAACATTATCGCGAGTAGCATTATCTTTATTCAAATTTAATTCATTCTAAAAGTAAACAAGCTCTTATCCGACCATACAGCACGATAACGTAGCGTGTTGAAAATTCGTTTTTTATTCTTTGGCGCAGTGCCATCCGCGTAGAATCGTAAAATGACAAGGTATTAAGCAAATTTAATTTTAATTTTTTGATGTCGCACAACAAATATCACATAATCTATTTTTGAGCATCAACAAAAATACTATATGTACTCACCATTATAGCACGCAGACCTCTTGCACCAGTTTGTCGTTCCATAGCTTGTTGCGCTATTGCAATCAAGGCTGGTTGTGTGAAAGTCAGTTCAACTTGGTCCATACCAAGCAACGCACGATATTGTGGTACAAGTGCATTTTTCGGTTCGGTCAATATCCTGACTAACATGTTAACGTCGAGACTGTGGAAGGGAACGAGAACAGGAAATCTGCCAACAAATTCCTGAAATTAAAAAATTGTGCATTGTAAATTCCATTCATAGTTATGTTAACAATTATTTACTGGTATCATTCCGAATTCCACTAAATCTCTGGCTTGTACTTTCGTCAAACAAATATCTCTTTCTGCTTGATCATTATCCATGGGCGCCGCTGACGCTTGTGCTGCTCTTCGACCCTCGGAGTTATTTGATGGCATACCGAATCCCAAGTACTGCAGATAAAAATTAAATGTGGATTATTTTTAGGAGACAATATAATCTACTTTAGGATGCATATACCTTTTCATTTAGCCGTCGGGCAATTAGTCGATCAAGACCAGTATACGCCCCGGAAGCAACAAACAGTATATTTGTAGTGTCAACTTGAACAGTTTCGCCTCGCAATTTTCGCGGTGAGTTTCGTTCAGGTACATTGACAACTGTACCCTCAAGCATTTTTAACATGCCTTGTTGCACACCTTCACCGCCAACATCGCGCAGTTGATGGATTCCGGGTACAGCACCGATCTTATCAACTTCATCCAAGAAAACAATTCCAGTCTGTGCTCGTTCGACACTGAAAATTAAATTTTTATTAATGTTATATGGCAGAAAGTTTACTTGTATTAAGGAACAACGTATGCATAGATTAAATTAACTAGAAGACATTGGTCGCAAATAGCAAAGACCCAGTTAGATGATTAGTTATATTTCGCGACTTGTTAACATAAACTTTGAAACATAGATCAAGTTCATTTGGCAAAACTGCATATGATAAAATTAAGACGTAAATAAGACTTACTTGTAATTTGCGTCTTGTAGAAGTTTTGCAATCACGCTTTCAATGTCTTCGCCGACATAGCCAGCCTGTGTTAACGTGGTGCAATCGCATATGGCAAATGGAACATCCAAGCATTTCGCTATGGTTTGCGCTATCAATGTTTTCCCCGATCCTGTTGGTCCAAGCATCAAAATATTGCTCTTCTCTAGTTTTAGCTCGTGAGTCTGTTTGTCCAGCAACTCGGAACCTGGATTTTGATTTTGTGGAGGACTCAGCGGCGGCCTTGGAACTTCTGATGGCGGAGTACTCATAATGGTGTGGCCAATGCCTGATATATGTAGGAGATCTGATCGACCCATCGAGTCCGATTGTTGGGCATTGTTTGATGGTGGAGGAAGGTTATGATAGATTCGTTTATAATGATTATACACAGCAACAGATAATACTTTTTTAGCTAATTCTTGTCCCACAACATGTCTATCCAAATATTCCATAATTTTCTTCGGAGGAGGTGGAGGCTTCCTGTGTCCTTTTGCTTCTTCTTTGACAGTTTTCTTGGAATCGACTTCGCTTAGAACAACGAAAAAGTGATGGCATTTTTCACACTTGACAAATCTTGTCGAGCTAACGAACGTCTCGACATGTGTGCATGGATCTCCGCATTTTGGACAGGATAGAGCATTCTTCTTGTTTGGTGGTTCCTTGCCACTACCTGAAGAGGAAGTCGTTGATCCACCACCTGTCGACGACGTGTCTTTTGATTTAGCACATATTGGAGTTATATGAAAATGCCGTGTGTTTTCTATACGACTACACGTTTTTGCATGTGACGAGACAACATAAATAAAACCTGGTACGAAGAAATAGAAAAAATTATTAATTATATTTAGTATTCACTTGGTAATTTCATTAAGATTCATTCGAAGTGTCAAAAAGATCTATAGTTCAGAGCTATGCACGAGTATGCGTTGAAGCTTCTGCAGCGAGAAAATGATAGTGAATCAGTCATTGGCCATGACATTTTCTTACTGCGAATGCCATGTTCAAAGCCAATCTAAAATGTTCGCTTTCTGAATGGGCTAAAAGACGTGTTACATAATTATAGCCAATTGAAATTATGTGATTGGTAGTCAAAGCATCTGTTCATTTGAATGCAATAGTACGTGGCTTATGGGTTAATCATATTCATCAACTGATTAGCTTCATTTGTGTTTTGCTGTCGACGAACTTCGAAGTCATGTTTATGTTACTTAAGTAGATAAGAAATGTGTTTTTCGTTCCAGTCGTATTCATTTTCGTTAATCCATTGTTTAAAAATAGTGGATTAGACTAGTTTATTTATTGAAAGTTCAATTTAATGAATGCTTTTCTATTTTGACGATTAATGATACTAAGATATTCAGTGGAGTTGGCTATAAAAAAAGTATTTGAAAATCTTTTAGACTAACTATATTATTTATTTTTCTACAGTGTGGTTCACTGACTTTTTCTAACTTTCAGGGTGCACGATAACCGGAAAATTTTCCAAGTTTATGTAGAAAGTCAACCAGAGCCCCTCCCAGATGGTTCTTCCTCTCTTTAGAACGGGGGAGTAATAATACCGTGAACGTCACATACATAAGTTTAGTGCTCACTTTCCTGTGTTACATTAAACATACATTATTGGGTTTAAAATTGAAGGTCTAAAACGAAAGCTCATTGCTAGCATGGCAATGTCTGAGTTGCTCGAAAGGGTAATTTCTTCCGTACGTAGCTGCACTAGCAAAAACCCTTTTTATGGGTGTTTGCATCAGCGTCTTTATCCAATGCCGTGTAGCATGAGGCAAACCAAAAATTTCGGTAGGGTAACTTAGAGTGTTCGTGAAAATTTCAAAAGCGTTTCAAATCGGATAATTTTGATGGTGGCTGAGGATTGACAGTCTACCCACGGTACGAACGAATATCGCTCCGAACTAGCTGGCTGACCAGCAGCCACCGCGGAGTGGACTGTAAGTGCCCGAATCTGTTGACCGTAAAGGTACGATTTATTGGCACGGCTCAAGACTTCACATCTTTGAATCGTTGAGAGATCGATATAGATTCCTTTCGGGAAATAATCTAATGGATGGACAAAATTGGGAAAAAATAATACAGGATTTTCCAATAAGAGGTGTTATTTTGATATTTAAAGAAAAATGCCATTTTTTATATAAATGACCTGATGTTCATTTCATTATAAAGAGGAAGGAATGCCGTTAATAGTGCAAAATAACATCAGGCAAATGACCACCACAACCACGCTTACAGGACCATATCCTTTTCATGAATTTTTCCATAACCAAATCGCAAAGTGGCTAGCCTATGTCCTCGATAGCCTCACGAATTCCATCTTTGAGGTCTTGAATCGACGCTGGGCTGTTGGCGTAGACCTTCTCTTTCACGTGGCCCCAAAAGAAGAAGTCGCAAGGTGTTAAATCACAAGATCTCGGTGGCCAATTGTGATCACCTCTTCGAGAGATAACACCGTCCGGAAACTTTTCCCATAAAAGATCAATGGTTTCGTTGCTTGTGTGGCACGTAGCGCCGTCTTGTTGAAAGTAAACGTTGTCCAGATCAATACCATGCAATTCTGGCCATAAAAAAGCATTAATCATCTCTCTATAGCGCAATCCATTCACCCTAACTGTTGCTCCAGCCTCATTTTCGAAAAAGTAAGGTTCAATGACTCCACCGGACCATAAACTAGACCAAACAGTCACACGTTGAGGTTAGAGAGTCTTTTCAACAATTATTCTTGGGTTTTCCGAGCCCCAGATGCGACAATTTTGCTTGTTGACGAAGCCACCGAGGTAGAAATGAGCCTCATCATTCAAGATGATTTTTTGATGGAATTTCGGAACATTTTCATGCATTTCAAGGACCCAATCAGCAAAGACACGACGTTGATGATGATCGCCCGGCTTGAGTTCTTGTGTTAACTGAGCTTTATAAGCCTTAAGACCCAAATCTTTATGCAAAATACGGTCTAATGACGTTTGTGGAATGCCTAATTCCAAAGAACGACGAGGGATGGACAAACCTGGGTTTTCTTCAACACTTTCGGCTACAGCAGCAATATTCTCGGCTGTTCTTGATTGACGTGCACGGATTTTATTCTTCACATCACTAAGTTTACCCCATAGCTCGAATTTTTCCACCAATTTCTGTATTGCGGTCCGACAAGGTGCTTCACGACGACCCAAAAATGTTCGAGTATTACGAACCGTCTCTGTCAAATTTTCACCATTTTTATAGTGAATTTTAATAATTTCAGTGAGTTGTTGAAGCATGTATCGTTCCATTTTTATTAATGGCGTAGTTTCTACTTGTCAAATGTCAAAAATGACAGCTTCAAAAGTGCCATCTACCGAAATAGCGGGCTATTCAAAATAACACCTCTTATTGGAAAACCCTTTACATTTCATAGATGAAGATGTTATGCATATTAGAAACAATTAAGATTGTGTCACTGACAATCATTGAATTAATCAGCATTTCAAAATTTGTTCTTCAGATTGCTTATCTATTTTTACAGTAAGTTTAGAATAAATTCTCACAGGAAAATTAATTTTTAAAATTTACGCTGAAGAAAGACGGGAGAAGAATTTATCCTTAAAAAACTGTACGGCCTAGTGAATGTAATTGATTCATTCTTGTTAACGTATAGGAATAGGTTTAATTGTGTAGTAAATACTGCTATATGCTATTTGGGTGGATTTTACCTGGAGCTGATCGGTCAGGTTAGCGCACAGCATATCTGCATTATACGGTATTTAAAATGCAATCAGGACAGAAAAGACTGAAATGATAAACATAAGTCAAAGATTTGTGGAAGTGTCTGCACGTAGTTTATAGCGATTATGATTTTTCGACACGACTTTTCCATTAGATTTAAGTGTATTTATCTTCTTCTTTGTAGCACTACAGCCCCTCTCGGGCCTTCGCTTAGAGATAGTTAGAGTATCTCATTTTCATGGCCGTATTGATTTGTTCGGAAGTTGGTTTGGTCAGTACCATGCCTCCCGTGTGCCTGCTAGCTATATGATCTGATTAAAAATCAGTACATATCACCACTGAGAAAACACTCATAGTCTGTCCGAAAAATCCCCTGAACTAAATCACGTTGCTTCCAACGAGATTTGAACATAGGATCTTCGGCTTATGGGTTCATGCTGTATTTATCTTCTTCTTCTTCTTCTTTGTACCCCTACAGCCCCTTTCGGGCCTTCGCTTAGAGATAGTTAGAGTATCTCATTGTCATGATCGAATGTATCGGCACTCCACAAGGTGATATGATCATTATCATGCTTTGGGCGTGTGTCCGTCCACCCAGCTGCGATACGTTCTGATTTTAAACCAGCACTATCATAGCTGAACAGGCTTATAGTCCGTCCGAAGAACCACTCGAACTAAATCTTGTTGACGCCAACGAGACTTGAACCAGAGACCTTCGGCTTACGGGCTTAGTGCTCTAACCACTAAGCCACGCGAAGTACTATTTATCTATTTATCTTATCGTTATCAAAATTAAACATGATATTATAAATCCGTTTCATGGACTAAATCAGTGATTACGGTAAAAATAAAGTCTTGATACTTTTCAAGATTGATTCTAATTAGCAAGATTGCAAAATTGTATCTGCAGACAAACAACAAAATAAAATAAAAAAAATTAATTCTAAAAGCCCTAAAAAGGGAGAAATAAATTTCATGGAAGTGATGCTGAATCAATTTCGCCATTTCAACAAAACGAATGATAAAAGTCCCTGTTGGCATCGCCAGTCGGAAAGGTAGAATTCTTGACTGCATTCAACAGTCTTCGTATGGATTTTTTCTTTTCTAAACAAGATTCATCGGTAATATTTCACGTTTTCACATTACACTTCTATCGTCTTAATAAATAAAAGTATTATTTAAGGGTCATATCAAAAGTTTCTGGCCTTACTGGCAAAAAGCCATGGTACATTCAAGTTCTCTTGCCAACTAATAGATTGTCTTTAAGGGGTAACACCACAGTAACGGTCGGAAAATAAGGCTTCTTTGACAATTTTTTTCGGAAACCTGGAACGGGGGTAGGAAATTTCCGTTAAAGGGCTTTATTGAGCACACTTTGAAGTATGAGTAAAATATTTTTTATTATCATTTTCATACGAAATGGCGGCGGTAACACCGACCTTCAAATAAGCCTTTTTTTAATTGGTAAACCGGCGAAAATATTTAGCCCAAGCGATGAGATCTGGAACAAAAAGGAAACAAAGTTCATTATTCACATATAATTAGCTATAGGATCACGTAGGCATTTTTATTTAAAATGATTTTTGTAGAAATGGCGCACTTTTGAATTGTTTATAATTGTTGATAAAAAAATGTTTACATCCAATCAAAAAACGGCTATGTGATGCTCAAGATATTGCATTTACAAAGCTACAAAGCTACAAAATTTGAGGCTGATTGGAGCAATAGTTTTCGAGTTATAATTTCGCCCAACTCGAAAAAAGTAGTTTTGAGAAAAACTTGTTTAAAGTTTAATGTGCATTTAAATCATAAAAATATTATATGTACCTTTAATCAGCAATGCCTCCGCCATACATTTGGCCATCCATTTTGATGCTCGCCTCTTCCGCCTACTTTCTAGATGCTTTCATTGACAATCGAGCTTTATTCGCAGCATCAGACAGTGACATCTCAGAATATTGAACACGACGCTCGTCCGCCTCAACGCAGAAATTGTAGCAGTTGCAGCCAATTTTCATATCTAAATTCTCCATGAGCCTCATTATACTCGATAGGCCATCATTATAAATGCCCACGGCGATTTCTCCCCACTAGAACTTGATTTCAGAGCCATCGACCAGACCATTGCACTTGACATCGCTGGCTTATGAGTATAAGTTGAGTCACCAGTAGCCCGTGTCCTCTGCCGCGAGCACCAAGAATCTTCTCCTTTCGGGCATCTGTAGATGTTTTGAGGTCTAGCGTTGCATAGATCTCATTACGCATTTTCTCTACAGAATCATGATTTCTACGTATTGCTAGACCATAATAAATGGACAATTCATCAATCAGTTTACCGGTCAATTTGCCTCTTTCTCCAAGGCCTTTGGTTTGCTTTTTCAAATTACGAAGACGAGTACTCATTCGCTTTTGGAAGTGGTCGATACACTCCTTTTTCTTAACAATAAAATTTCCATAGGCATCTGAAATACCTTTGAAGGTTTTCGAATCACCGTCACCAATGTAATTTTCATATTTCAAATTATATATACTTTCCGAGCGATGAAACATTTCTACAACGGCGTCAACCTCCATCTTTCCAGAAGATCGTTCATGGTTCACATCGCATTCATCCTGATAGCTTTCAGCCCATTCCTTGTACTCTTCCGTGCAACTTTTTTTCTGCCAAAATTCACATGATTTACAATACTTAGATTTCACTAAGACATCTATAACTTTACTGGTGTAGCATCTGATAAGTGACAATAAACTGAAAAGCGACATAAATCCCCATTTTCTCCACGAACCATCGACAGATACCATTGATATGACCTTGCTCGTCACTTTGTTTCTTCTCTTGTAAAGCTGCTGTTTTTATACTTTGATTACAAACATTCTTTGCTTTAAAATTTAATTTATCTACCACTTTATCGTAAGACTGAAACACTGGTCGCGGGAGATCCAAAAGTGCACAGAATTTTATTATGCCATTCAGTCCTATCCCGAGCAGCCGCATAGCAAGAATAATCCTCCGATTTATTTCATATGCATTTTGAGTATACTGACAACATTACAGTTTTTACAGGAAATCACAAGTTTGAAACCTGATCCACGTTTTCCACTTTCGCCAAATGTCACATTCGATTTACAGGTTTTACACACTACAGCTTGTGATAAAGCGGTAAACACTGTTAAAAATTCCAAAATTGGAAATCCTTCTTCTATTTTAAAGTCTTCCAGATCGGTGGTAGATAATTTTTTAGATGACGTTCCAGCTCTCTCAAAACTTGGTTTTTCCGTTTCGTAACGATTCAGCGGTCGATTTCTTGACTTCTTCGGTCTATTCTCATTCGAAGGTGCCCCCTTATAGATTTTTTGTCTTTATCAGAACTCATCGATAAAACCACACAAAATATATATTTAATTTATACAAAATAAAGAAATGGCGGTTACAAAAATCGGAGGGGGCGAACGATGTGACAAATAACTGCTGTACTAAGCTACTAACACACATACACGTATATTGTAAATAACAGCCATATCTGCCTAATTCTGACGCACCTGGTGGTCTTCTGTGAAACTATGAGCCTTATAGCTCCAAAGGTAACAGGCCCAATCATCATTTCAACCGGTAACACTAATATATAAGAGATGACAACAAGCGCACAGAGGGCGGTAAGCTATGTGCTTAGTGCGTGCTGTAGACGTTGCCGGAAAATTGAGAATTTGACGTTATAAAATTTTTTTCAGCTATATAACTAGTAGAATACTGTTTTTGAATATATAAAGGTTCGTTTAGAGCTATAAAAAAAATTGGATTTTTTGAAGGTTCCTGTGGTGTTACCCCTTAAATATGGAATTTCAATCAGTAAACAAGTTGGGTAAACAGACCTACGCTCATGTCAGAAGGGTTTTGTATTCAATTTACCAAATGCAGTCACCAGATCGAATCAAATCAAGAAACATGTCAAAGACGATTTTATTGGAAAAATATGAAATACGAAGATCATACTAGTATTAACAAAGTTGAACAAATTTCGACTTCTGAGGTTTTTGGTATTGTTACACTCATAAATATCTCCCTTGATAATTATTTCAGATGTCCACCCGCGACGGAGGAAACACATTTTTCATGTATTTCCCCCCTGTGCCCCCACTGAAGCAAAAACTGACAGTTTAACAACTGTTTTGAAAAGCTCCCATGAAAACTTTCATTTCATACTCATATCGGCTACGTTTGATGAATTTTTTTCCAGGGGCCACTCTCCTGTACTGTTATCATCGATTAATGGCCAATTTTTTCGAATCCTAGAATGGTTACAAAACCCTTTTGCAAGGAGCTCTCTCCCACCTCCTTGTCTTGTTTCACTTATGAGCATTAATTGTAGGTACTCATCTTCAGTCATTCATTAAATTGAATCAAGTGTTCAAAGCATGCATCTTAAACGTTGAAGTTGGGAAAAAATAACTCATAATAATTTAATCTTTGCATTTAAAACAGCCACTATTTTGTTTTACGGTTACTGATACCACTAGCTGAACCGATTCTCAAAGATATTCATGATACCTATCATTCCTGAAATTTTCATGCAAATCCTAGCAAAACTGTAGTGTCTGAGTCGGTAAAAAGCGCATGTTGTTCCATAGCCATATGTAGCCATAGTAATATATGCAGCGCATATTGTTCCATAGTAATACAGGAAAATTCAAACCGCTATAACTTCGCTAAATATTATTCAATCTTTATGAAACTTTAAGGATAGATCAATCTTATAAATAGACATCTACGTGCTGAATTTAATTAAATTTAAGGGTACCATTAAGATTTTATTCAAGAAAACATAAAATCGATAAATCATACTATTACTGACAAAGTTGAGTGAATTGCGACTCCTCACGTATTTGTTGTTGTTGTACTCACCAAGGCCTACATTCCTGATTTTTTTTCAGATTTTTTTGATCACAGGTGTCCAATCGCGAGGGGGGGACACAAATTTTTCGTGTATTTCCCCTCCCTGTGCGCACCTCGAAGCAAATTTGGCCCAACTAAGACCTGTTTTGAAAAGTTCTCATCAAGACCTTTCATTTGATACCCATATCGGCTACCTTCAATGAAATTTTTTTTCGGGGGGTCACTCTCCTATATGGGGAGACCCCCCTTAAATACCTTATAAAAATTTTTTGCAGTTGAACTTTGAAGAGATTACCACTTTACACCTACACACAAAATTTGATGTTTCTAGCTTAAGTAGTTTCCGAGAAAAACTGCTGTGACACACGGACGGACGGACGGACGGACAGACGGACAGACTGGTCGCGAAACTAGTAGGGTTTTGTAAAATTATTTTACAAAACCCTAAAAACACATGGTACCCTTCCAAAGTTGACAGGTGACCTTTGTTAAGAACAATGGATAAAATTGAGTATCGTGCGGTGATAAAATACCTCTATTTGAAAGGGAAAAATACTCGGGAAGTGAATGGTGTATGGTTAATTGTAGCTCTCATTTACAACCGTGAAACATTGGGTGGCCGAGTTCAAACGCGGTCGCACAAGCATTTTTGACGATGAACGCTCAGGACGTCCAAAAACCGTTTTAACGTAAGATATCGTCAGTTTGGTGCATAAAACCGTGATGAAAAATCACCGGTTAACCATTAAGGAAATTGCTGAGGCTTGTGGGATATCAATTGAATGAGTGCAGAAGATTTTACGTGAAGATTTTTGCATGAGAAAATTATCCGCGCGATGGGTGCCGCGTTTGTTGACGATAGACCAAAAACGCGTACGGATGGACATGCGCGAGACTCTTCAGCTGTTCAGCTTTAAATTGATAATTTCACCCTTTTTAACATCAATTTAATGTAAATCTATGTAAATCTATACGATAATTTTTTGCTCTACAGTGAGCTTTCATTGCTTCATGCGGATATCGATCTCGTTTTTCGGATGACTCCGATAGCTTGAAAATAACTTCAGAAATTCTTTTGTAGCTACATGATTGAGTTGCTTATTTTAACCGGGCAACATTATGCTTCGTGTCCACGCTTCGACGTAAGTAAATAGCGCGGTGCTCTCTAGAAAGGAGGGCAATAGGTACCACGCCTGCAATAACTCCACCACCGACAGAGACTGTCGGATATAAAGAAGCAATCTTCAATGCTCCTCTTCTCTGTAACTGTGCCAAGCATTTTCGGCATACCTCCTTTCTGAGAGCGACGCTCCATATTTCTGCTCCGTACAGTAACACTGACCCTACAGCACTCATCATTCATCGTTTTCTTGATGCTTTGGGTTCCCCTACGTTGGTCAGAAGTCGACTCAGATCCGATACTCCCGAAGCAGCCTTCTCAGCCGTTGCCCTGATTTTCTGAGAGAAACCCATCTTCGAGTCGATCAGTAGCCCCAGGTACTTCACCGCTGGCTTCGATTCGATTAATATGTCTCCAATACTGATCATCCTTACTCTAGGGATTCTCTTTTATATCAAGATGACCACTCCGGTTTTCTCCAGTGCTATACAAACAACGGACACCCAAAAAGGTATTCGTTGGGAGAACTGAAGGGCGGAGGTCAGTGGGGAAATCAAGGAAACACTGGTCTAACGCAGTCGACGAGGACAGTTTATTGCGGCTCGGCTTTCGAAATTGGAGGAAGCGATCAATGGAACGAGACATTTGAAGGCGCGAATTGAAGGAAGCGAAGGCCCGAGAGGGACTGTAGTGCTAAGAATAAGAAGTCAAAATTATTTAAATGAAAACATTACTTGTACCATCAATGTCCAATATTTTTTCGGAGCTAAAAAAGCTAACTTATGGTAAAGTATAAATTGTCCGCACATCGAAACGGAACCCAAAAAATTAGCTCCCGAAATTCATCATCGACTTTCGGAGAAAGTAGCGATATTTACATGAGAACATTCAGAAGACGTCTTGACGAAGAAAAGAATTTAATTCGGAACTGGAAACATAAATGGAAATTTATCCTTTGGAGCGTCGACAATAAATATTAAAGGCGACCAAGAAGTGGCATGCGACTGAGGAGTGACAAACCATCGTTAAACTTCAATTGTTGTTATGCACGTAGCTGATTCCGTCAATTTTCGGGGATGTTTCTAATGGTTTGATGTTGGACCAATACAGCATCTAGAAGGAATATTAACCACGGAAAAGTACATTGAGATCATAGAAAAAATCACGTTGCCATGGGCTGAGGAAAATCTCCCTGTTATATGGGAAATTCAAGCATAATAACGATCCTGAAACAAAGGCAAGCCACACAAGAATTTTTAGAGGACAATGGCGCCAAAGTTTTAGGCTGGCCACCAACGAGGATAAACTTAAATCCATCCGAGCGATAGCAGTAAGAAATTTCACAAACATGGACTGATTATTCGAAGCGGTGAAAGAAACATGCGAAGAGATGCAGGGGACATTAAAAGTCAAGACCGAATCGCCTTCAAGAGATTGTGAAGCAGAAAAGTTTTCCAATATGTTACTGATATTTTTTGTAATATAGTATATTGATTAAGCTACAAGTGTTTCTGATTATATGTCCACAACGGTATCTTTAAGTAATGTATCAATAAGTCGAAAAAGTAGAGTCCAAACAAAGTGAATCCCAGCAGAGGCATTTAATGTTCTGGCTGTTGTAGCACGTTTAATTTATAAATAACTGGCTGGAGAAAAGCAAAAAATATTACAGCACATTTCCGATAGAAAATTGCTTCTTCTTACTCAAGCTGTTTAGATCATAATTTAAGTAAAGTAAGAATTATAATTAACATTATTGAGCAGAATGACGTTTCAAAATGATAAATAAACTATTTGCCAAAAATGGTGAAAGTTAACAATATATTCAACGGTCCCCAGATTAACTGCTTATGAACAACATTTAGTCTGCTTAAGATTGTGCTAAGTTCGCCTGCTGAGACCTCAATATTCTACTAAATTGACTTTGTTCCTTCCAAGAAACCCAACAATGTAAAACTATACCATTTACATGTTCATACTCGTAACTGTGTCAGTAAGTTTCTATGTCAAGTTATCCAGCCTTGGGCAAAAGACCTAATACCGGTGGAAATTTTTATCATTATTGAAACTTATAAAAGATAGGTCATTACAGAAAAAATTAAATAATATCATTATATAAATCCAATGCTAAATACTCGTAATTATAACTTGCGAAACAAAAAAATTGTTTCTGTTATGTTTATAATAAATGCTACATTCAGCCTATTCAAGGAAAACTGCAGTCAGACATGCAATAATTAAAATGTAATCAAATAAATTTAATGAAAACAAGACCCGATTTTTTATTTGAATTTTTTCTTTGCTGCAAATTCCAGCTTATCTCCCACAGATAATGTGAAACAAAGAAAAGGGTGAAATGATGATGATCAATATTTTATGATAATCAAGAACACATCGTACAAGTCATCAATGCATGACATTGGCAGACAATTATCAGGTAAATATTTATCATCGTTCGCACCATCGATATTTCGAATCCAATCAAAGAGAGTTGCAAACTGATGCAATAAATTATAAGTGACTCCTTCAAGGGGGTTTTCTGGTCTAGCGGCATACATTTTACCGGTTTGTTTACGTCGGTATAAATAATAATAACTTTTGATATTTTAATTGTGTACAAAAAAATTTTGAAAAGAAAAAATGAAAATCAAATAAATTTTAAGTTGGTAAACTTAATGGTGAAACATGTTGGGTAGACAGAACTACGCTCATGTCAAAGGTTTTGTACTTAACCTACAATATGCAGATATATAGAATGATTTAATTCAAGAAAAACTTTAATTACATCCACAACAAATATTTTCTCGCTTTACATGAAGAAACAGTGTTACTCCATTTTAACCGGCCAACATTTTGCTGCAACATTGTTAAAATCACCGACTAAGCCAAATCTTAAATATCTTTTTGTTATATTATATACCGTTTTAAATGGCTATGACTTCCGTGAATATAATTCCATTATTATCAAACTTATATAGCATTGTCCTTCTGTAAGACATGTAGTAATCGAGCAGTCGCCTAAGCAAACTACTCGAAAACCGGCGTAACACTGATCCGAAATTTTAATTGCAGATTTGAAAAATTCAATTATTCCAATTTATAGTTTATAAATTGTAAAAATTTTTTTTTATAAATATAATTTTTAATCATCTTTTCCACTCTATATTAAATTTAATTTTTCTTTATGATTATATTCTTTATAATATTTATCTGTTATTATTTAACATTTTTTCATCATTATCTTCTACTAATTTAAAATTCAAATCTGCGATTACAATTTTGGACGTGAGAACACTGAGATAAAACAGCCCATCCACGTATTGCATTGCCGAATGCAATCTACAGTGGCTGAGCTAGCGGCTCGTCAATCCACTGTTGTGGCGTGACGATAAGGTGGACGACAGACAAGCAAGACAAAAATCTGCTTGGGCGCGGAGAAACCACCATTGCGGCATAAGGATGATGTTGGGATTTGATCGGATCGGGGGGTCCGCCTTAGATCGCCAAGCAGCGAGGTCGTGAAAATCGCGCGGGGCGTGAGAGGTGAATTGCACACGAAAAACCTATTGTGTTAAACAAGTTCTCCTCCGTAATCAAAATCGAGTGGTTATTCTTTAGCAACAAGAAATAATCAGGTCCCTAAAGGAGATATGAAATCGAGAATCGTTTAAAGTGTTTAGATTACTATAGATCTCGTTTCGTGTGAAATCATTGGTGTTAACAGTACAGTGCATCTAAAGAGTGATTCTGGTGGATTGTGTACGGCAAGTCGTTATTGACAATAAAATTAACAGACTATTAATTTTAAAAAAAAGTTTTAGTCCAGTCATATTAGGGCTTTCACCTCGGAATGAAAGATAATAAGCTGCAAATTGGTATGAACCTTTGTTTTGTCATTCTAAATGTTGTCTCAAAAGTCACAATCATTATCGTGTTCGCGTCTCAAGATATTCAAGGTCAAAGGTCACAAAAATCGGTTTTTCGTGAATATCTGGCTTCCTATCGGTTAAATGAGATTTGCATTTATTATAAAAGTTGTAGGCTATAAAATTCCCTACAACTTTTGTTTAAACTTTTTTTTCATACGACCAACCGTTTTGAAGGTAGAGCGCGAAGAGTGCACATCGTACAGTCATATACGGCCTAATGCAAGGTCAAGCGTGAGTTATGGTTATCAGTACGTTATAAAGTCAATTATTTACTTGGAAATTATAATTATTAAACAATGCCTATTATTTATGTACTAACTATTAATTATTTATATTTAATTAAAGTAAGTAACTTGATTATTTATATATAATTATTCATATTTAACTATTTAAGTATAAAATATTATTAATTCTGGATTATATATTTTAGTTTTATTTTAAGTTAAAATGATAGTAAGAGTATATATTTTACACATATTTTTATTTATTATTAAATACGGCATAATATACATTTATCAAAATGTGAGTTCAAATATCAAAAGTATCTTTGTTGATTTTAATTGTAATGAAATTGGAAATGGAAGCTAATTATCTTCTTCTTGTTCGTCGTCTTCTTCTTCTTGTCGCTCAAAAATGTTCGATTCATTGTCATCATCCTCATTATCTGTCATGTTCATCTCCAAACCTTCCAGAATATCGGGATCATATGTATTTTCTTCATCGGGATTACTTGGATACAGTGAAGCGTTGAGGCAAGCTTGTCCGTTGCACTGGCCGCAAGCTAAAGAACATTGTAGCCCTGATTTTCTGCATCCACAGCGGGAACCACAACCATTTTTGCAATTGCAAAATATTACGTTTAGTAGTTCGGCTGGTGCTGGAGGTAATAACGTTCGTATGGGCTCCAGGATTTCATTTTCAAGCATCCAGCCTCATTCTTTAGGTTCTAAGTCCTTCCCTAACCACGTTTGAATCTGGTAGTAGACACGTTTTATGTGTTGATGAGCTGCTACACTTGTTGGTGGAAGTGCTGACAGTTGTACAGGTTTATTTAGTTTTGTAAATTTGATGAATTGCGTGTAGTGGAAATGATCAATGTTGTCCTCAGATTTTGGAGCATTATATAATGCCAACAAGATGCGCACTCCATTTTCTAATAATGTTTGTTTTGGGCAGTTTTCTTGTTGAAATACTTCCACCAGTTTATCTAAATCAGGAATTTTTTCCAATGCTCTAGTAACAGTTTTTTTTCCTTTTTTAAATAGCGCAGAAGTCGTGTCACAGCCACTGAATGCGTGTAAAAATAAAATGTGCTTTTTAGTACGAGGATATTGGTCAAAACTTTTAGTAGAATATATTTGCGTTTTGACATTGCCTTTGCCAACTTTTTTCAAAAAAATTTCCTGATGATGTGACTGAGTACGTCCAATTAAAATAACGAGCAAATCGATATATTCTCCTATGATGACAGCAGCCTTTTGATGTTCTGATAAGGCAATAGCTGTGTCAATGATGAGTTAAATATGAATAATTATATATAAATAATCAAGTTACTTACTTTAATTAAATATAAATAATTAATAGTTAGTACATAAATAATAGGCATTGTTTAATAATTATAATTTCCAAGTAAATAATTGACTTTATAACGTACTGATAACCATAACTCACGCTTGACCTTGCATTAGGCCGTATATGACTGTACGATGTGCACTCTTCGCGCTCTACCTTCAAAACGGTTGGTCGTATGAAAAAAAAGTTTAAACAAAAGTTGTAGGGAATTTTATAGCCTACAACTTTTATAATAAATGCAAATCTCATTTAACCGATAGGAAGCCAAATATTCGCGAAAAACCGATTTTTGTGACCTTTGACCTTGAATATCTTGAGACGCGAACACGATAACGATTGTGACTTTTGAGACAACAT
This sequence comes from Odontomyia ornata, assembly GCA_963969285.1. NCBI lineage: Eukaryota > Metazoa > Arthropoda > Insecta > Diptera > Stratiomyidae > Odontomyia > Odontomyia ornata. Next base: position 51,924,354 of record OZ017738.1, on the reverse strand, counting down.
TTAGAATGACAAAACAAAGGTTCATACCAATTTGCAGCTTATTATCTTTCATTCCGAGGTTGACCCCTTTTTTTTACCTAATATGACTGGGCTATTTAGTTTCCGTTTGTTCAAGTTCATTAGCCATATTCGGTATCGCGTGTGAAAACGTCACAAAACAACGCTCTGCAGTCGGATTGCACTAAAGTGCTCGTTCAACGGGATTACAGTGATGGAACATCCTTCAATTTTCATACAAAACGTCCAAGTGAACTTGATTGTCATATTGAAAGGCATATCTTGGAATCAACAATAACGACACTTAATGATTATTTTGCCGAAGCAGAGAAAGGATCTGGCAGCACATACTGCAAAACATGTTTGGCTTGTCTAACAGCTTATTTAGTTTATATGTGCACTGAAACTCATCACGAAAGGGCTCTTAGAAAGATATCTAAATTTATTGCATCCCAAAATGAGCGTATTTATAGTCCAAAAGGGCTGCAAATAACAGATCCTACATTTCGTGGTTTGCGTGTAATCTAAATTTCAATATCAGATCGACCTGGTCGCACATGACTTGTGCCTTTCCATTCCAACCAAGAGTTTTATGTAACGTCAATTGAAGTAGATGCTGGTTTTTATTTTTTGTCGATAAATAAAGATAAGCAAACAAAAACTTAAAAAAATAATCTACCTGCTTGTCAGTTACTTGCACAAATCGCATACTAGCTTTCTTAAACAGTTTACTTTCCCGTTAACGGTTAATCGCTACTGCCAGTAAATTTTAGTTAGCAGCAATAGAGGAATTCGTGAAGGCATCACCACATCATCAGCGGGCGTCCGGCGAGGATGTTTGGTGAGTACGCATGTTTGATTTATTTTGTTTATTAAAAAATGTTGTTCGTTGTTTATTAAACTGCATGAATCATTGAATAAAATGAGAAGTAATTTGTATACCACACTAATTTCAAAAGTAATGTAGAAAAAAAGAAATAAAAGAAAATTAGTAGTTGGGTAAAGATTAAACGCAAAAATTTCGCGAGAAGGAGGTAGTAGTTAGATGAATTGCCGTGAATATACACGATTGAATATTATTAGGATTTACTTAGGACTTGGAACGGTTGTTTGTAATTGTTTACTTGCTTCAAATATTTTTGCAATAGCTTTGATGAATTTTGTAACTTAATTGAAATGAAACGCAGCTAGTGAAAAGTTGATAATACCTCCTCAATGAATTGACTACAAACATGTCCCCGCCTGTATGTACAGAAATTTATTAAGAAATATAAATAAAATGTGTGAGTAGATAATTAACGTCGGTCTTCCCTTTAATCTGAACCTGACCGGGTATGGGACCTGCCACGTTGGCTGACCCCTCCACTATAATGAGCTAGCCATCGGGCGAGCTCACCCCTTTTACTCGTATGTGTTCACAGCTGCTCTTGCAGGGTAAGGTAGCCTTCCGCTCGCGTGCCTATTTATGGCATAGATTTATGTGATTTCACACAATACTATGGCATAAATTTGCCACGTTTATATTTTTCATTTAAAGGAAAAATTCATTCAAGTACGTTTGTATGAGTTTTTCACTTAAATGGAAAATATATGGCCATGGTTACATTTGGATCTTGATCCGGTTGGGAGGCTGCGAGGGGGCACCGCTTCCATCATATGTATCGTCGGTAAGTACGAAGTCCACTTAAGCCCTCTGTTTTCTCCAGGCCCAGTTTGTTACTGGCTTTAACCAATTTCCCCCCTTAGTAGGTTACCTCGGCCTCGACACCAACCGATCCGCATTATACCTCTTTCAATTCGCGAAAGTAATTTTTTTTTGTAGTGGGTCTTGTGCTGAAGAAAAGAACCCGCCCCACGACAACGCAATACTAGCCTGCCAGCGCATTCACGCGTCCTCAGACAAGGCCAATCTCGGCGAACCCCACCATCCTCTTTCGCCGAGGCAGCAGACCATCGCTGCAGTCCTTTACGGAAATTTAAACTACTCCATTTCACTACAGACAACTTAAATATCAAATTTCGTTGGGTTTAAGGGTATCCATAGAATTTTATTGGGGAAAATATAAAATTCGAAGATTATACTATTATTAACAAAGTAAAGCGAATTTCGAATTTTGAGGTATTTGTTGCGATTGTACTCATAAACACTTACCTGCGTAATTTTTTCCAGATTTTTCAGATCATAGGTGTCCAATCGCGAGGCGAGGTGCAAATTTTTCGTGTATTTCCCCTCCCTGTGCACCCTTCGAAGCACCTTTCATTTGATACCCACATCGATTACTTTTGATGAAATTTTTATTTTCAGGGGCCACTCCCCTACATGGGAAGACCCCCTCCCTTAAGCACCTTTTAAAATTTTTTTTTATAGTGAAATTTTGAAGAGAGCACCACTTTTCACCTATATACAAAATTTTAAATATTATGCACCTTATATGGTTTGCGAGATAAATTGCTGTGACACAAGGATGGCCGGGCGGACGGACGGACCGACAGGCACGATTTTAGTAGGGTTTTGTAAAATTATTCAGCAAAACCCTAAAAAACAGAAGCCCCAAAGAGATCCGCACAACAATGAAACTTGGGCAAACGCGTTCATTTTGTGCAATATAAACGCATGTGACTGACTTGTTTATCTAATATTGGCTTCAGTGATAGAGTCGGAATAAATCTGGGGGCATCAAATCTAATATTTTCTTGAAACCGCACGTTTTTGGTAGCTTCAAATAACTTTGTGCTTGCGTTAATGCAAAATGGGCAAATACACGGCCCCAGAGAAGATCCAGTTGGTGGTTTTTAATCATGAGGAAGGTAAAACTGTGGCAGAAATATGTTCGATCCTCAATATGTAACGTAGAACTGTTAACGATATTCTTCGGAGGTATAACGAGGAAGCCAGAATAAACTTGAAGCATAGTCCTGGCCGTCCAAAGGTTCTGACGCTGCTTGAAGAACGCGCTATCGTCCGGAATATCAAGAAAAACCTTAAACTGAGCGCTCCAAAAATTCCAAGTGAAGTTGTCGCAGACTTTAACAAAAAATGGGGTGTGAAACAGTGCGCTGAGTTTTGAGAAATGTTCAATATAATGGACGTGTTGCACGCAAAAACCATTTATCGGCGAACTGAATAGAAAAAAACGTTTCAATTTCGCTAAGGAACATATTTTGAAGGATACTGATTATTGAGATGACGTAATTTTTGCCGATGAAAGCAAATTTAATGTCTTTGGCTCGGATTGACATGTTATGGTGTGGCGCAAGCCCAACGACGAATTGAGTCCCAAGAACCTCAGGCCTACAGTGAATCACGGGGCAGCAGTTTAATTGTTTTCGGATGCATATCTAGTCGCGGTGTTGGCGAATTAATATTTATTGATGGCATATATAATGGATTCCCGTCGATAATTAGTCCTCTTGAAAGAAATTCTGCTAAGAAGTGCCGCGAAAATGGGCATTTTAAATACGTTTAAATATTACGAAGACCATGACCCCAATCATTAGGCTCGCATTATTCAAGAATGGCAGCTGCATAATTGCCCAAAATCGATTCATCCTCCTCCCCGGTCACCAGATTGTAATCGGACCGTAGAATTCATAGCACGCCAATTTCTTCTAAGGAGGAGCTTGAGAAAAGGCTTCGCGAAGAATGGGTGAAAATTGATGTAGAATACTTGCGAAAAATCATCTCCAGTATGCCAACTTATTGAAATGTGTTATTGAACAAAAAGGACATACAACAAAATACTAGTTTTATAACATTTCTGTTTTTACAATTGAGTCTATGTGCGGATGATTTTGAGAGGTGAAATTTCTTGTTTCTTTTACGGAATTTCATGTTTTTTGGTATCTATCAAGCAAAAAACTTTTCATCTTCGTAGCACTACAGCCCCTCTCGGTTCTTCGCTTCCTGCAAATAGCGCCTCCGAGTAGCGATGAACTGTCTTCGTTGACCGATTCAGATCAGTGTTTCTTCGGTTTCCCCACTGGTCTCCGGCCTTCAGTTCCTCCAACGAATACCTTTTTGGGTATCCGTTGTTCGTCCATACGACTCATGTCTCCAGCCCTTTGCAGCTTCCGCAGTCTTATAATCGTTGAGACCTCCGGTTCGTCAACAATTTCATACAGCACATGGTTGTATCGAATTCGCCATTGGTCCCCGTCTAGCTTTGCTCCGACTATTCGCCTCAGAGCCCGTTGCTCAAAGGCGTTCAATATAAACTTTTGTGTTTGTGTGATATATAAGGCTATTATGTTCTGCTCATAATATATATTTTTTTCAATTTTTCCCGTTTTTTATTGACTTATAAAATGAGAAAGAAGAAACATTTCTTACTTATGCGGATCTTTTTGGGTGTCACTGTATTTGGAGAAAACACAATCAAAAGTGTAGTGTCTGGTTCAATGGAAAGCCCATGTAGTAGAAAATCCATGTTTGGTTGTTGTAATCGGAGAAAATTCAAACGGCAATAACAACCGTACATTCTATTAAAACTTATAGAATATAAGAACCTTTTAAAGAACTACTTAAATATCTATTTTCATTCAATTTAATTATGCTAACACAGTTTTACAGGCGAAAAAAAAATTAACTAATCCTACTACAATTAGCATAGTTCAACGAATTTCAACCTTACTCGTATTTGCTATCGAATCTACTTCCATGATTTTTTCACCTATTATTTTTCACCTCCTCATCTTCAGCTGTTCATTAATAAATTCAATCAAGTGTTAAAAACATGTACCGTAAATGTTGAAGTTTGGGAAAAATACCACAATTTTATGCAATATTTTCATTTAAATATTACTTTTGTCACCCGTTGAACAAATTCTCAAAGATATTCATTATGAATATAATTCCTGAAACTTTCATGTAAACCCTAGCAAACCCGTAGTGTCTGGATTGATTCGAAGTGCATATTATCTCTCTTTTTTCCCTAGCACTACAGCCCCTTTTGGGATTTCGCTTAGAGATAGACTATCTCATTGTCATGATCTAATGTATCGGCACTCAACAAGGTGATATGATCATTATCACGTTTTGGCCATGTGTCCGTCCACCCAGCTGCGATACGTTCTGATTTTAAACCAGCACGTATCATACTCGAACTAAATCTCATTGATGCCAACAAAACTTGAACTAGAGACCTTCGGCGTACGGGCTTAGTGCTCTAACCACAAAGCCACGCGGACTATCGCATATTATCTCTTAGCCATGTATAATTGCTGTTGTTATATACTATTCAATCTGATTAAACTTGTAAATTGACGTTTGCATATTGACTTTCACTGAATTTAAGGGTGCCCTTACGATTTTATTCATGAAAGAGTAAAATTGATAAATCATACTATTACTAACAAGTTGAGTGAATTTCGACTTCAGCCGTATTTGTTGCTGTGCTCATTTTTCGTATGAAAGGTGTCCAATCGCGAGAGGGGGGTACGCAAAAATGTCGCGCATTTTAGCTTCTTCTGCCCCCTCGACACCGGTCAAGTAATTTAAGACCTATTGAGAAAAGATCTCATCCAGACCTTTCATTAGACATCCCATTTGGCCACTTTTGGGGGATCCCAAAACTTTCTAGGAGTCATAACTTCCGACCTTTCCACTAAGTTTCATGGCTTTAGCTTCTATAGTTTCGGAGAAAAACTGCTGTGACATACAGATGGACACAGCTACCGATTTCAATAGGGTTTTGTATTTTACTATAAATCCCTAAAAATTGGGGTGTGATGGTTGATACGATCAAAAATTCCGTGATAATTTAAAACATAATTGGAAAAAGATTATTTATAATTAAGAATATCTTTTTTCGTTTCCAATTTGTTAGGGGTTATACTAAATTGGGCATGGAACATAGATTTTCGCGAAATTCCGGGTGTCGTTTCGACTATTTTTTTCATAGTTTAATTTTTTTACGCAAAAAGTATAATTATGACGTAAATATGGTAAGGTTAATAGATTGTTATGTATTGAAGGCGCATACCTAATTTAAATCAAATCGGTCCATTAAAATTTGAGATACTACTGTGCCCAAAAAATAAGATGACATTTGAACTTAAACTGCGCGCATCGAAGAATTTGGAGCACCAAACGTGCAGCCTAGCATGTGCAACATTGTCTGCACAAATGAGCTAATTATTTAGTAGATGATCATCTTGGGAATGAATTTTACTCAAGTGTGTATATTTCGTTTGCCTATTGATATTAAGTAAATGCATCTCTACAAAGGAAACAATCGGAACGTTCACGCTTTTACTTTCGCAAGAAACATTACTGCCATTTTGCTGTTTTGCATTGAATAATATTGGTATGTAAAAATTGGATTATATCATTGGATTAATGCTCCATACTATTTTTCGTTAATCCTGCTTAGTTAAATGTACCGTTGAATATTAAAATTATAATTATGTGAGAACAACTGATGTAAAAATTTAACGAATATTTAAAGTAACAAATTATTGTATACATGGGTATCATTCGCATATAAAAAATAATCTAATTTTATTCGTCAGGCGTAGCACAAAAGCAAATTTTGATGGCTCCAATCTTTCGTTTTCCGATTTTCGCTCGGTCCACCATATCAACTTAAACAGGTGTGATCTGCTTTAAATTTTAACATAACGCTAACTACAGGCACAATATTAAATAATAATTAAAAGCCATTTTCGAGGTCTTGCAAAAATCCAATTAATCTTGCAAAATACTTCATACAATATGCAAATGTTTTTACTATGAAAAAGAAACATTGTTGCGAATATTGCAATAGTAGAATGACTGGCAAACTGTTGAATATTTGATGAATCAAATACGAACATAATTGATTTGAACAGATTGAAACTTACAAAATAAATGTATGGACCATTTAACAATCATTCTTCATTTCATAGTAGCGAAATATATAGTTTTATTTATGAAACTTTAAGTTACAAGATTAAGGTCATGGTCGAAGATTGTGTAACTGTTCAAATTTCCTGAATGAATGAAAAGCGAACTTCAAAATATTGCGAAAACGTGAGCAGTGCGTAGTGCAAAAAAGATATTTGTATTAAGTCCACATGTTGAGATTGATTGCTTTTTAAGCAAGTTCATATACAAGTCAATTTATTGATTGTTCATAGTTTGGAAGAAAAAAAGAACAGTTGATTCCGATTGATTCACCGAATATTATGTTGCGAAAAAAGTGGTTGAATTTCGCGCATTAATAAGCACGCGGAATGTGCTCAAAATTAAAGCCGTACTCCGAAAGTATTATAAGAGAGTATCAGGGAAAATGAACAGTCTACAATAGACCAAACATTCTCAGTTAAGTAGGTGCCCGAAAAGTGCTGGGAACATAACATCGATGTGTACCCACTACTTGTAAACTTCAAGGAAGTATACGACAGTGTTGAAAAAAACGCCTTGTACAAAATAATGTTTGACTTTGGCGTCCCAACAAAACTAAGTCCGCATGGTCAAAGTCACGATGCTAAACAGAGAGTCTCAGGTCAAGGGAAACGGCGAACTAACGGGCAGCTTTATAATGGAATCAGGCTTTATAATGGATGGACTTGCCTCAATGCTCTTTAATATTGTACTGGAACACGTAATCAGGAAGACATCAGCTGAAACCATGAGGACACTAATGTCCACACAATTGGTAACGTATGCAGATGACGTCAATATTATGCCACGTTCAATCTCAATGCCAAAGGTGCTTTTCTGAGCCTAGAATCTGAAGCAAACCAAATTGGCCTAGAGTTAATGAAACTAAAACTAAATTCATGACTCAAACGAGGAAGAACACTCCATTCGTAGAAGACTTTAACCTTGAAAGTGTGGATAATTTTATTTTTCTCGGGGCAAACCTGAATAGAAGAGGCACCGAAATGGACGAGATTGGACACCGCATAAACACCGCTTCTCATTATAAAGTGCAGAGTTGTGCACAGCCAAAATTTGTTCCGTATATACAAATCACTAGTCAAACCTGTGCTGTTATATGGAAGTGAAATATGGACCCCGACGAGCGAATCCGAAAAGACAGCGGACGCATTTGAACGCCAAGTGCCCCGAAAAAGCTACGGCTTAGTGAAACATGGAAGAGAGTGGAGACTACGGTACAACGATTTGTATGAGGGCGGTCCGATAAGTACTTAGCCTACAAAAGAAAAACAAAATTTTTGGAAAAGAAGCGATTTATTCCTCAACATAATCTCCTCTTCTTCTTCTTATTCGTAGCACTACAGCCCTTCTCGGTTCTTCGGTTCCTGCAAATAGCGCCTTCAACTGGCTTGGTCCATTGACCGCGTCCTCCAATTTCGAAATCCGAGCAGCGATGAACTGTCTTCGTCAGCCGAGTCAGATCACTGTTTCCTCGGTTTGTCCACTGGTCTCCGTCTTTCAGTTTTGGCAACGAATATCTTTTTGGGTATCTGTTGTTCGTTCATACGATTCACGTGGTCAGCCCGTTGCGGCTTCCGCAGTCTTACAACCTTTGAGAACTCCGGGTCGTCAAAAATTTCTTACAGCTCATGGTTGTATCGAATTCGCCATTGGTCCCCGTATAGCTTGGGTCCGATTATCCGCCTCAGGACCCGTCGCTCAAAGGCGTTCAATATGTTTGCGGATGCTTGGGTTAGGCTCCATGTTTCATATCCATAACATAACACAGGTCTTATCACAGATTTGTATACTTGGAGCTTTGTTTTCCTGTGTATGCAGCTGGTTGGCTCAACTTGTATAGTAATGTACCTCGTATATCGACAGGCAGCTTCGTTGTGACGTACCGGCCTCTAACACGCGACGGGACAAGCCAAAATTGCGGAAAGGAATTTTATAAAGATGAGCATCAAACAATTGTATAGCACGCTGAATGAAGTAACGTTTAAAGCTTATGAAAGTCACTTGGAGTTAATGAGACCATCAGAATATTGTGGCAAAGGTCATATCGAAGATTTATTGGAGAAGGCTGATATAGCGCACCGATGTGAGAAAGAAGAAATTAGAAGAAGCTATCCCGAAGTTATCCAAAGTATTTGAAGTACAAGAGATTCTTGGACTAGTGGTCAACAAATCTCCCGTGGAATTCAGAAAGATGAAATGCGGCTACTAAACATGGCTCTCAACTATGCGATAAGGCAACAAAGGTCCCGAAGGAATACATAATCGTGGAGATGGAAGCAGCCGTTAGCAAATTACCGGAAGCACACAAAACGTCAGCGAGGAAGGAGATAGTAAAAGCAATAGCGGGAGGCCAAAGGTCAACGACGAACCCAGAAGCACATATCGCCCTCGAATTGAAGAAAAAACCGCTCTATTTCATCAAAGCGGACAAAGGAAACACAGTTGTCATCATGGGTAAAGCCAAATACGAGGAAGCGGTTACCATAAAATTAAACAGTGGCAACTTTTTGTAACTTCGTCGAAACCCTCTGGAGGAATATATCAAACGAGTTGAGAGGACGATCAAAAGCTGCGAGTCACTAATCGGTGAACTGACTAAAGTGAGCGTAATGAACCCAACTCTACCAAGGATCAAATGCTTGCCCAAGATTCACAAGGAAGGAGATGAGATGCGAGAAATAATATCAGCTGTGAACGCTCCAACGGAAAAACTAGCAACATGGCGAGTGGAGGAATTCAAAAATATGCAACTGATTGAGAGTAACTCCTTCAAAAACACTAAGGAACTCACGGAAAATCTGTTAACATATGACCCGCCAAAAGAAGACGACGTGATGATATCGTTTGATGTGAAAACTCTCTTTCCCAGTAAATAAGTGATGGAAACACGGCTAAATTGAGGAGTGGATAGTAAAACAGGACAATTTTATGGCATGGAAGACGAAAACGAGACAGTATCTCCAGTTATCGAAGCTGTGTATGACAAAATGAAGAACCATTACCGAGATGCTGGATCAGGTATGTGGATGATGTTTTCGCTTAGGTCAAGAAAGAAAACCTGCAACAAATATTGATGGGACTGAACAATGCGCACAAAAATATCAATGGAAAATTGCCTTTATTGGGCACATTGGTATCAAGAACGAGTGGCGACATCAGTTTCGAAATCTACAGGAAGGCAACACATACACAACGGACGATTCCGAATACAAGTGAAAGTTTCACCTTATCAAGCCATGATTCACAGGATGTATGATCTACCACTCAATACGGCAGCCAGGGAAAAGGAAATGCAGTATATTCTCGACACAGCGAAGTTGAATGGAATGCGGACAAAATCCGAAAAACTCGGCAAAAGAAAGAACGGTCAACACTCCTCAACCCGGATTCTGAAAAGGTGTACTGGAAGGCAGTTACTTACTATGAAGGTGTTACAGATCAATTAGAAAGGAGGCTAAAATATCATGAGTCCATACGAATAATTGAAACAAGTAGCAAAAATCAGCTGAAAAACATCTTCGGGTCAACTAAGGATAAACGACAACCACACGAGAAATCAGGCATCTACCGGATCGAATGTCCCGACTGTCAGTAGGTTTGCATTTGACAAACAAGAAGATTAATCAACACCAGGGTGCGAGAACATTTAAGCGAAGCAAGTGCAGCGAGGAAAAAAGGAAAGAAGAATAACTTTAGATCAGCGGTAGCGGAGCATTTTATAACTCGACACGAAATCACAGTGGATAACGCAACACCAATACGAGAAGCAAGAGATGCGAGAGAATTGGATGCAATGGAAAGCCTAGCCATTTCAATAGAAAAAGCCGTGCTAATGAACAACGACGCAGGTGATTGTAAATCCTGGCTCTTCAAGCTAATTAGTTAAGTAATTTTCAAATGTAACAAAAGGGAAAGGAATTTTAATAAAGTAAATTTTAATTACCCCCTTTAGGAAACATCCCTTAATGTAATTAAGGACTCAGTATATAAAAAGGATCTTTAGGTTAAGTGAAACAATCGGTGACGAAGATCGAACGATAACGGACGAAAATCGATTACGAAAATAAACATGCAAAATTAAAAGGAATGTTTTATTCTTTTTTATTTTTCAGAATTATTTTGCGAAAATGAAATCAATTAAGAACCTTAAATCTGTGTTCCGGTTGGTTGAGGGGACACTTTTCACAATGAAATATTTTTCCTAACGGATATTTTTCCCAAAATACACATACAGGTATATAGGATACTATTTTTTTTAGAAGCACACCTTCTTTCTTTTAGAAGGCACTCTTCTGTTTATTAAATGGATCCTCTTCTATGCTTTAGAAGGGCACCACTCTATTCTTTAGAAGAGTACCCTTCTACTTTTTAGGTTACTCTTCTATTCATTAGAAAGGCAATTTAATAAATGTGTTACTCGTCAACTGACGAACAAATGTAGTGCTTTCTTATTTGTCACATCAAAACTTAAATACATTAAATCACTTTATCGGTTCTGCAATCAAAATGTGCCTCCGAACATGAAATTGCAGCCAAATCGATGCACCAGTAACGATTTGGTAGAGCGATGGTTCCATCTTTATTCCATTAATTTTTTGGTAAAAATAGCCATTTGGATGATTGGGAATATTGGTCACTGGGAAAAATGATCATTGGAAAAAATGTCCACCAATCTTCCGTGTTATAATAGCATCACACAACAGTCAAAATTTAACTTTTGCGTTTACATATACTCAAGGTCATTTCTAGACCGCAGCGGTGCTTTATACGGTGATATGGTCAATATCACCCTCGACTATGTGTCCACCTAGCTTTTATGGAAAAGGATTTTAAATCTCAATGCCCATTCCGTCAGTCAAACAAGCCTTACGTTTTAGCGGTGAGTATTCTCATCACTAAATTACATGAAACCCCGATTATTAACATGTAAATGTTTATTGCTTCATGAATGATCAAGGGCTAAAAATGCTGATAAAAAATAAGATTCCTGGCATGCGTCAAAATGTTTAAATACGCATCATCTTTGTCGGACTGTGTACAACGGTATTTTACACAGGCCTTCTTGTTTCGCGGGCTGTGTACGAGGTGTGATAATTAAGTAATGAGACTGGTTTGTGGTAAACCTGCGACCTTGAAATTCCCTTCCCCTTCCCCGACATCCTTCTCCTCTCCATTGATATATTACCATCGCTCTAGCTTGTTTAGTTCGCCTGCTGTGTCGTGTTGAGTAGACGTGTGTTGGTGGTGCTCGTCACGAATAAAATTTTGCGCGAGATTGGACGAAACAGCTTCGGGACCGTACGCTAAATTTGTAAAAGGGCATGGTGATAGTGCTCTTAGTCGTGCCCAGGTGTTTCGATGGCATCAAGAGTTTAAGGAGGGGCGTGAAAGACGAGGCGCGGAGCGGGAGACCAGTTGAGGTGCGGACTGACGCGAATGCGCAGCGTGTGCGCGCCTTAATCCGCGAAGATCGGTGTTTAACAGACAAATTTTAGCTGACGATTTTGGGACAAAAAAGTTGTGCGCGAAGATGGTTCCAAAGAACTTTTCTGAGGAACAAAAGCAGCATCGAATGACCGTCGCAGAAGACTGTTTGGAACAAATGGAAAACGATCTCACGCCTCCTTATTCGCCCGATGTTACCCTGTGACTTTTTTTTGTACCCTAGAACAAAATCGGTGGTCAAAGGAACCCATTTTGATTCGATTACGAGGGTACTCGCAGACATCCAAGTCGAAGCGTTCTAGAAATGTTACGAAGCATGGAAAACGCGCTGGAATCGTATAACTGCCCAAGGGGACTACTTTGAAGGGCATGGCAGAGTTGTAGAATAATTTTCAAAAATACGGTTTTCATGGAATCAGTCTCATTACTTAATTGTCACACGTCGTATATTTTCAAATGATTTTAAGGGGATTTTCTGATCGCTAAATTTCAGCAAAAGTTATCGGGGATACAGCCAGTCAAAAGGTCTTAGTTGAGCATCTGTATCTTAGATTTCAGGAGTTCTCAATATACACCAAAAATATTGGTAAATCAAAAAATCCTACAATACAGTCCGAAAAAAAACATGCCTATTGTATATTCGATTATCGATTTCATTATTATGGAGTTTATGTATGATTTTATTTAATTTTCAAATGCTCCTAGGTGAATATTATTCAATCCTAAGTTGACTACAAACTCTTTTTGAGAAGAGTATGGGCCTGCTAACCCAGTTTTTCCCCCATGCGACATGAACTATTTGGTGTATGTAATAAACTTCGTTTTTAAGCCGGATTTGCCAGTTTAAAAGACATCTTTTAAAAACGCATTGCATTACGACGTTCAACACAAAGAATAGTAAATAAATAACACTTGTGCTAATGAATCCACAATAAGACATAAAATGAAATGACTTGAAATTTCAGACAACATTGAACAATAGAGCCTACGTTTTATTGCTTTATTCATATGACAGTTTCAAAAGAGATTGAAATTCCATAAATAAATTAAATTACATGGACGTACCTCGAATTGTTTCATGTAAATCAACGTAAACATTTGATTGATTGCTTGTATATTCACATTATTTATAATTTTAGGAAATTCGAATTTTTTTAGTGTCATTGTAGCTTCAAATGTTTAGCCTAAATATGTATGTATATGTACACCTGAGATAAATAAATTATTACTGAAGACCGGAATTCAGAAACTTATTAGATCAAAAATATACAGTCTTCCACAAAAGTCAAGGTACAGAGAATCGGTAACTGAAAATTGTATTACTGAATCAATATTTTTATTTGAAAACCAAAAGTTATGAAATGGTAATAATACGAGTTCTGTTGAATTTAAGTTTTCATAAATTTAAAGGGATTCGGCAATAATGATCATTGGAGACAATAAGTTTTTGTTGGCAATGTCTCTTTTCTACTCCACAAAAGTCTTGGTACAGTTGCAGAAAATGCCCTGTTATTTGTAAAAAGGGGAGTCCCCAAAGTTCATATTATCAGAGTGAGTTAACAACCGTAGGCCGCTGTTTTTAATATCGCGTCCGTATTCGTAGTGTATCTTTTATTTAATAAAATTTTTCAAAAATGAGTCGAAAGGAGTTGATTATTAAGGAGCGTGAAATAATTATTAATCTGCATTCAAATCAGAGCAAATCATATTCTGAAATAGCTGAACTAGTGTTGCGAAGTCGGTCAACCATTCAAAAAGTGATAAATCGATTTAAGAAGGAAAATAGAGTGGAAAATGTGCCCCGAACAAGTCGTCCATCTAAACTAAGTGCAAAGGACAAGAGAAAAATTTCGCAAATGGTAAAACAAGATCCATTTCTAAGCTGTAGAAAAATCTGCGATGTTCTTGGAATTAATGATAAGAAGGAGGTTAGCGCAGAAACTGTGCGTAGAGCTGTCGTAGAAGCAGGATTTTCATCTCGTACGCCTAGAAGAAAACCTCTTGTAAGTTCCATAAACAAACAAAAAAGAATAACATTTGCAAAAGCATAACCAATTACGTTTTGGGATTATGTTTTATTTTCGGATGAGTCTAAATTTTGTATATTTGGTGTAAATGGGCATAAGAGGGTCTGCCGAAAAGTAGGAGAAGCATTTAATCCCAAGAACACTATTAAAACAGTAAAACATGGAGGCGGTGGTGTTATGGTTTGGGGTTGCATGGCTGCTGCTGGAGTTGGAAATTTGACATTCATCCAAAATACTATGGATCAGAACTCTTATTTAGAGATTCTACGAAACAACATGAAACAAAGTGCAGCCAAATTAGGTATGCGAGAAGATTTCTTGTTTCAACAGGACAATGACCCTAAGCACATTGCGCATAAAGTTCGAATGTGGCTATTGTATAATACTCGCATGCTTGCTACACCGCCTCAAAGCCCTGATTTGAACCCTATAGAGCATCTTTGGAATGAGCTTGAGACAAAAATCCGAAAAAGAGTGATATCAAGCAAGGCGCAGCTTAAGGATGTTATATTGGAGGAGTGGGCCAGAATCAGCAGCGAATTTACTAAAAAATTGGTATATTCTATGCCTAAAAGACTGAAGTCAGTCATTCAGATGAAAGGATATCCGACAAAATATTAAGAAAAGTATAATTCAAATAGCTATGCAAGACTATAATTACAATTTGTATCATTTTTCTTTAGGTGTACCATGACTTTTGTGGACTTCATTCATTGACTTTCCAACACATCATATGTAATAATATATCAATACGACAGAATTTTCGTTTTGTTTTACATGAATTTAAAGTGTAATGATTAGAGTTGAAGTAATACCAAAAAAATTTTATCACTATAGGTTTTTAAATAAAAATATCAAACAATTTTCATGATATTTATCACTGTACCTTGACTTTTGTGGAAGACTGTACGTGGAATTAACGTTATGTTAAAATCGTACGTATGTAGAAGTATGTAACAATCTCTAAATTCATTTAAAGGAATTTAGAAAAGATATTAATTATTAACACACAATTCTTTCGTTGAAAATATTAATTGCCAATTTTTCTACCTTCCTCTTGTAAATATTTGTCAAAGCTTCTGGTGACATAGCGACTCTGAGAAAGCATTTATTGCCTTCAAATATGTAACACACCTTCATATTGCACATACATACATACAAAACTATTTCTGTTTTGGTAAATTTGCAAATGCAAGAAGAATGTTAGCTTTTTTCATCCAAGACAATTGACATTAATCATTACAATGCGAATTGAGTTTATGTAAAAGGCGAAAAAATGGCTTAAATCTGCTTTACACTAAAATTATTCGAATTTTTTCGAAACACATAAATGTAAAGAGTTAATGCCAATTAATCAATTCCATGATCCATTGACCTGAAATCCATTAATTTACTAAGGTTTTAAAAAAAATTAAATATTTAGTGGCTGATTAAGCCAAAATAAAAAGCAAATGATTGACTCGGATAAAAAATGCGTTTCTTAACTAGACCTGAATTCAGTAGCATGCATTGCCAGCAACCATTTAGTAAAATGTAGGCCCATTGCCATTTAAATAAATTGATAGGTAGACAGACAGTCGTTGATACCACTCACCTCAGGGGAACTGTTATAAAATAAATTTATGTGTAGTTTTTACATTAATAAACACATGTGTGATCTGAATATTAACAAAAAAATGGTTTCGTTTTTGTTTCCCTTTCAATCTGTATCGAATGCTGAACAAAAGCAAATGTAAAATAAAAGCAAATTGCATGAGCGAGTAGTATCAAATATTTTCTCGCCTTAAGTACATATGTGCATGCAGATTATGCATATACGAGTATGTACGTTGCAAGTCAATGAATTCGTGTTAATTTTCAAGGTCAATGGCAAGTCGATAAAGTTGTGTTTACACATGCTTGGAACACATATACGAATAACATAGATAAAGGTCTTAGGCTAGGTTGTAATTAAAATTAAACAATATCAGCTGATTCGCGATGTTTGTTCAAATAGATTATCATTTTGTTATAATCCATTCTTTGATTTTATTGCTTTATACTTGTCGATTAGATAAAGGAACTCAAAATAAAATGGTGACACTTTATAGGGGTTGAGCATGAACGAGAGAATAGGAGAAATTTGATTTAATTATCACTGATTTCTATAAATCAGTGGCTTTTGAAAATTATATGAGGCTAGTAGCAAATTTTTCAAAGACTCCTCAAAAATATTTACTTAAACAATATTTTGATATTAAAGGAGTTTCCGCCCGCAAATGACCATCTGAAATTTAACTTTTTCCGTAAGCTAAGCGTAACCAAATTTAATACTCTTAACCCGAATCAGAGCCGTAAGTCTGATCAAAATGGGTTAAAGTTTAATGCATGTATATATGTAACTATAAAAATTTCTCTCAATGAGTTAATATTTTTGACTGCTTATAAGATGCCAGATATTCTTCTTTAGGTAAGAGCACGAGATAATTTCATTTTTTCTTTCAACAAAACCATATATATATTGGTTTTATTGCAACATGTTCTCCTATAACGCTTGTTTTACAATCTTGTTACTTTTGACAGTTTCCTTCCAGCGTTATTAAAGTTTCTTCTTTGGGATTGGCCTAGATACTGTGCAATATCAGCACCAAGCTTAAGAGAAAATTAGTAAACGAGGTGTGTTTAAAAAGTAAGGTGACTTTGTATTTTTAGGAAATATATTTATTTATTTGTCAATATTTATGTTGTCCCCTTTAAAGTAATCAATACACTTGTGCCAACGCTTTTTCCGATTCTCGAAGCACTTCTCGGTATTGCCTTGAGCTCTTCCAGCGATGCAGTCTTTATCTCCTCAAGCGTTGCAAATCTCCGCGCTTTCATAGGTCTCTTCAGTTTTGGAAACAAGAAAAAGTCACATGGGGCCAAATCCGGTGAATATGGTGGCTGAGGCATGATTTTGGTGTTGTTTTTGGCCAAAATTTCTTGATCTTTGATCCATTTTTTTCGATAGCAAAAAATCGCCGAGCACGCAAAACACTTCTAACCGTTATGCCCCTAGCAAACAAACTAAACTTATAATACAGCTGAAACTGTAAATATATGTTCGTGACGAGTGTACCAACATCAAAAAAATAAAAAAATCTATAAGCGAATGTACGTTGCCCGTGAAATTTGAAAAGTCACCTTACTTTTTGTACACACCTCGTATCTTTCTAAAAAAAAAAACTATAAAACTAAAATGTAAACTTTTGTGGAAATATCGTGAGAAGGTTTTCAGTGCATAAACGTTAAGCAAGGTTTTAAATGTTATTAAAAAAGATTTAGGAAAAAACCTGCTTTTGAGTGCCCTAAATAGGATGAAATAAATTTCAGGGAGCCGGTGCCAAGCAATTTCCCCGTTTCAATATAAAACAAGTTGAGTAAGCAGGAGAGTGTTCCTACCAGAAGGTCTTTGTGAACATCCTAGATTTAGAAGCAAGTTTTCTAATGGCGTGAATCGATAACTTGAATTATTCATCCAATACTTAGATATGAAATCGTTCAAATGTATACAAAAGATGCACAGTTTCTTTCATAAGCACAGTGCAGCCGTCATTTTAATCTAGCTTAAATGATTTTTCTGAATGCTCGGCCGATTGAACTTGTTCAAGTTAAACACTATTCCTTAAATTTTCATGAAAATTGAAAGAAAATAAAAGTACCTAAGTCAATTTTAAATATATATAGGGTTTTCCAATAAGAGGTGTTATTTTGAATAGATCTTCTGATTTGACACCTTGCAACTTCTTCCTTTGGAGCCACGTGATAGAAAAGGCCTATGCCAATAGCCCAGCGTCAATTCAAGATCTCAAAGATGAAATTCGCGAGGCTATCGAGGACATAGGGCAGCCACTTTGCGATTTGGTTATGGAAAATTTCATGAAGAGGATATGGTCCTGTAAGCGTCTCGTAGTGGTTATTTGCCCAATGTTAGTTATTGCTATTAACGGCATATCTTCTTCTTTA
Source organism: Odontomyia ornata (assembly GCA_963969285.1). Lineage (NCBI taxonomy): Eukaryota > Metazoa > Arthropoda > Insecta > Diptera > Stratiomyidae > Odontomyia > Odontomyia ornata. Next base: position 51,906,018 of record OZ017738.1, on the reverse strand, counting down.
TAATGAACTAAACATCCGATCATTTATTTTACAAAATGGCATTTTTCTTTTAATATCAAAATAACACCTCTTATTGGAAAACCCTATATGAACCATAAACACGTGATATCGTTGATGTAATTCCATATAATTGAAATGGCTGTAACTCACTTGATTATGATTCGATCTCAATTAAAATTGCAAAATTTCAAGAAGTTAAAAGGTACCGTTTTGATTTTATGGGCAAAAATGTAAAATCTACAAATCATACTATTATTAACAAAGTTGAGTGAATTTCGATTTCTAAGGTATTTGTTGCCCTTGTACTCATAAAGGTCCACGTTCGTGATAATTTTCAGATTTTTCGGCTGAAAGGTGTCCAATCGGAGGGGGGGGACTCAAATTTTGGGTACATTTTGCCTTCCCGTGGACCCCCTAATTCATCAAATGATTTTTTTATTTCAGATTCTAAAAGTTCTAATCAAGACCTTTCATTTGGTACCCCACTCGACTACCTTATATTAAAAAAAATTTTTAAGGGCCAATTCGTTATTAGGGGGACCCCCTTAAACATTTTTTAAATTTTTGTCAAGGCCTTAACTTTTAAGAGACCATCACTTCTGACCTTTTCACAAAGTTTGAGCATTCTAGCTTCTATAGTTCCTGAGGAAATTAGCTGTGACGCACGGACAGACGGACAGACGGACGGACGGACAGGCGGACGGACAGACAGGTCGCGAAACTAGTAGGTGTTTGTAAAAAATTTTTTACAAAGACCTAAAAATTACTAAAATGTGGTGAACACCAATTAAAGGAAAAAACTGATATAGCACCGCTTTCATGAAATTTATTTCATCCTTTTTTGGGTATTTTGAAGTCATTTTTAGGGTTTTGTAAAATAATTTTACAAAACCCTACTAGTTTCGCGACCAGTCTGTCCGTCTTTCCGTCTGTCCGTGTGTCACAGCAGTTTTTCTCGGAAACTACTTAAGCTAGAAACATCAAATTTTGTGTGTAGGTGTAAAGTGGTGATCTCTTCAAATTTCATTTACCAAAACATTTTATAAAGTATTTAAGGGGGGTCTCCCCATATAGGAGAGTGACCCCCGAAAAAAAATTTCATTTAAGGTAGCCGATATGGGTATCAAATGAAAGGTTTTGATGAGAACTTTTCAAAACAGGTCTAAGTTTGGCAAAATTTGCTTCGAGGGGGCCACAGGGAGGGGAAATACACGCGAAATTGGTGTCCCCCCCCCCCCTCGCGATTGGACACCTGTGATCCGAAAAATCTAATAAAAAATCAGGAATGTAGGCCTTGGTGAATACAACAACAACAAATACGTTAGAAGTCGCAATTCACTCAATTTTTTAGTAATAGTATGATTTATCGATTTTATGTTTTCTTGAATAAAATCTTAACGGTACCCTTAAATTCGATACATAGATGTCTATTTATAAGATTTATCTATCCTGAAAGTTTCATAAAGATTGAATCATATTTAGCGAAGTTATAGCGGTTTGAATTTTCCTGTATTACTATGGAACAATATGCGCTGCATTTATTACTGTGGCAACATATGGCTATGGAACAACATGCACTTTTTACCGACTCAGACACTACAGTTTTGCAAGGATTTGCATGAAATGGTAGGTGCCATGTATATCTTTGAGAATCGGTTCAGCTAGTGGTATCAGTAATCGTAAAACAAAATAGTGGCTGTTTTAAATGCGATGATTGAATAATTTTGATTTATTTTTTCCCAACTTCAACGTTTAAGGCGCATGCTTTGAACACTTGATTCCATTTAATGAATGACTGAAGATGAGTACCTACAATTAATGCTCATAAGTGAAACAAGTCAAGGAGGTGGGAGAGAGCTCCTAGCAAAAGCGTTTTGTAACCATTCTAGGATTCGAAAAAATTGGCCATTAATCGATGATAACAGTACAGGAGAGTGGCCCCTGAAAAAAAAATCATCAAACGTAGCCGATATGAGTATGAAATGAAAGTTTTCATGGGAGCTTTTCAAAACAGTTGTTAAACTGTCAGTTTTTGCTTCAGTGGGGGCACAGTGGGGGAAATACATGAAAAATGTGTTTCCTCCGTCGCGGATTGACTTCTGAAATAATTATCAAGGGATATATTTATGAGTATAACAATACCAAAAACCTCAGAAGTCGAAATTCGTTCAACTTTGTTAGTAATAGTATGATCTTCGTATTTCATATTTTCTCCAATTAAATCGTCTTTGACATGTTTCTTGATTTGATTCGATCTGGTGACTGCATTTTGTAAATTGTATACAAAACCCTTCTGACATGAGCGTAGGTTTGTTTACCCAACTTGTTTTCTTTATTTTCTAAGTTATTTTAATTTCGTTTTTAGAGGGAATTTTTTCATTTATAGTCGATAAAAGCTCCGTTTTTTTACCAGATTGTACCGAAGAAGATAAGGCTAATGCTTTGGTGAAAACAGAGCTCCTATATCTCCGTTCAAAACGTATGCCCGCACAAACATAAAAAAGCATCAACAAAAAATATACGGATGAAACATAGTTAATTTTCCTATAGGAGTCGGTTAAAAAGTTGATGCAAAACTCTTTCACCGTGAAATTCATAAAGAAAACATGAAATATACAACGGAAGTGGATATCCATAGCAATGCTGAGACACTTGAAATAAGTTTAAAGAACACAACAGACAAATTTATAAGGAAACAGAAAAAACAAACAAACAAAGACACGAATATTTGGTTTAAGAGCAATTGAAAAAAGGAATTGCCATTTATTTTGGTATGAAACGATATTCGTCACACCTTGAACATTCTTTGCTTGATTTGCAAGTAAAAAATTCTAGTATATAGTATCTACCTATAAGCGACAACGAAAAATATCGTACTTTTTATTTACTCTATCTAAACTAATGATGATATATTTGTAAAACCTTACTTTGAAGCTACACCTGCTATCTCCAGTTGTATATTTAATAACTCAGGGTAATCGTAGGATCAAGTTTATATAGACTGCAATATGCTTGCAATGTGAAGGAATGATTAATACTAAATTTAATGGAAATAAATATAATCTTAGAATAGTTGGAAATGTTAAGATGGTACTACTTGTATCAAAGATAATTTTGAATCGTGATAAAAGTAGAAAATATTTGCAAAAACTTAACGATCGAAGTGCATTTCAAAGCGGAGATACTCGAAATAACTCGATCCTTATACTCTTTTAACAGAACAATTTATTATCTTATGTAAAGGAGTTTTGCATTACCTTCAATTCAGGTATACAGGGTAGAGTCAAAAGTAGTAAGAATGAATTAATTTAATTTTTTTGTATTGTAATAATCGATAGAAATCCTAATAGTCCTCGAAATAGTACCCTTGTGCTCCGACACAATGCATGTAACGCGATTCCCACCGCGCGTACGCCTTCTGGAACTCATTATCCAGTTGTTGGTGTGCCACTTGACGCTCATATTTAACCGTTAATATCTCAAAACACCACGGTTCATCACCGGTAATCAAATTGTCAAGGAAATTAGGGTTTTCTTGGACACAGTTCCGAATTTCCTGGGAAAGATGAACACGATTCACTTTTTGTTCATAACTCAGGACTCTTGGCACAAACTTCGCGCACACCTTTCGCATGGCCAAATCTTCGTATGAAAACCCTAACTCATCAACAATTAGACGAATGTTGGTGCGCCGGTCGAAGTTCAGGAGCGTCATTACTTAAACCGCATTTACATCAATCCCAAAAGTTGACGGACGACCGGCGCGCTGTTCGTCCTCAACGAGCTTCTGCTCCTCCCGGAACAGCTTATGCCACTCGAACACAGTTGAGCAGCTCATGAGAGCATCCTCGTAGGCATCCCTAATCATTCCGAGAGTCTCTGTCGCGGTTTTCCCGATTTTGGCGCAGAAATTGACAGCGTAGCGCTCACCATCTTGGCTTGAGATGACATTCAGATTCACAGAAACCGACATGCTTACGCTCCACTCAAATATCGTCTCTTCGGAAGCTTCCCTACTACCATGCCCAGGTGACCCGATCTCCTTCTATCTCTTTGATCGTGCTACAGAAATTCAATCCTACTACTTTTTGATCCTACTGTATATCATTTATGTTCGTCAATAAAGGAAATGATAGTCATTAAAGAATGCTTGCGTTTCCTTCCAGTAAGCTAGACATTTCAGGAAGGATTGCAGGATGGCTAGGTTTGAACTGATCGGCGATTAATTATTTCAAAGCGATCAGTAATAAAGAGGACCCAAAAAATCTGCTATCTTTGTTTGTTGTTGGAGAATCTGTTCCGCACTTGTATCAACTAATAATTAAAATTGTCTAACTTCGAAACGGTTTTTAGAAAATAATTTTGTATTTCTCCACGGTTATGACTACGCTTCCCCTCAAGGGTCAGAATTCGACATGTTTAATTATTTGTTTAAACTGAACAAAGTATAGCTTTGCTTCACAAATGATTCAATCACTTTATGTTTTAAATTTTTTCAATTTGCACTCTTTCTGCATGCTCTTTGTATACAGTACCGTAACGTGTGTACGTAAACATATAAATTTTTCAGTACATCTTAATTTTTTGGAGCCCCAAGATAGATCACTTTAATTTTCGTTGACAAAAGCACCTCACACTTTATTAATTCAATTTAATAGATTAAATTTTTTCCTCACTAACTGGAACCAAAAATTTTCCGACGATCACCTGTTTAATTTTATAAATAAATTATTTTAATCTCTCGTGGCGTCCGCGCTGGTTGGCGATTTCAAGCTGACTCCCTTTTCACGTACGATTTTGATTTACTTGTGGGCCACGACAATTATTTGATATAGGTTAGTACACTAGTCGCGAGCAATTTGATTTTTTATTTTTACTCCACGTACTACAGCAAAAGTTCACTGTCAAGTGAAATCACTTTACGCCTCAACACTATCAGCCTATCAATTTTCTACACACAAATTGCTTGCATTGCTAATACTGGTGGCAGCGATCGACTGCGAAAGCCAAGGCTGGAAGAAATACACTTCGGAATAATGAAACACCAATTCCGATTTAAAGCAAACTCAACAAAATTCTTTTCATCGCCGAACGCGCACATCTCCCGATTCTCCTCTTAGAATGCTTGATATTGACGACGACTCCGGCACAATCTTAGGAATGGTTAATTTTAACGTTCCGCGTTGTTTACCACACACATTGGGCAGAAGATCGAATTTATGCTGATTGTTTGATCAGCATTCTCGTAGATACATTTTGATACGAGCTGGATTGTTTTTGAATGCCAACTACCGAAAAATTTTATGATATCTCAACCCGTGCCGACGCGGTTCTCGCGACGTGCGCCATGTGTGGCGATCTCGAACCAACTCCCCCGTTGTTCTCTCTTGTCGCCTTGCGGGGCCCTTGCAACGGCGGTTGACGAGCCTTCCACTCATTCCGCTGCACATTTGCCTTCGCCAATGCAATACGTGCATGTGCAGCAGGAAAAGAGTTGCCATATCCGCATTTTACTTGCAGATTTGAATTTTAAAAATTAACACATAAAAATATGAAAAAGATTTTAAATAAAATAGAAGAAAATGATTAAAAAATTTACATTTATAATTTATAACCATGAATGGAAGTAATAGAATTTTTTTTCCAAATCTGCAATCAAAATTTCGGATGCGTTATGAAGGTTTTAGAGCAGTTTGCTTGTGTGACTGCTCGATTACTACAACTTTTATAATTGAGCGACAGTTCTACTTGTGGTCTGATCTACGACCGCCGGACTAGCTTGCCTGCCAAACTAGCAGACTGTCGTGTGGCCGAGTTGTTAACCATGATTATACTGCTCGTTACCGACACAAATTTCGAGCGAACGAGACGAATCTCAAAAATCGTTACACATATCTGCATCTAGAGTACCTTTATCGTAAGGATATGAGAAATTTTACTCTATCCCAATGGTAGGTTCTAATAAGGACTGAATCTATATTAGTATTGTTTTTACCAACATACTCGTAAATGAACTGTTTTGTAAGTTTTACTGGTGGATTTTATAAGATGAATTTTCTCCTCCGATCTTGACAGACAAGAGAGGGGCTGCATATAAACACAAATTTTTGTGCGTTTTATATACGTTTCAACTCAATCCTCCTCTGAGGCTAGAAGTATGTATATAGTATTGATTTTCAAATGAATTTCATCACTTTGTTATATATAAATTCTGACTACATTATAAAATTATTACAAATAATTTGCTAGATGCACAGGCATCATGTCAAAGCAACCACATTTTAAAATGTTAATTGCACAAGTGATATTTCATATCAAAACACCGTTACCTTATACTCATAACAGTCTTCTAACAATTTAGTACTATTAATTTTGTTTATGTTTGTAATGTATTTAATTTAGATTTTATTCACCTTGGATTCATAAGAAATGGGGGAATATTTTGGATCTATTATTTTATTTAAGGAATTTTCTTCTGTTTTTTATGTAACTTATCTCTGCAATTTCTTTATGGAAAATCCTTTATTATACCAATAAAAACTGTGAACTGTCTATAAATAATTTTTGTGTCCGATTCATTTTATTGAGAGACTTAGAAACAAGAGATAACATAAAAATAGCCTCCGTTTATGATGCCTTATTTACATCAGGCCAACGGAAGCATCATAAATTAAAAGTAACCTCTCGATGATCACCAGTAAAATTTCTTTTTAACCGACTTCCAAAAGAAAGAAGGTTATCAATTCATTGCGTATATTTTTTTTTGCTTTTTTTTGTATGTTCACGCATAACTTTTAAATGGAGATAGATAGAAGAGTCCTGTTTTTGGCAAATAATACGTCTTTCTTCCAGTTAGGTCCCGTTTAAAGGATAAGAAATTCAAATAACGGTAACGGGCTCTTACCGTTAAAACTAAAAAATTCCGACTTTCACCCCAATTTTTCAGCATAACTGATCGACGCGTGTATGGATTTTGATTGTAGAGGTTTCAAATGAAGGAGAACATATTGATCTAAAATGTATCGGAACAGAATTGAAATCCTTCCAGGGGCTCTGTAGATATTAACGGTTAAATATGACACATTGATGTCGAGAAATTGAATTTAAATGATATTTCGTACGAAAAGTGCCAATTAGTTGGCACTCTGCAAGGATTTGTTGGAGATACCGAGTCCTTTGGTGACGGATGATAAAAATGATCAGCATCCTTAATGTTCTACATAAACGGTACGTTTTAGTCCATCATTTGTACCGGAAATAACCAATAAATTAATTCTAATGTGGCATAAATACAATTTAACAATAGTTAAAGGGAACATTTTAGGATGCTTTTCTCTTCCGCATTCATTCTTTGCTTACCAATGAGCTTGGTATAGGATCCTTCTTACATCCTTAGACGTAAACGTTACATATAGGATCATAAAATTCCCCGAAGAAATAATAAGGATTGAGTGATTGCAAATTATAGAGTTGACTCGTTACCTTCCAGTTAATATTATATGTATCATACATTACAACATATGCCCAGAAATCTAAAATTAGTGATTTCCATACTAAAAACCGGCGAGAATCGCAACCTAAAAAGAGATACGTTTCCTGCTATAATTGATCATAACTGTACAGATGAAGATCAAAATGCATAGCCGAGTTTTCATTGAACTATATGGTATGATTTTCCTGAAACTTTCATGAAAATTAGGTGCCATAGTTAACTGAAAACGAAAGCGATGGGTATCGAATAAACGTGAACGAATAATGTGGTTAAGAAGGATATTTTTATTAAATTTCATGAGATTGATTGCGGAGTGAACTTTATGTTTACATATATAAATATACACACACACACACACACACACACACACACACACACACACACATATATATATATATATATATATATATATATATATATATATATATATATATATATATATATATATATATATATATATATATATATATATATATATATATATATATAAATATATATATATATATATATATATATATATATATATATATATATATATGTGTGTGTGTGTGTGTGTGTGTGTGTGTGTGTGTGTATATTTATATATGTGTATATTTATATATGTAAACATATATATATATATATATATATATATATATATATATATATATATATATATATATATATAATATATATATATATATATATATATATATATATATATATATATATATATATATATATATATATATGTATGGCTATGTGTGTGGTTGGGGCTATGTGTGAGTCTACATAGGATATAACAAAATTTGTGCCTGGGGGCCGCAGCTTTGCTTCGATTTTCGCCAAATTTTCAGCAATATTTCTGTTCTGGCCAAAGTATAGCTCCAGTTTGTACCTAAACTAGTACAACGATTTATTCAATTGTGTGATAAATCTCACAATAAAAAATCGAAAGTCGAACAATTTGAAACGAAATGGTGGCCGCTCATATTGGATTATTATCTAAAATCAAGGTAGACGTTGATGATATCATGGATTAAATGTACCAGAGTTAAATTCGATTCCTATGAATGCTGCAGATTTTAGCCGTAGTGGTTTTTGCGTTGCAGTAAAAAAATTATATGTTAATATACGAGAACATGATACAATGTATTCAAGAAACTGAAAATTTGCCACTAAAAAGGGTGAAATAAAAAACTTTCAGAAAAAAAAGAAAACCGACTTCGGAATGCCCTAAAAAGGATGAAATAAATTTTATGGAAGCGGTGCCAAATGAATTTCCCCATATCAACATAAATACTTCCAACATCTGCACCATCACAAAAAAATCGGGGAAAAAATGATATGGCACCGCTTCCATAAAATTTATTTCATCCTTTTTAGGGCATTCCGAAGTCGGTTTTCTTTTTTTCTAAAAGTTTTTTATCTATCTTAAGTACAAGTACTCGTATACGAGTATATGTCAATCGATTAAAATATCGAAGTAAATACAAGACCCAAAAATGAACACTTCAGTTCCAACATATTGTTGTCCAATTGAATTTGTATTTCAAGGGCTCAAACAAACGAAAAAAATGCAATGCTTCAAATGAAGGCCATTTATAAGAGATATTGTTCAAATTCTCTTATTTTTCGTAATGAAGCTGTGGTATGTAATTGATTGAATTACAACTTATGGTCACTCACCATTTTTCGTTAGATATTATGACACCTGAACATCTGAAATTTTCTTTAATAAATGTTTGTTATTTCTATGTGGAAAAAATAGGTTCATTTAAAATTATTTACTTGCATTCGAAAAAATGCAGTTCTGTATATAAACTTTCTGCAAAATACATGTAAAATAAATAATAAGTGTGAAGTTTACCAGAAAAACATTCAAAATTTAAAATTAACTAACTTAGCTAGATATTGTTTATGAGACAATGCCCTCAATTAAAATTTCATTCACGTCTCTTACACATCATGGTTCAAACGTTCAAATCAGATTTAGAAAGTAGAGAATCTTGATCAGTTCAGAAAATATACATGCGTGATTATGCAATGACGACTTAAACAATTTCAAGGTGTTAACAATGTAAACATGAAAAAAAATAAAGTTCATCGTCTTAAAAGTTTAATATTCGCATAAAGTACTTACTATTGGAAAGCTACTATGAACATACGAGTATAAAATTTACATTGTAAAAATTGATTCGTTTAAAAGTCCTTTTGATATGCGTATGAAATTTATATCGAACGGATGTATGCAGTTCTCCTCTCGAATTAATTTTCCCCGTCACCCGAATGCATACATGCATACATTAGTTTTAATTTCATTTCAAGACTTTTAAACTTCATTTTGAGGTTTATTTAAACGGAAGTATTTGCTCTAAATAAATAAAATTACAGTGAATTTATTAATTTTATTTTCGATTAGAAAATTGAGAAATTTATAAAAACAGAGTAGGAAGCTATTTATCTTCAATTATTCTTAGTATAATAATGTATCAGACAGAAAAATATGTTAACCTATAGAACGGCACATAGACGAACAGAAAAAATGTTGCAAATTATGTGCATTTTAGAAACGAACGCGAGCTCTGACCACTTCTTAAGAGGATATTAGTTGAAATAACTACAATTTTTAAGGAGTGTAGACAAGCGCATAATTTTTATCTGTTTTAAGATATACTTGTATTATACACCATTAAGAGTCAGGTGTTTATTTCAAATCAATGTTTAACGGGAATAATACATATGAACAATTTTGCATTAAATTAGTAGCATAACAGCAAATATTTAGTTTTTTATACGGCTACTCAGAAGTGTATATGCTAACTATAAGATTTTCATAAATTACAATTTTTTTTTTTTAGTTGAACCACTAAACGAAATACACCCTGCAAGAGAAAATATGAAGTTTTCAGAGCCAGTTATCGAAATTAAATCAAATATGCATTTGTGAATAAGAGTACTTAACACTGGAGTTCTCGAAGTCATGGAAACTATGCCTTGCAGAAAAACTATTCAGATTGTAACCCACTTCAGAATTGGTTTGAATGGAAACATTTAGAAACCCAATTATTAAATAAAATTTGTAGGAACTGAAAATATCGTAGTTTTAGTTAACAAAGTAAAAATTCAAGCAAAATTATCAAAAACTGCTTCCGACTCCGCTAATAACTAGTTCAAATAAATAAACCAAGTGACCATCAAATTATTTCAATGAGTTAAATTTGCATTATATTGTAAATATATCATTACATCGATTTGTTTTGAATTCAGTTAAGTAAAACGAGTCTGTTAACCATCCTTTCTCACAATAAATTTCGAGTATAAGTAAATTAATAAGAAATTTATATTGAACGTTTGCTTTAAACAAAATGCAACAATTTATGTGTACTACTTTAAATCACTTCTAAACAACAGCAACAAAAGAGCACACGTGTTTGAAACATCCCTGGCCAATTGCCATAGCAACAAAATAGTGCGCAGATTTAAACAACTTTTCTGTAAAATGTGCATTTCGCTTTCTTCAAAGCTCATTTCATTCATGCATAGATACGTACGTGAATATGTGATTACAAATGCATATGTTATGAAGTACGTGTTACAATTATCTTTGTACATTGGATAATGTTAGTTGTGTAATGGGAAACTAGTACGCTCCGACTGAAAGTAATATAATTATAAGTAGATAAGAAAAACACGAGAAGATACTTTTATGGGAATTAGTTTTTGAGTAATACCTAAATGGAACTTACAGAAGAATAGATGTTAAATACTGATTAAAGATAAAATATGATTTATACGAACTTTTTCGTAATGATTATAGAAAAAGGTACTAAGGTATATAATCATATCATGTAAATAAAAAACGCCGAAAAAACATTAAAACGAGCATAAAAAATTCTCGCATTTTATGTTCTCATTATTTATTAAGTGATTAATAAGTTGATCTCGATTGCTTTCCAAAAACGAGGAAATTGATGGGGCGGTACTTATTCTTACAATTTATTTTATTGTTTTTTAGGGCACTTACGTGTCTAAAATAGATTTTAAGGGGGTTCTGTAAACTCCCACAAATTGTGGACCTGCTCATAATTTTCCAGTCTCAGTGATGGAGATAGCTTTGAAAAGCATTAAAAATGTTTGCCAATTATAGTATCTAATTAAGAACCTTGCAGAAAATATAATCGCCTGGCGGAAAAGTAAATTCCTCGCAGATAGAGTAAGATTTTTAGTAAAAAAATCGGTTTGTATGCGCTACTAGAATTCTCATAGAAAACTGCGTAGTATTTAATAATTAACAGAAAGAATACTTTTTCTTAAATGCAGTAGAAAGTAGCTTAAAACGCATGAAATGCATTTACTGAAAAATATTATATATATTTTACTTTTATACTTTGATTTAGAAGTCTTCTTATATGAATCGAGAGCTGTTTGAATCAAGGGCGTATAAAATGTATTTCATTCATCGGATCGAATGCTCTGTATGTTATGTACTTTAATTGTGGAGTCAAGAAGACTAATCAAAACGCCAGACTGCATCATACCCCTATATGGAGAAAACCCCCTTTTAAACCTTCAAAAAAATTTTTGTAGCCATACTTTGAAGTGGGCACCACTTTACACTTAGCTACAAAATTTCATGTTTGTAGCTTTTGTGGTTTGCGAGAAAACTTACTATGACGGACGAACAGACGGACAGGTTTTGTAAAATTATTTTGCAAAACCGTAAAAACAAGTCTTATTTTTAAAGCAAGTTTTCTATAGATTTTTAAACGGGCCTCCCAATTGAGGAGGATAGCCCTTAAAATGTTTTTTTGTTTCATCAAAGCTGGTTGAGTTGGGTGTCATATGAAAGGTCTTGATGAGGTCTAATCATAGTAGATATTAAAATGGCATAATCAGTTTCAAGGTGTACAAGAGAGGGGTAAAGTACGAAATTTTCACGAACCCCCTTCGGGATTGGACACCTTTGATCCGGAAAATCATGCATGTAGGTCTTTATGGCGTACAATAACAATAAATGCTTTTTAAATCGAAATTCAATAAACAGTCCTTTTGATTGGAGAGTTTTTACTGCTGGTGCCGCGGGGGGTAGGAGAGACACAAAGGTCCCACTTTTCAGTTATTTATTTATTTCTTTTTTTTTAAATACCTCCATTCCCTACCACTCTCTCCATCACTCTTTCGTCGTCGCACAACGCGTGTGCGATCTATATTCACATTACGTTGCTTGGTCCTTTGTGCCACCCAGACAATGTTTAACACATCGGTATAAGGGGGCACACAATATAATGTGAACTAGTCCTTTTCATGAACATTTCGTCCAAAAATCATGATCAGCTCTCAGAGATAAAAAAAATTCAATATAATACGACGCATTCAAAAAAAACTCTGAGTAACTGTCACTTCAGTATCTCGCCGATAGGGTGAAAAAAAACGCCCTAAGATACTGGGCTCATAAAAACAGAATTGCAGGTCCACGCTTCAATCGGTGCTCATTAAATGCTCCTTTAGTCTTTTCTTAAATACTATGTGAGTTTGCTTTCTTAACAATTTCTGGTAGATTGTTATATATACGCAGACGATCCGTTCTGGCAAAAGGTATTACGAATTGATCTGCATTCCTCGCATTATATGGGTTGATCTGTGATACCTTAATTAATGGTGCTCGTTCCGATCCATTAGTTTTTAAATTTTTGTAAATAAACTTAGCTTTCTCCATTATAATGATTTGACTAAAAGTTAATAATTTTGCCAATTGGTAAACCAAACTAGTTTGAGTAAGCATAGGCAGCTTCAGAATGTTTTTATATGCTTTGGTCAGCAGCCTGGATATACTGTTTAAATGTTGCTTTGCTGATTGACTCCAAATAAGTACTCCATAATGCAATTTCGTCAGGACAAACGCATTTAGAAAAAGTTTCTTGATGTGCATTCGAAAGTCCTCATATCTTCTTAACAATCCTATTATTGGGGCTAATTGCCTCCTTAAGCTATTTATGTTTGGTAACCAGGTCATACGATGGTCTATGATAACACCAAGACATTTCATTTTTAGCACTCTTTGCAATTTTTCGTCCATTGTTTAGTATTTTTTCAAATATCTTACTAAATCCCGTCAGCAGCGTAATCGGGCGATAGTTATTCGGGTCGGGATGATCACCACCCTTAAATATAGGAACTATTTTTGCAAGTTTTTCTTCTTCCGGAAAAGTCCCATTCCTAATATGCACGTTTATAAAATTTGCCATAATCTCGGCTATGTCCTCCTTTATTATACTAATCTCATTCATCGTGATGCTATCGATGCCTGGCGCCGTATTCTTTATCAATTCATTGATTACATTTAAGACTTCCCTTTTATTTGTTTGATGAATGTGAAGGATGGAATTTATTGAGATATTTGTAGTATTTAAATTGCTTGCTGAACTGGCAACGATTTCTTAAGCGATTCTTCCACCAATTGTTGAAAAGAAGTTATTTAATGAGTTCGCCGCGTCACGTGGACACGATGTACTAGAGGGCCCATCAGGATTGAGTTGAAAGTTTTGTGATATACCCTGGGTTGAAGAGTTATCCTTTACCTCATTTATTATTTTCCCTATTTCACGGGAGTTGTCAGCCGCTGTTTCCATTCTTCTTGAGAAATATGAGAATTTAGCCTCTTTCACCAGTCGTTTATAAAATTTGCCATAATCTCGGCTATGTCCTCCTTTATTATACTAATCTCATTCATCGTGATGCTATCGATGCCTGGCGCCGTATTCTTTATCAATTCATTGATTACATTTAAGACTTCCCTTTTATTTGTTTGATGAATGTGAAGGATGGAATTTATTGAGATATTTGTAGTATTTAAATTGCTTGCTGAACTGGCAACGATTTCTTAAGCGTCACGTGGACACGATGTACTAGAGGGCCCATCAGGATTGAGTTGAAAGTTTTGTGATATACCCTGGGTTGAAGAGTTATCCTTTACCTCATTTATTATTTTCCCTATTTCACGGGAGTTGTCAGCCGCTGTTTCCATTCTTCTTGAGAAATATGAGAATTTAGCCTCTTTCACCAGTCGTTTCGATTCTTTTTTCGCTTGCATATATACAAACTTGAAAGCCCGGTTTTCACTGTTCTTCCTGTAGTCCATGTATGCCTTCCTTTTTTTAATACTTGCATCAATTACTTTTTTCGTTATCCAAGTCCGTCGTCGACACCTGATTTTTTTCTCAATTGTAGAACTTTGCTTAGCAGATATGATGATATTTTTGAGTTCAATAATACTATTTGGTTTCCGCTTTCTCAATAATTCTCGTATGTTTGATTTAAAGAGCTCCTTGTCTAGATATCTGAACGTTTTGTAAGTCGGCTTCAGTTTGTACAGTGTTTGGTCGTGAATAGCTATTTTTAACACACGGTAATCCAGCTCCGGCCAATCCTCAAATGTGTATGTCATGCTTTCAGCGACTTTTAAATCATTGTTTACTATATGATCCAGACAGGTATTTGACACTGGGCGAGTATTTTTGTTGTTGTTTATGATTATCATTCCATTCGTTTATAGCGTATCCTTATAAATCCTTGATTCTGGTGATTCAATTAGTACATCAATGCTTGTGTCCGCTACTGTGATTAAATGTTTTTTTCGTGATTCTATCTTACAGATAAGAAATCCAATAACAAGGAATAGAACAATATTTAAAAAAATAATAAACTTCATGTGCACTAAAAAAGTTAATATGGATTAAAAAGTACAAACAGTTAACATTTTACGAAGCTAAATCAGCGATCTAAAATTAAATTCTGCAAAAATCGGGAAACGACCAAGCCGTAGATTACGCAGGAGACGTACAATAGGTGACTCGAAATATAGCTCTGTACGAGCATATGGAATTATAAAAAGAGAAGAAACACGTGCGGGACGTAATGAATGGCGAAAGTGCCGGAGCCTGATAGTGGCAGAGTCGATAGAGAAAGCACGGATCCAAATAAGATCTACGTGCATTCAAGTACGGAAGGCCAAGGAAGGATTAACGATCCTCATATGGGAGATATGGCAAATTAAGCATATAGAATAGGAAACGAGTAACTTGCTCTGCACAGATTCTAACAAGGACACAAGATAGGAATGATAAGGAGCCCAGACCACAGAACTATATGTAAAGGACGGACAAGACAAATAAACAAACGAATCATAGTCGAGACAGTACAAAGCTTGTGTATATGGCTTAGTATGAAACCCGAAAATTTAGAGGCCCTAGCAATCACATAGGAGATATGAAGGTCAAATTTAAGTTTGGAGTCAAAAGTAACTCCAGGGTCTTTATACGTGGTAACTTCAGACACAGAGGCCTCGTTCAGTATATAAGTATAGGAAATAGGATGTTGCTTAAGAGAAGAAGTCATCGTATGGCATTTGGTAATATTGAGATAAAGAAATTCGGACAGACACCAGTTATTGAGCACAGTCAAGTCCTCCTGGAGACACTGACAGTCAAGGGGCAACTTAATTGTCCGAAACACCTTGAAATCATCCGCAAACAAAATTCAGGGGGAAGAACTTAATGAGGGGAGGTCATTGATAAACACAATGAATAGGAGGGGCCCAAGGATAGATCCCTGAGGAACACCAGATGTAGGACAGAATGGATTAGACGTGTTACCTCAAAAACTAACCCGACAAGAGCGGGACGACAAATAAGACAAAAACCATGACAAAAGAGAATCAGAGATTCCAAAAGCTTCAAGTTTGCAGCGAAGAAGAATTAAATGCTTTTTTAAAATCGGTGTATATCACATCGACTTAATACTGACTGTACAAACCCTTTGCAACAAAATCAGTAAGCTAAATTAAATTAGTGGACGTGGAATGACCTTGACGAAAGCCATGCTTCCCACAAGCTAAAACAGAGCCCATCGGGTCAGGGAGCCGGTTGTGGACTAAGCGTTCAAGTAACTTCGAAAAGCAGGAAATCAAGGATATAGGAAGATAATTACATACACACAAAGGATGAGCACTTTCTTTTAAAAATAGTACAACACGAGCATCTTTCTATTGAGAAGGGAAAAGTCCACTTCTTAAGCTTAGTTTGAAGAGAATAGGCAAGGGAGGGGAGAGAAAGTGACAAAGCTAAGGACTTGACAAAAATATTTGGTAGCCCGTCTGGACCAGGGCTGACATTAGGAACGAGGAAATGAATTAGGGGTTCATTTTCAGAAGGGTCAGTGTTTAGAGTAGTAAGCGAAAAACCAAACTTGCTCTCAGTGTAGGATCTGGCGGATTCAGTGGGGGAGCAAAGATAGACGAAAAATATCGAGAGAATAAATCCGCAATTGCCTGGGGAGAAGAGCATTCTATATCATCCCAGCGCATGGTAGAAGAAACAGACGACGAGGTCTTTAAGGATTTAATATAAGACGAGAAGAGCTTCACATTACTAACATTGAGGGAAGCTTCCAAATTGGAAAAGAAATTCGTCATAGCAATTTTTATTTCCTTTTTGGCATCAGAACGCAGCTCGCAAAAGTTAAGTTTGTGCTCTGTGGTACCTGAACACGTAAATTCACGACGTGCCCTATCCTTGGCACTTAAGGCATTAAGAACTCGTTTCGTAAACCAAGATTTTAGTTTAACCTTACGGGCCGACTGAAGATGTGTAAACCTACAGATGAGGTACTGGAGAAGCGCATAAAATTTATTGAGAGCAGATTCGCAATAAATGTTTTGAAAGAACTGAGACCAATTAACAGACAAAAGTTTTGAATTAATTGCCTTATAATCATTTTTGTCGCATACCACACATATAACGGTACATTACACATCGAAAAGCTTGTAAATATAAAAATTACTTACTAAAAATAATTTAAAATAATACCAACTTTTCTATGCCTACACCTTAACGTCTACGAGATATGAGCCGGCAAATTTGGTAAATTTGCTGAAAAAATTGAATTGCGTCCTTTTTTTTCGTCGGAGATAAAGTTATAGAGAACTAAATTTCCGTTAAAAATATATCACTTTTACTAATTTATCTTCAGAGGGTAAGAAATTAGAGCATCTTGAAATCTCCAGGTTGATTGCAAAATTTCTCAGGTCATTTTATTTGCTGTTTCAAACGCTTTAATTCTCTTTATCAAATTGACAATTATTTTTCGTCACGTTATTGTTAATTATATCTATGTAACGAATAAACAAGGCAGGTATAAGTATTATTGTATGCATAAACATGTATGTACATAGTGTGAGCGTTTACGTAAGTGAATATTTATTAGTGGCGTGGATGATTTACAACTCTTACAGAAAATTCTTCTAGGTGAAAACTGTGTACCAATAAAAGAGTTTGTTTTTATAGTCATAGATTAAGTTATTCAGCACTTGGATGATCAAAATAAGTGCTCCTATTCCTTTGATAAGCTTGATGTGGAGTATACTAAGGTTTGCTGGTAAGCATGGCGTCAGAATTGAGGTGAGTATTAACACAAGTTGAGTAAGCAGGAGAGTGCTCCTACCAGAAGGTCTTTGTAAACATCCTAGGGTTAGAAGCAAGTTTTCTAATGGCGTGAATCGATAACTTGAATTATTCATCCAATACTTAGATATTAAATCGTTCAAATTTATACAAAAGATGCACAGTTTCTTTCATAAGCACAGTGCAGCCGTCATTTTAATCTAGCTTAAATGATTTTTTCTGAATGCTCGGCTGATTGAACATGTTCAAGTTCAACACTATTCCTTAAATTTTCATGAAAATTGAAAGAAAATAAAAGTGCCTGAGTCAATTTTAAATATATATAGGGTTTTCCAATAAGAGGTGTTATTTTGAATAGATCTTCTGATTTAACACCTTGCGAATTCATCCTTTGGAGCCACGTGATAGAAAAGGCCTATGCCAATAGCCCAGCGTCGATTCAAGATCTCAAAGATGAAATTCGTGAGGCTATCGAGGACAGAGGGCAACCACTTTGCGATTTGGTTATGGAAAATTTGGTTATGGATTTGGTTATGGAGGATATGGTCCTGTAAGCGTGTCGTAGTGGTTATTTGCTCAATGTTAATTACTGCTCTTAACGGCATATCTTCTTCTTTATAATGAAGTGAACATTCGATCATTTGTATTAAAAATGGCATTTTTCTTTTAATATCAAAATAACACCTCTGATTGGAAAACCCTATATCAACCATAAACACGTGTTATTGTTGGTGTAATTCCATATAATTGAAATGGCTATAACTCACTTGATTATAATTCGATCTCAATTAAATTTTGTGAACATATATATCTTATGCTAGTCTATATAATAGCGAAATTTCAAGAAGTTTAAAGGTACCGTTTTGATTTTATGGGCAAAAATGTAAATACTACAAATGATACTATTATTAACAAAGTTGAGCGAATTTCGATTTCTACTAAGGTATTTGTTGCCCTTGTACTCATAAAGGTCCACGTTCGTGATAATTTTCAGATTTTTCGGCTGAAAGGTGTCCAATCGCGAGGGGGGGGGACACAAATTTTGGGTACATTTTGCCTTCCCCTGGGCCCCCTAAATCATAAAATGATTTTTTGATTTCAGATTCTAAAAGTTCTAATCAAGACCTTTCATTTGATACCCCATTTGACTACCTTTGATGAAAAAAAAATTTTAAGGGCCAATTCGTTATTAGGGGGACCCCCCTTCAACATTTTTTAATTTTTTTTAAGGCCTTAACTTTTGAGAGACCATCACTTTTGACTTTTTCACAAAGTTTGAGTTTTCTAGCTTCCATAGTTTCTGAGGAAATCAGCTGTGACGCACGGACAGACGGACGGACGGACAGACGGACGGACAGACGGACGGACAGACAGGTCGCGAAACTAGTAGGTCTTTGTAAAAAAAAATTTTTACAAAGACCTAAAAAGTATATCAGATTCTGGCTTCCTGTGACAGTGTATCGGCATTTTGTGCGTTTTTCTCAGACGTTTGACTTAGAAATTACATAATCCCGAGTGTTCGACCAGCAAGCTGTCACTTTCCAAGATTTTATCAGTTCCGAAACCCGGGGACCCTGTATGCAAGCGATTCCGTTGAATTGGCCAGCACTTAGCTAATTAGCCGCGTAGTCTAGTTAGTCGGTGATGAGAATGACAATAATCGCATTGTTTTGAGCTGGGCGACCACGCTTATACTGGCAACAAAAAGCTGGAAATCAGTACTATGGCATTGAACCGTTAGACATGGCAGTGTAACGTCCGTCATAAACACCGGTCTGCTATTGAGCGTCAGAGTGCGACACAGGAGATTTTTGGCTGTCATACTATGTCCGCATTCAACAAGTGCACAGCGTTGCATCATCTCACAACGCGTATTGCTCTCGACGAATATGCAGAGGACTATCATGGAATAACCCAGACGCAGATAACATTGCGTGGACATTTTGAGCGGTTCGTTACAACGCAAACCACACTTATTGGTGTGGCAGAGCCTGACGAGCTTAATGCGCATATGGATTTATATTTCCGAACGGAGGAAATTATATAATAATGCGATGAAAAAAATCAACCGATTACTGACACCGATGCACGAGACGATCCAGTCAGCATAGCGACTAGCTCTCCAGGCGCAATGACGTTAAAACTGAAACGATTGACTCTATCTAAATTTGACGGCCAACTGGGCAATTGGCTGGTATTCAAGGATACATTTGAAACCATGGCATACACGCAGGATTTTCCGGATGCAAACTACGTGAATCAGTATTTAGCGAAGCTGTGGCTCTGGTTGGCGGTATGTACACTGGCGATTATGAGGAAGCGTTTGCAAGCCCTACAAAATCGGTACGACAGTTCGAAACAATTGTCTGAAATCGATATAACACAATTTATTGGTATGGGATCGGTGATGGAGACGACGTTGATTGATGCGGTGCGTGGATCACTACGTGCATTGAGCGTCATGAAATCGCCAGCACTTACGGTACCAATCGCTGACTCCAAATAACCAATCACTTAGGGTATGAGTTGTACTACACATGATATACCATCTGGATGAATTGCTCACATTTGTTGAATAGCGAGCACACATTTTAACTGCAGTGTACTGCGAATGCATAATGAATTTGCGATATCCGGCGACCATGTGAGCGCTCCAGCTATCCGGAATACACCGCAAGGAGCCGATCCTACATGAACGACAAGATTGGTGAAAAGCAATTTTGTCTCTATCGCCCCCGGTAATTGCGAGCACTGTAACCAAGACACGCTTCGAATCGGCCGTTGCTCACAACAATAGTAGCTCCCGGTACATGAACGCTTTCAGAAGCTGAAAAGATCAAACCTTTGCTTCCACTGTCTGAAGCCAGGACATCCCACTAAATCTTGCGTCTCCATGAACTGCCGAACATGCAATGGCCGCCATCATTCGATGTGTCGTGACCCCAAGGTAGCACAGGTGCTATAATTGAATCTAATGATGATTGAATCGTGGACCTGAAGATTTTTTAACACAATACTTTGACATTTTTTTACCCTATCGGCGAGATACTAATAATTGCAAAGACGTTATTCAACATTATGTAGGTGTAAAATGGTGCCCTCTTTAAAGTTCAACTGCAAACATTTTATAAGGTATTTAAGGGAGGTCACCCCATATAGGGGAGTGGCTTCCGAAAAAAAAAATTTCATCAAAGGTAGCCGATATGGGTTTCAAATGTCTTGAAAAGAGCTTTTCAAAACAGATCTTAAATTGACGTTTTTTGCTCCGAGGGGCGTAAAGGGCGGGGAAATATATGAAAAATTCGGATACAAAACCCTTCTGACATGAGCGTAGGTCTGTCTACCTAACTTTTTTGTTTATCTCTCAGAGCCCATCACGAATTAAACTAGATATGCATGAAAGAACTAATTCACATTATTTTGTGTGCCCCCTTATATCGATGTTTTGAACATGGCTTGGGAAATGTGAATACAAATCGCACGAGCATTGTGCGACAAAGAAAGATGGATGGAGAGAGAGGTAGGGGATGGAGGTACTCGCACGAAATATGGAAAATATTAAATGAAGTAAAAGATAATTCATCATCCTGCATCATATCACCAAATGCAGAATTTGTTTGCATGGACCCTAATAATGCAGCGCGCTCAGTTGATACAGCCAACTCGCTAAAAGACTTTTTTTCAACAATTGGTGAAAAAATTATCAAGAAGCTTGGTGACAAGTTTACTAGCTATTTCAATGTCACAAATATCCCATCTGAGTCCATCTTCCATATTGATCAAGCGAATATAAGAGGAGTGTTAAATACAATCCAAGATTCGAAAAAGAATGCAGCACCAGGTATTGACATCACCACACATGAACTCGTTCTAGTCGAACAGGAGACAGCTGGAACTATTGGGAACTTTTATAGATGTGCATATTAGAAATGGATCATTTCCGGACGAAGAGAAACTTGCAAAAATAATTCCAACATTCAAAAGAGTAGATCATCGGGACCCGAAGCTGCCAATGCTTACCAATTGGCAAAATCATTAACCTTTAGTCAAATTATTATTATGGAGAAAGCAAAGTTTATCTACAGAAATTTAAAAACTAATGGATCGGAACGAGCGCCATTAATTAAGGTATCACAGATCAACCCATATAATGCGAGGAATGCAAATCAATTCGTAATACCTTTTGCCAGAACGGATCGACTAAAGAACGATGCAACGAATGATGCTTTGCGTATATATAACAATCTACCAGAAATTGTTACGGAAGCAAACTCACTTTTGGTATTTAAGAAAAGACTAAGGGAGCATTTAATGAATACTGATTGAAGCGTGGACCTGTAATTCTGCTTTTATGGGCCCAGTATCTTAGGGCGAGATACTGAAGTGACAGTTACTCAGAGTTTTTTTTGAATGCGTCGTATGATATTGAATTTTTTTTTATCTCTGAGAGCTGATCATGATTTTTTGGACTAGATGTTCACGAAAAGGACTAGTTCACATTATATTGTGTGCCCCCTTATACCGATGTGTTAAACATTGTCTGGGTGGCACAAAGGACCAAGCGACGTAATGTGAATGCAGATCGCACGAGCGTTGTGCGACGAAGAAAGAGTGATGGAGAGAGTGGTAGGGAATGGAGGTAATTAAAAAAAAAAAAAAAAAAAAAAATATTTGAACAATCGTTTAAAATCTTTCTTAATGGACAATTCTATCATAAATCTGAAGCAGATTGGTTTTAAAAGAACAAGAGTACTTTCACGGCTTATCGAAAACAAGCCAACATTGAATGGTACAAAGACAAAATACATTGTTTTTAAACAAAAGAATAAGGAAGACATAGAAGTTGACGTAAAAATTAGCGACGAAAAATTGCAAAGAGTGATAGAAATTAAATATCTCAGTTGATCTGGTTGCCACACATAAATAATTTGAGGAGACAGCTATCACCAATGATAGGAATATTGAGAAGATATGGAGATTTTCCAACGCAAATAAAAAACTTGCATTAAATGCATTTGTACTGACAAAGCTACATTATGCGGTGATCATTTGGAGTCAATCGTCAAAGCAAAATCTTAATATTATAACCAGAATGCTAGCTAAAGCCAATAAAAATACTCGTATTCTAAATCTTCTAATTCTCACTCTAACGAGACTAGTGCATCAACGGACCAACTAATTCACCTTCAGTCAACTCATTACTATGGAGAAAGCTAAGTTTATGTTCAAATGCCTAAAATCCAGTGAATTGGAACTAAACCCCTTTATAAAAGTATTACAAATAAATCCATATAATTCAAGGAATGCGAACAATTTCGTAATACATTACGCCAGAACTGATCCACTAAAGAACCATGCAACTAATGATGCGCTGCGTATATATAGCAATTTCGAGAAACAGTGAAAAACGCAAACTCATTATTGGTTTTTAAGAAAAGACATGAGGAACACCTAAGAAATTCAAATTAATGATAAGTCCTGAGGATGGAAAATGCAGTATCTTAGGGCATTTTGAACCTATCGTCGAGATACTTAGACTTTATAAACTTTTTATAATGTTTTTTACTGAGTCAAGTATATTTTTTTTTTACCTCAGAGATTTGTTCACAAATTGAACTAGACTAGCAAGAAAGAAGTACTTTGCAGCATTTTGTGTGCCCCCTTATACCAATGTTTTAACATAGCCTGAGATGCACACGTAGGAATCGACGAAGAGTGAAATGCAGATCGGACGAGCGTTGTGCGACGATGAAAGAGTGATGTAGAGTGGTAGGGAATGAAGGTATTAAAAAAATAAATAAAACCTTCAGGAGTTATCATCAGCAGTATTCCTTAGATGTTCCTTGTCTCTTCTTAAAAACTAGTAATGAGTTCGCTGCTTTCATTGTCCATTGCAAGTGTTCTAGCTTTTCTGAAAGAGATTATTCGCTTTGAAACTCATGCTCTATTGACTATGATAGAGCGTTATTTGCCTGTTTTTCGCGTAATTTATAAGACTTGAGAACTACCAAATTGACATTGAGTTGATTAATATAATTTGCAGATTTCAGGTTAACTTCTTTGGAAAAAAATTTACATTCACGTTTAGAACGTGGCAAGAATCAACTTGTTAAACATGAATTTATCAAAGCTAGCAAAACACAACAGAACTTACCATATCGTGAGGAGTACCAGTTTGCTTGCGCAGCCAATCGGCCAATGCTTAAGCTGTTCCGCACCACACGCATATTCTGCACCTTTTATCCCTAATTGGATATTCCACAGAAGCAATAGCAAGCAACAGGTGATTCAACTTTATCAACAATATCAACGTTCAATAACAATCGGTGCTCGAACTCGGAAAACTGCTTTGTTTGCACTCTTCCCTGTTTGCAAGCTGTAGATGGCTCAAGTGGTTGACAAAAAGGTTATATCACTCTGTTCACATAAACCGAAGCAGAAACACGAAAACAAGACGGGCCGCGCCAACGTCAGAACCGAATCGAATATTTTTTTCCGTTCTTCCCGATAGAACAAATTGCGACTCAGAAACACCAAGCGACGAGTTGCCACACAAAAGAGCGTATTCCACACGAAGCTTCTTGATGTTTACATAAAAGAAATTCAATTTGAAACGATTGCACTTGATTGGGAGTAATTTGGAACTAGTGGGTGATTTGCTCCTCTATTTCATAAAAGCGAAAATACGATCGGTATGAGACTGGGGGCGGTAGTCGCAAAGTCGTCTTTTTTATACTTTTATGTAATTTTAGAATGCGAAATATGCGACTCGGCCGGATTGAATTTTGAAAAGAATTCCACGAAAATGACAATGTTGACACAGTTTTGTTTTTTGCGAGGATGCGATCGAGACGGGAACGAGAGCTCGATAGGAGAACACCTGATAGTTGTAGCAAAATAGACAACGACGTAAGCGATGACTAGCGACTGCAAAACAACTTGAGCTGTTTCGCACGACTGACTAGCAACCCGCCGTCTATCCAACGACCGTAAGCCCACGTTTCAATTCGCCAGCCTCTACTGCATCATTCGAGAAATAAACTTGAAATTTTCCCGTTTCGCGATATCGATGAAATTAATTCCACTGGTTGACGTTAGGTTAAGTGGATCTGCGGTGTTCCCGATCAAGCGAAGAATGTGATGCAATAAAAACACTCGCACGATTAATGCTGATTAGATCTCTCATGAACTCTACTGACAGCTTATGTTGTGGAATAACTATGAAAAATTCCACTGGCAAATCACACACTTTGTTGCAAATTACTCCCACAACTTACGCGAAGTTTTCGGAACAAGAGCTAAAGTGATTTTTAGCAGTGAGCCGATATTTTGACTTGCACGGAAACTGATATCAAGTTGTTTTCAAAGTCACAGACGTAAGCAGATCGTTCACTTTATTCTTCGTCACAAGTCACGATTCGCGTCTTTCGTCCGGTGACACGAGTGGAAAAACAGCGGACATCTGGTCTTTTCGATATTCAAATGTCAAAATAATTCAACACATTCACCAATTCGAAATTGGACAACTGATGGTCAGTAGGGTTAGCTAAAAAGTTTGTGGATAGCAGTGGATTAGAGAATAGTGAGATAGTAGTGGATTGAGAGAAGTAATAATTATTACTTAAAAGTTACTTGGAGGGAAGATCTCAGAGAACTTAATCAAGATATTCTTGAGCGACCAAGTACCTATAAAATTAGGATTGCCCAAAGTTTTTCCTGCTATACACAAATAATTTACATCTAGACTAAGGGGATATCATACATTATATGCTGATGGCACCATTCTACTTCGCTCGGGACGGGACAAAACTATCACTGAAAACACTATCAACGAGGATGTAAGAAAATCCTGTGAGTGGATAATCGAAAACAAACTACCATTGAACACTGCAAAGAGTCAAAGGAGTCGAAGCGTGTCTGTTTATTCAATAAAGCAAGGCCCGACGGCTTTTCCAGAAAAAACAGAATTGCCCTGCAGATATCAAATAAACAAAATAATTGACTCATCGTTTATTGTTTATGGGTATGTAATATATGTATTTTATTTTTCCACAAATCGAGGAATAGTTTTGCAGGTGGTGTAGTGTTTAGAGTGCTTACTTTATAAGTCGAAAGTCCCTGGTTCAATCATGTTGATGGTAATGAGATTTTTTTCGAGTGCTTCTTTAGACAGACTATATTTCTATCCAATTATAAAACATACTGGTTCATAATCAGAACATACCAAGCTGGATGGATGACAACACGGCAAAAGCATGGTACTGATACTCTAACTATCCCTATGCGAACGCCCGGAAGGATCTATAGTGCTAAAACGATTTGGGGTAGAGGGAGGCTAAGTCGTTTTCCTACATCCTTTTTCTTGAATTTACACTTCAGAGGAATACATTTTATTTGTCACCTTCGTAAATTATTTGTAGTAAAAATATTCAGTATATGCGTGAATAACGCGAAATCACTTATCAAAATAGTAATTACATGACGATAAATTGATTTTGGATAATATTTTGTATGCGAAACTTTAACATAACTCCCTCGTAAAAGTATCTTCAGCTCAAGTACGGAAAAATGTAGTGTAGAGTGGATATGAACATAATTCTTTTTCCATATAGTAACGGGCAATGATGTCCAAAATTAAATGGACAGGACGTTTGTTTGAACCAAAAAATTTCCGATTAATATTTTTATTCTACACACAGTTGGAACTTGCTCTGAAGATCAATGTTTCTACAACATAAAAAAATATGAAATAATTTCAAACTGTAAGGCTGGTAAAGGTTGAGATACTTTCATCTATCATATCATCATCTTTTTTTGCACTACAGCCCCTCTCAGGCCTTCACTTGCTGCAAATAGCACCTCCAATTGTCTCAGTCTATTAACCGCCACCACCAACTTCAATTTGGAAATCCGAGAATTTCGAAATCCGATTAGCGATGAACTGTCTCGTTAATCGGGTCACACTAGAGTTTTCTCGATCTCCCAACTAGTTTCCTTCCTTCAGTTCTCCCAACGAATAAATTTTTTGGGTATCCTATAGTGATTTGTTCTTCACCCGTCTCATTTCCGGATTTCCCGAAGGAAATATAAATCAACTACTCACCGGTTTTAGACGTGGAGTCTTGGAATATATCAACGGACTGTACCCAATAGATCAATAAGTCCGCACACCCTTAGTCTACTTCGAGGTGGCTGCTGGCAGGCTAGCTAGTTCAGAGAGAAATTTCGGTCACAGATTATTGGCGAGTAGACTAAGCCCGAATACAATCTATCAGCCACCGAGTTACATACCCGATTAAAACGCTTCAAAACAATTTGCTTCAAACGATCCTACTTTACTTTAACTATTTCATTTTCATCTCTCTCGACCGTACGTCAACCAAAAGGGAGAAACAAGAAAGAGATAATATCAATCAATACCACGCGCTCCCGACTATTCACCGAGGTGGTGCCAGGAATGCACTATCCGAATCCAAAACCGAATCAATCTACTCTAACTGAAAACGCAAAGCCAAGCTACAGCTCAGCTTACTGAATCGACCAGTGACGATAAGTCCGCAAGACCATTAAAAACACTGTCTAAAAAGTACTCACGAAGAATATTCCTGAAATTGGAATCGTAGTGCCTATGGAAATGTGAAGGCGAGTGCCGCCTCCAGATTTCAGTCGTTCATTCCTTAAATCCTACATGAGTTACCACAACCAGTGGCAGTCCACTCCACCACCAAAAACACGTACGTATCCTAAGATTAATGATGCACCATCGTTATTCGAGCAGCAACCTTCCATTTTTTCTTGGCGCATTCAGATCTCGACAGCAATAATGACAAATCTTCAACACAATCAAGTGAATCATGTGTTCTGCCAAGGAGGAGGAGGAGGAATAGCGAAATACTAAGTAAAACGTTTCCCTATCGCCCTCAGAAGGTGCTAGTTCCATTGTCGTCTTCCTATTTTGATTCGCGCAACCGTGTAGCAATGCTTTTTTAAAAGTCACTTTACGTATATTTCTTTGCAGTTGCGATTCATGACAACGAGTTAGTTTACATCGACAGAAACAACAAAGAAGTCCGCAAGGTCTCGTGGTGGTTCACGGACAGATATCTGTCATCTGACACCACCTGATTTGCAAACCGTGTAAGGATTACAGATCTCTATCGGATATCACTCTGAAGTATCGGAGCTTATAACAATCCATTGTTCGTACATATGATTCACATAGCCAGCCCATTGCAGCTTCCGCAGCCTGCCAATCATTGAGTCCTCCAGCTTTCGAGTGATGACCAATTAAAAAGGCTGGAGTCAAACCATACATTTGATTTTCTAATGATTACTTACCCAGTCAACTGGCCACAAATAAATTTTCAGATTATGTTAGTAATATATTTGAGGGTTGGCCTTAGCTGGATTACAAAAACATCAATATAGAATTTGGTGGGTGAATTTATACCAAATGAGCCATCGTACAAAATACTCATATATTTAAAGTCTAAACTGTTTAAGACCTTTTCCACCAATAAATGCTCCATGAAAGGAATGTCACAAATAATGAAGGGTTAAACAGTGAAAAAGAAAGCGAAAGTCTTTTTGAAAGAAGTGAAATAAACTTACGATAGGTTAAAAGGTAGAGAAGACCCTTTTTAACAATTCCTTCTCATCTTCTCATCCAATTTGAGAAGGCATGGTAAAATGGTAGTTTGTCGAGTGGTTCTACGCTGAGTTCTCAGGTTGTCATGGGAGGTGTAAAGTTAGTAGTCTAAGAGCCTGGCGCTGCTACAAGTCCTACACTCAGGGGCGTGAATAATATTCTCCCTATGAAAAAAAGTATTTGATTAGACCATATGAAATGCACAGCAGTGCTCAAAAACCGTTTCTACTTAAAGTCTTTGACACAATTTTTACATTTTTTCTCAGATACAGAGTATGCAAACAGTATAACTCTTCTCTTATACTAATGCACCTGCATTCGGGGAGAAGCACTCAAGAAAATAGTTATAACAGAAGGCGTAGCCACAAGTCAGACATTGATGGCCAAATCGTCACCTAGAATCATCGAAGATTAGCAAACTAGCTCGCGAATTTACAATTCCTAGAAGAGCTCTATTACTGACTTCCCCTGAGTCTTCCGATGATTTCCTCAGCATGCCTACTTGAGATTTGCTTTGTACTTTACACTTTGCAGAGATAGTTAGTGGACCTCCTTTCCACCTGGTTATTGCTTAGCAATACATATACAGCTCGGCAATTGTAAATAACATGCAAATTGTCATAACAAAGAACGTACAATTCGTCGTTGTAACGAAGTCTATTTTATGCTTCCTTTGGCTGAGAACTATCCCAAGCAATCATCAATTGCTTATCGTGTCTAAATACATTCATTCTAACGAAATGATTTATTATTTGAAAATCATTTTTAGTTAACTTATATGCAGATTCAATAAAATCATTCAAAATTTTTTGTTGCTTGCGGATTTCTGCATGCCAAAGATCAATTTTTCTCTGTGGTTATCGAAGCTTATACTAGTATATACTATAGTTCAAATATTTAAAGTCGATTAGAAAATATAAAATATAGATTAAATGTATTGTAAAATAATACAGTTATTTAAGGAATACTGTTCAAATATTTATGGTGGGTAAATAATTTTGTTTATAGAATTGAGGTAGAACATTTTCAAGATAAGTAAAAGATAAATTCGCTGATGATAACAGTATTAAAGAAACATGGGCATCATATTTCAAGAACCTTTTAAATCTCTCGCACAGCTCCAGAACATCGGAGCCTATAGATATTCCTGGAGAGCTTCTATTGGCCCCACTAATTCTGGATGAATTTTGTGCCACCACCAAAGTCCAAAAGAATAATCAGGCGCCGAGCATCGATGAGATTCCAGTGGAGTTCATTAAATATGGTGGCAACGGTGTTCAGAAAGCCATCCACAAAGCCATCTAGCACATTTCACGACAAGAATATATGCCTACCGAGTGGAACCAATCAATTATATTCCCTATCCAACAAAAAAGGTAACAAGTTAGGGTGCGAAAATTATAGAAGCATATCACTACGTTGCTGTTTAATTTGGCTTTGAAATATGTCATCAACAAGCTACCTGTCGATACACGAGGTAAATTACTACACAAGTCGAGCCAAGTGGTAGCCTATGGACACGACTTCAACATTTTGTCAAGGTTACTAAAAACCGCCAAAGAACTCTTCCTGAAACTCAACAGCGAAGCGAAACTAGTAGGGCTACAAATCAATGAGAATAAAACAAAGCTCATGACGCAATCAAGAAAGAATACCTCAAATACACAAAATATTGCACGGTACCAAAAATGTTAGCGAATTTGTGTATTTAGGTGCACAAATAACGAGAATAGGCAACGAAGGAAGCAAAATACGCCAAAGAATACAGCTCGCGAATAAAATATTTTATTCAGTTTTGAAATCTGGAAAACCAGCTGCATACACAGGAAAACAAAGCTTGAAGTATACAAATCTATGATAAGACCTGTATTATGCTATGGGTGCAAAACATGGACCCTAACCCAAACAGCCACAAACATAATGACCGCTTTCGAAAGACGAGTCTTGAGGTGAATAATCGGAGCGAAGCAAGACGAGGATCAATGGAGAATCCGATACAACCATGAGCTGTATGAAATTTTTGACGAACCGGAGGTCTCAACGGTTGTAAGACTGTCAAAGCTGCAATGGGCTGGCCACATAAATCGTATGGACGAGCAAGGGGTACCCAAAAAGGTATTCGTTGGGAGAACGGAAGGGTGGAGATCAACGGGGAAATCGAGGAAACGCTGGTCCGACTCGGTCTATGAAGTCAGTTCATTGCAGCTCGGATTTTAAAATTGGAGGACCCGGTTAATGAGCTGAGACAGTTGGAGGTGCTTGTAGAAGGAAGCGAAGGCCCGAGAGGGGCTGGAGCACTATGAAGAAAAAGAAGAAAAGATAAATTTTATGCTCATACCACTTTATTGAAGATAGTGCAAGACCATGTATCTTTCAGGTATAGAAGGTGCGTACATTATGTTGTATAAAATGCTATGTAATGAATCAGCCCTACGCCACTGACAATTATCCGCCAGTCATTATTGAAGTCGACGGTTCGGAGCACTCCCTTTAACCACTCACTGTTACTGAACTGCGTTTGAGCAATTGGCAGGAAAAAGGAGTGCAATGAGCGTTTCCATCTGTCAAAGTGTCCGCGAAAGTCAAAAACTGGACAGTCGTATTCGGGCATCTTTCGTGCTCTGTTTTACGTTTGTCGGTTCGCAGTGGCAGAGTGAATCGTGTGTGGAGTTCCAAATCGAATCTCAAACGGTAAATTTTGAAAGTGAATTTTAAAAACGCGAAAGAGGTTTTGTCGAATTGTGAAATTTATCACGTCTTCATTTTTAAGGCTTGTCATCAGTAACTTACGGGAATACCATTACACCGAAAATCTCATCGGTCTGGAAACTATTTGGCGGGCAGTGCACGTGTTTGAATGCCATTTTCCACGTAGCAGGAAAATAGTGAAGTTTGGAGGGTCGATCGGCCTAACGCAATTCAGAATGCGGACAAGAGAGTGGACACCAGCGCCACAAAGGGGGACAAGATATTGTCCGAAAGGAATGCCATGTAAGTGTGTTCGTGGAATTTGCACCTAGCTAGAATGTTAGGTTATTTGCATCGTACTTTCTTCAAGGTTCTATCCGAGCGGATCAATTTACGGCAGACGGAGATGGAAAATGGACCGCCCGAGTTAGAATTCCTGTGACATCGGTTGGGGGAATGCCTTGCCGAGAAAGGTGACATAGTGATGAATCAAATTAAAGAAGGTATTTGGAGGTTAGCAAATAAGTGATATGATGAAATATCGGCAGTCACCACCACTTTAGACTACATTCATCACCGACGTCAATATGTAAGCAGAAAAGCAGAAATTGACGGATATTTGACACAAATGAACAGGGAGGTCGATTTGTTGAGCGTTCCAAACTTGGGGCTAAGCAGCTCAATTTATTCTATGGAGTGAGACAAGGCAGCTTTAACAAAAAAAATTGAAAGTAAAGGCATTTAGGCATAGATGAAACAAAAGTAACGTCTTCACTTGAGAAATGATATTTTCTTAACCTGATCCTGACTCTCTGCATTTAATTTAATTTTCCACATGTGAGAAAATCACATTTAAATGGGGCAGGACACTTTCAATACCATCGAAACATATTTTTCTGCTCTGAATCCAATAGCAAGTGAAATTCCTGAAGATATTCGAACGACCAAATCGACATATTTGCCAATATGGCATGAACTGAATCATCACGAGCAAAGTGAATTGATTAATAAAACTCTAATCGAAAATGAAATTAACCATCGATACTTTAAAAGCTATGCTTCGTCCATTTCTCCTGTCTCAACAAAATCATCTGTGATTTCGGTCGAAGCACTTGAATCTGAAAATGAAGGACATGCTGCGCGATTACTTGATTTTGAAAAAGCAAGTCTCCGTGACGAGGTTGACACGTTTGATGGCGAAAATTTGATATCCTACAGCCAACAAAAGACGGGCCAAAATTTCATTAGAAGACATTTTTACGCAACAACACTAATAAGTAGTAATAAATTTAAAAATAGTAACGGAGTTAATAACGATTTCACTATGAAGTTAAAACAAAACATAAAAAGTGAACTAAGAGTTAAGTAACCAAAAAGACATAGGCCAATTTCTAAGGTTCTAGCAAAGTATAAAATTAATTCAAAAGAAAAAGTAAAACAATACGGAGGAATGTAAATGATAGGAAAAAAATTTTTAATAAAATTTTTATTTCCCTCATCTCAGTCAAAACAAAAGGTAACAGAAGATATTAAGATCAATAGTAGTTTCAGTTTTTTCTGTTTTATTGATTACAATACTATTTGTAAGTGCATTACAAGTAGGTATAGTTGACTAAAGATATTTAAATTAGTAGAATTATTTTTAATAGATGAAGTTGTTAGGTCTTTCGTAGACTTTAGATGTAATTAATACGTGAATTTACTACACATGCCTAAGAATACAGGAAGTGCATTTCAGTATCCACATACCGCAATAGGAACTTTCAATACAATGCTCAATGTCTTCGAACACTACCTACTTGATGCTGTTATCAATAGTAAAGTACGAACACAAACCTAGGCAACTTAGAAAAATGAACAAATAGTATCTAGCGGAATCGTGTTTTTTGTAAATGAGTATTCGAAACTATGGGTCCCTTTAATAGTCAAACAAGCAGATCTCAAAACAAGATATGAACGAATTGAAGTGAATCTCGAGAAATTTCGTATCTTAACCGGTTTCAACATCTTCCAAAAGAACCACTCTC
The DNA here is from genome assembly GCA_963969285.1 of Odontomyia ornata. Lineage (NCBI taxonomy): Eukaryota > Metazoa > Arthropoda > Insecta > Diptera > Stratiomyidae > Odontomyia > Odontomyia ornata. The sequence continues at coordinate 51,872,724 of OZ017738.1, read as the reverse complement.
ACTCGACTACACCTCTGAGTAAAAAAAAAACAACAAATGAAATTCATCAAACTATAAATGAAGCAAAACTTTTTAGTTTCCGGACCGTTTTCACCTCGGGGTAATATCAAAACAAAAAATTTTTTATTTCCTTTTTTGGGTGAGCAAATTAATTTGCTCACTGAGGAAGGAAGGAAGTACCTTCCGAAACGCGCGTATGAGGAAACAAAACGTATAATTCACCCAAAAAAGGAAATAAAAAAATTATTGGTTTTGATAATAAATGAAGATTTACGACAACTGCATTAATAAAGAAGAAGAAAGAAGCTTAAATATTACAGAAAAATCCAAATAGAGAACTTTTAATGCAACGGAGATATTGCAACTAAACTTAAACAAATGAAAGGTGAACCCTGTAAGAATGGAAACAATTAATTCCTTTCGTCTTTAAATTTTTTTAAATATTTTTCTTCTACGGAAAATGAATCGAACCGTTTTAACTGAAACTTTTTAATACGTTAATTACGTTTTTATTACTAAGAAGCGTGTTTCGTGAAAAAGCTTTAAGATTTAGGGTGCATGCATTTCTAAGAAAACATTAGATTTAATGAATATTTATTATTAAATTATTACTGAGATATACTAAAAAGAGGTTAAAACAGACATTTTTGAGAGAATCTTCGGTATATTTTTGCGTTTGAATTGAAACATTCAAACTAACTTAATTCACGTTTAAAACCCAAAGAATTAGAAACAATTAAAATGTCCCCTTTCATTTAAAATTAAAATTTTTATATTGGTTGCTAAATACAGATTGAATTGAATACAATTTAAATAAAAAAATCTATTGTACAAATTTAGTTTATACAACGTTGTTGCAAATTATAAAAGAGAAAGGAAATTTAAAACTAATTGATTTTGAACGTTAGGATGTTTAAAAGTATTCATATACATACCTATATATAAAAACAAAACATATTATTAAAACTATTAAGAAATTATTCAAAAACCTAAAAGCCATCCTCACATCAATTATTCCGAAGAAAACGGCCATTATTCTAGTATTTTCAAGTAGAATATAAGTAACTGTATTTGAATTAATATTACTATTCGTAGACTAAATCATACTTAGAATAAATTATAACGTAAAGTAATATATTTCTTAAGAAATTGGGTAAAAAATAGAATATGAATTGCTAAGATAACCACGACTTTCCTTTCCAGCAGACCCTTCTTTTTCCAGCAGGAATGGCAGCGAACGGTAAGTATGCCGTTACAAGCGTAGGGTTTTATAAATCCGCGGATGGCCGGTTTCGCGTCGTGTTTGGTACGCGGTACCATCGTTTGTTTTGAGGATGTTTTCATTAGAGTAGATTATTTCGACGATTGCGTTAGAGTAGATTTTTCGGTACTGCGTCGGGAAAAAGTAAGAGAAAATTCAGGAACGCGAAATTAAAACCAGTTTTTTGTTGTTGTCTGACTAGACTGAATGGAAGTTGAATACGGAATAACGTAAGGATAGGTTTCTTTTCCGTATGTTGTATTTTTATACGCGTTTAAAACGGGCACTTGATGGTGGCTGAAATAAAGTAATTCAGCGTAATCCATTTGAAAGGCCTCCGAACTAGCTGGCCGACAAGCAGCCACTACGAAATGGATGACGAGTGCACGGACTGTTTGACCGATTGGTACCATTCATTGGCACGACTTAGACTTCACGTCTAGAACCGATCAGAGATCGGTTCAGATTCCGTTCGAGCGATATTCAAATTGAAGAACCATCACAGCTATAACATTTTTATTTCAATGGCAACTAGACTTTTTTTCATAAAAAGTAGACCGTATCATCTAGAGTGCACACGTTTTGAACACATTAATAAAAGCCATTGACACAAGAATGTTATAGGATTTTGTAATAGATAATATTCTCGCTTTTTATACATGGTAGTCAGTCAGTTTTGCACTCTCTCTGACGATATGTATTTTTGCTATGTATATGTAGAAACTTAGAGTAACGATTTAAATGTTTTAAGTTTGACTTATGTTTATTTGTGAAATTTTAACGATAGTATTATTCATTCATTTGTTTTCCACGATAATCACATTTGAAATGTTTCTTAGAGTATATAATTTTTTGGGGAAAATACAAGGAAATCTTAGAAATAATCTAGTTTTGAAATTGATTCAGGTGGAGATAACAGATTACTGCAAATAACGAGATCAATGAACATTGCTTGTGTGAGTTGTCGAGCTCAACTAGATTTTCCATGACTAAAATCGCTCAAATATGAAGACTGTGAAAGTTAATCACATATTTTCTTCACCGTTGAAATAAATGCAGAAAGTCATGGAGAATAAATCCTACCATGATATGGTAATTTATTCAATTATATTTAAGGTAGAAAGATTAATTAAAAACTATGAATTAATAATAAAAAACAATAAGATCCACATTGTGGTGAATAATTTAAATTTATTAATAAATACTACCAACCTATAGACCCCATATGACAGTCAAAAGCACGGCACAGCGCACGATTTCAAGTTTTCTTGACAGCTCGTGTCCATAGATTTGGACGGAATTCAGTGCGGGGTAGTTTTCGTGATATAATTGGGAAAAGGGATTAGAGTTCGATATTCTCGAACCCCGCATCGGCTCTAGAAATAAATTAAATCAAATTCAGTGAATTACTGCCAATTCCGGTCTGCCTATGACGAATATTAATTACAATCCGAGCGATTCGTGTGCGGATCTAGATGTGAAATGTTCCCATAGACTTTCCGTAGTGAATTTCGCGATGAAACTTGTTTAAATTGTGTCAAAGAATTTGTTATAACGAGACTGGTGATCGTATACGAAAGTCAACTTACTGATAATTTAGTTTACCGCGAATTTCATCTGACCCCAGTTGGTGTCTGTTTTGACCGTTTGAATTGAGAAATTCGCAATAGGAAACAGGCAAAACATGGCCGAAGCTCTCGTCGAAGACCGGCCACAACAGCCCCAGCGGTTTTACTGTCATATGTGCAGCATGGAGATTCACATGGTCACTTCGGTAATTATGACGCTTCTGTATAAAATATTTGTGCCTGATCAAAGTAATTGGGGGGAAATCCAGAAATATCGTCTACTAGGTACAAGCCCGTTTATCCGCCAGAGTTTAAATTGGACGATTCGACCACGATAACGTCGTGTACACAGCTGCGTTTGTCTTTTATAATTTGTGGTTTTTCTTTTATCTTAATCGATGATATCGATGTAGCTTACATAAAATACACTAATTTCGCGGAAGAAAGTTCCTATTAGGTTGACGGATATGTATTTGTTCCCCAATTTGTCGTCAGGTTGTGGTGTAAACAAACCAGTCGTATATCTTATACTATTCTGGCTTTTCTCGAATGGCTTTCTATTGGCCTGTAAATCGTAAGATCCCAACATTGTTGTTAGCGGTTGTTATATTTACACACTATGCTCACGGATATATGACTCAGTGTTATTGTTGAAATGCCAGTTTTCGAATAATTGAAGATAAAATGTCATATTCACATTTATTATTAACGAAATAAAAACTCAAATAATGCTTCCGAGAATTATGCAAAAATACCTCCAATAAAAAACTGATTCAATTCCAATGAATTACCGTATTACAAAAATATACGTTTCGTGATTACACTCTGCTTGTGATTGTGAAACCCTAATCGGTTTGTCTAGTTTATATTTTTATTCTCTAGATATGAGACAGCTTTTCTAGTCATCGAATTTCATTTTGAAAGGATAACATTTTGTGAGATCTTTTGCGACGCTGCTTCGAAAGCCAGTTTAAAACATGCACTGAATTGCGCGTGCGTCATTGTTTCCTGATGTGTTAAGAGCGATTGTAAAATATGATTACCAAAAAATTATTTATTTTATGTTTTGCAAATGCCAACGATTTACAATTTTCCACATACACTAGTTGGAAAAAGTTTGCGTGCAATGTAAACTGCAATCCTATATGGCTCTTATTAATTGAAATACGCAACAATTCAAATATCTGCAATTGAATTAGAAAGCTACAACAGCTGAAAAATTTTGAGGAAATTTTCTTTGCGAAAAGAATGTTGCAATATGCTTTTATAGGTTAATATTTAAAAAGTTGGAATTTTTGTCGCAGAAAACGTTTGCGTTCAAAAGAGTAAAGGGGTAGCCCCAAGAACTATTACCGAAGAAAGGGGAGTCCCAAACACTATGTTTGAGTGAAGCGGGAGTAAAACGAGCTTATTTGTATTGTTTGGAATGTTTGTGTGATATATTGGTTTAAAAACTCAAATAAAATTACCAATGGACAAAAAAGAAAACCAACAAGTGTCAGTTAAAGAGATCTAATTGCGAAACTATGGAGAGAAGGAAAAAAGTTCCGTGAATTTGGTCAAGCGGTCGGTAAGATAAACTCTTTGATTCATAGAGTAATTGAAATGTATAAATCGGTGATATTTACAGCGTTAAAGTCTCGTTTGGGACGACTGACCGAGCAAACGCTATATACGTAGTGGAGTAGAGAAAAATCCAGGAATAAAGCTACTGAACTTGGAAAAGACGTCAAGGAAAGATTTAATAAATCAATTTGTAGCGATACAGTCTGCAAAATTTGGAAGGATGGTTATCCTAGCCGAGTTGTACGGAAGAAACCCTTTGCATCATTAACCAACGAATTGCATTTGCTCACGAACACATCAAAAAATTTCGGACGAAAGCAAATTTTGCATATTTGGAATAAAAGGGCGTAAAATGGTATGAAGAAAAGCGGGGACTGCATTCAACAAAAACAAGTTAGGTAGACTGAACTACGCTCATGTCAGAAGAGTTTTGTATTTAACCTACGATAAGCAGGCATAGAAGGATTCAATTCAAGAAAACCTTTAATGACATGCACAACAAAATATTTTTGCATTAAAAGAAAAAAACAGTGTTATTCCGTTTTAACTAGCCAACATTTTGTGGCAATATTGCCAAAATCATTGACTAAGCCGAATCTTAAATTTCTTTTTAATACAATCAAAAGTGTTGTGTCTGGTTCGATGGAACGCCCATGTAGTACAAAAACCATATATGATTGTTGTACTCGAAGGAAATCCAAACGACAATAACTTCTGTATGTTCTATTAAAACTTATAGAATATTAGAACCTTTTAAAGAACTACTTAAATATCTGCTTTCATTCCATTTAATCATACTAAGACCGTTTTCTTCTTCTTTGCTTCCTGCAAATAGCGCCTCCAACTGTCTCAGTCCATTGACCGCGTCCTCCAATTCGGAAATCCGAGTAGCGATGAACTGTCTTCGTCGACCGAGTCAGACCAGCGTTTCCTCGGTTTCCCCACTGGTCTCCGGCCTTTAGTTCTCCCAACGAATACCTTTTTGGGTATCCGTTTTTCGTCCATACAATTCATGTGGCCATCCCATTGTAGCTTCCGCAGTCTTATAATCGTTGAGGCCTCTGGTTCGTCAAAAGTTTCATACAGCTCATGGTTGTATCGAATTCGCCATTGATCCCCGTCTAGCTTCGCTCCGATTATTCGCCTCGATTATTCGCCTCAGGACCCGTCGCTCAAAGGAGTTCAATATATTTGCGGATGTTTGGGTTAGGGTCCATGTTTCACACCCATAAGATAACACAGATCTTATCGCAGATTTGTATACTTGGAGCTTTGTTTTCCTGTGTATGCAGCTGGTCTTCAAGGTCTTCAATACTGAATAAAATACAGTGACTCCCAAAAAGATCCGCACAAGTAAGAAATGTTCCTTCTTTTTCAATTTATGCTTTAATCCATGACACAAAAAGAAAAAGGAAATATTATTAACTGAACAAAACATCAGCTCGATAATTTTACTCAAAAAAATAGAAAATGTACCGCAAAATGAGAAGTAAAACGAAGGATTAAAAAGGAAGCACAAAAATATAACGCCCCAAAAAGATCCGCACAACAAGGAAACTTGGGCAAACATGTGCATTTTTATGTAAAAAGAACACATTTGAGTGACCTTTTTATAGCATATCGCCTTCAGTGGTAAAGTTGTAATAGATCTGAGCAGATCATATCTAATATTGATCACAAACCGCGTGTTGTTCGTAGCTTAAAAAAAACGTTGTGCTTTTTAAATTAAAATGGGCAAATACACGTCTCCAGAGAAGATCCAGTTGGTGGTTTCTAACCATATGGAAGGTAAAAATGTGGCAGAAATATGTTCGAGCCTCAACATGAAACGTAGAACTGTTTACGACATTCTCCGGAGGTATAAAGAGGAAGGCAGAATAGACTTGAAGCATAGTCCTGGTCGCCCAACGGTTCTAACGACGCTTGAAGAACGCTCTATCGTCCGGAAAATAAAAAAAAATCCAAAACTGAGTGCTCCAAAAATTGTGAGTGAAGTGTTCGCAGAATTTACGAAAAAAGTAGGATGTGAAACAGTTCGACGAGTTTTCAGAAATGCTCAATACAATGGACGTGTTGCACGGAAGAAACCATTCATCAGCGAAGTCAATAGAAAAAAGCGTTTAAATTTCGCTAAAGAATTTATTTTAAAGGAAGTCAATTATTGGGAGGATGTGATTTGCGCCGATGAAAGCAAATTCAATGTTTTTGGCTCGGATACACGTCGTATGGTGTGGCGCAAGCCCAATGAAGAATTGAGTCCAATTAACCTCAGGCCTACAGTGAAACACGGAGGTGGCAGTTTGACGGTTTGGGGATGCGTATCTACTCGTGGTGTTGGCGAATTAGTATTTATAGATGGTATCATGGATTCCCGTCGATATTAAGACATTTTGAAGGAAAATTTGCGAAAAAGCGCTGCTAAAATGGGCATTTTGGGTTCATTCAAATATTACGAAGACAATGATCCCAAACATAAGGCACGCATTGTTCAAGAATGGCAGCTGTATAATTGTCCAAATGTGGTTCATCCTCCTCCACAGTCACCGGATTGTAATCCCATTGAAAATCTCTGGGATAAATTGGACCGTAGAGTTCATAGCACGCCAATTTGTTCAAAAACGGAGCTCGAGAAAAGGCTTCGCGAAGAATGGGTGAAAATGGATGTGGAATACCTGCGGAAAATCATCTCCAGTATGCCAAATCGATTAAAATGTGTCATTGAACAAAACGGACATGCAACAAAATACTAGCTTACTGAAATTTTTGTTTATTTTAAAATATTTAGCTCGTGTGCGGATCTTTTTGAGGGATGATATTTTCTGTTTTTTCATGGAATTTCCTTTTTTTGGTATATTTAAAGTGCGAAACTATTTTATTTATGTGATCTGTAAGACTGTTATGTTCTGCTCATAATAAAATGTTTAAAAAAATTTTCCCGTTTTTAATTGCCTTATAAAATGAGAAAGGAGGAAAATTTCTTACTTGTGCGGATCTTTTTGGGGGTCACTGTATGTATGTAAATTGTTCGGCATATTTCGTTTCTTTCATTGCCCGTTTTCGTTATTTTGGCGCCTAAATACACAAATTCGCTAACATTTTTGATACTATATTCGTCAAGTGTGATATTTTGTGTATTTGAGGTATTTTTCCCTACTAGTTTTGCTTCGCTGTCGAGTTTCAGGAAAAGTTCTTTCGCAGTTGTTAATGACCGTGGCAAAATGTTGATGTCGTCTGCATAGGCTACTACTTGGCTCGACTTGAATAGTAATGTACCTCGCGTATCGACAGGTAGCTTCCTTATGACGTACTCCAGAGCCAAATTGAATAGCAATGGGGCCAGCCCATCTCCCTGCTTTAGCCCGATATTTGTGTCGAAGGCATCGATGAGTTAGTTATTGATGCGGACTTGGGAGGTCGTTGACGTAATTATCATTTTGGTGAGACGGACTAATTTGGCTGGGATGCCAAAACAAAGCATTATTTGGTACAGTACGTTACGATCAATACTGTCGTATGCTTGCTTAAAGTCAACGTCTGTGTTAAACTCCCAGCATTTTTCAACTACCTGCTTGACTGTGAACAATTGGTCTATTGGTGATCTACCTGCTCTAAACCACCTTGATACTCCCCAATAATACTGTTTGCGTATGATCCGATTTGTTTTTCTAAGGTTTTAGAAAATATTTTGTACGCCGTACACAGTAGTGATATGCCTCTCTAATTTTCGCACTGTAGCTTGTCACCTTTTTTGTGGATAGGGAATATAATTGATTGGCTCCACTGGAATCTCATCTATGCCCGGTGCTTTATTATTCTTTTGGGCTTTGATCATGGAGCAAACTTCATGCAGAGTTGGTGGGGCCAATGGACGCTCTCCGCAGACATCTATAGGCTCCGATGTTCTGGAGCTGTGCGGAGAATTAAGGAGGTTCTTGAAATATGACGCCAATCTTTCCTTAATCTTGGTTTCATCAGCGATTATATTGGCGATGTCATCACGATAGAGCGTGGTTTTGGGCTGACAACCACGTTTCAGGCTTTTCACTACTTTGTATGCTTGTTTTGTGTTGTTGCTCGCTAAACTTACATCTATACTTCTCAATTGGTCGTCATACTATTTTCTTTTCTTAATCCTAAATATCTTATTCGCTACTCTTCTGAAATTTTCATAGCGTTCTCTCTTCGTTCTGGTTCTCCTACCTACGTATTCTTTGGAAGCCTGATTCTTTTTATCTAACGGATTCTGGTACTCATCATCGACCCAATCATTCCTCTTGCGCCGGGCTTGATGTCTGTTCTGCCACGGTCCTAATAGTCGCTTTCACTTCTATCCAGAGCTCGTTGCTCATCTTTAACGATGCGTCTGATAAGATGGGAGCCAGCTGGTTGTCGAGAGTCTTCGTGAAATTTTTGGCCACAGACGCCGTTTGGTGCCTTTCGATGTCAAATTTTTGTAGCGGGCTGGTCTTCGCTGAATACGCCTTTGACATACGACATCGATAGGTTAATTTGGTCAAGTAATGATCTGAGTTACAATTGGCTCCTCGGTATGTACGGATATCAAGTATGCTCGAGGCCCAACGTTGTTGGATCAGAAAATGATCGATCTGGTTTTGTGTGTTGCCATCCGGTGATACCCAGGTCATTTTATGAATGCGTCGATGTGGAAAGCAAGTCGAACGTATGACGGCGCTGGCCGTTGTCATTCGTTTCATCGTGGAGGCTATATCCTCCAGTCGTTCCCCAATGAGATAGCTCATTGCCAACCTTAGCGTTGGAATCACCCAGAATTACTGGTGATTATTAGCGAAGTTCAACGAATTTCATCCTTTAAGTTATTATTATCGGATCTATCTCCATGATTGTTTCACCTATTATTTTTTGCTGTTCATCGTCAGCTCTTCATTAATAAATTCAATCAAGTGTTAACAGCATGTATCTTAAATGATGGTTCGGGAAAAATAACACAATTTTATGCAATATTCTCATTTGAAGCGGCCGTAATTTTATTTTACGATAGCAAATTCTCTAAGATATTCATTATACATATAATTCCTGAAACGTTCATGCAAATCCTAGCAAACCCGTGGTGTCTGAGTCGATTGAAAATGCATATTTTCCAAAGCCATGTATAGTTGCTGTTTGTAATACAGGAAAATTTAAACCTCCATAACATTGTTAAATACTGTTCGATTTTTCTAAAATTTTCAGTAATTATTAAACTTATAAATTGGCATTTACATATTGATGGCGCCCTTGCGATTATATTCAAGAAAGTGGAAAATTCACAAATCATATATTACTATTACTAACAAAGGTGAGTGAATTTCAACTTCTGACGTATTTGGTGTTGTGCTTATAAAGGTCTACACTCACGACTTTTTTCACATTTTTTGGATGAAAGATGTCCGCCAAATGTGTATTTCCTGTTCTGCTGCCCTCCTCGATACTGGTAAAGTAGTTTTAAGACCTGTTTTGAAAAGATCTCATTGAGACCTTTCATATGACATCCCACTTGACCATCTTGGATGAAACAATATTTTTTTTTAAAGTCACACTTCTATATGGGAGGATCCCCTGAAAACTCTTTGACATTTTTTTTTCACCCCAAAACATTCTAGAAGTCACAACTTTCAACCTTTCCGCAAAGTTTCATGGCTGTAGCTTCTATAGTTTCAGAGAAAAACTGCTGTGACATGCAGACTGACGGAGACAGATACTGATTTCAATAGGGTTTTCATTAGGGTTTTAGTACAAACCCTAAAAATATCACGCTAACTGTGAAACATGGTGGTAGTTGTGTCATGATCTGAGGGTGTATGGCTAGTAATGGGGTAGGTATTTATTGAATCAACAATGGACAAAAGAGTTTATCTAGATATACTTAAGGCGAATTTATAGCAAAGTGCAGCAAAACTAGGGGTTGAAGAATAGCTGTTTGTTTCAAGATGACAATGAACTTTACCAGACCTTAATCCCATTGAGCACCTATGGGATTTACTAGAGCGTCGGATCCGCCAATACCACATTTCTTCGAAAGAGATCCTGAAAAATGTAATACTGGAGGAATGGAGTAAAACTTCAACTGAGGAGAATCAAATCTCATAATAAATACAATTTTAATAAATACAATCTTTATATTAAATGAATTTCGGATAAATTTTTATTTTTTTTTTTTTTGTGTACGTAAAATTTTACTAAAGTAATTTTTGTTAATGTTTTATTTTATTGTTGCTATTATCTTAAATTTATTTTAAAAGCTACCAAACTTTTACTTAATTAAAGACGATTGCAATATGTAAATAAAGTTCGAATTTGTGTTTCGAAAAATTATTTTTAATTCATTTTTTAAATAAATTCAAAATGAGCATAGCTTGTATGCAAACTTTTTCTGTTTAGTGTATATTTGCAAAAGCCCGAATTGTGCAAAAGCGCAAAGAAACATTACTATGAAAATTTTAATTGTCGAATAATTTGGCACGAAAAACTTGCTCAATAAATTTATTCAATTTAAATGATTAAAATTTTTCGTTTTTTGCCAACCCTGGACCAAATGTTCTATAAATCGAACTTTTGTTTCAAATGTTGAATGTTATTATCCAAACTTATCATTTGATACCCCAACTAAGAACGTTTTTGATAGGTAATATTTTTTAAGGGTCACTCCAGTACATGAGGACACCTCTCTTACATACCTATGAAAAGTTCGTTAAGGCTAAAATTTTCATTAGATCGCTACTTCTGGCATTTCCACAAAGTTTGATAATTGTGGTCACTATGGTTTCCGAAAAACATTGCGGTGACTCACGGTCGGTCGCACAATATAAATGGACACAGACTATATCAGATAACTGAATAAGGGGTAGTTTGCCAATCCAATTTAATTAGGATGTTATTTGAGAACAATTTTTTTCAATCAAACAATGTTCAACCTTTTTTTAAAGGGATTGATGTTATCAGTATTTAGCACACGTTTCGAGGTTTGATGAATGTTTGAAATTACGTATTCGAACGCAAGTGCTCAGGAGAAAATATAGCCTAGTAAAGCATGGAGTAGAGTGGGACTAGTCCGCGTGGTGTAGTGGTTAGAGCACTCATCCCGTAAGCCGAAGACACCTGGTTCGAGTCTCGTTGGCGACAACGAGATTTAGTTCGAGTGATTCTTCGGACGGAATATTAGTGCGTTCAGTTATGATACGTGCTGGTTTAAAATTAGGACGCATCGCAACTGGGTGGACGGACACACGACCAAATCATGTTACTGGCCATATCACCGCCGATACATTTGATTAAGATAATGAGATACTCAAACTTTCTCTAAGCGAAGGCCCGAAAGGGGCTGTAGTGCTAAAGCAAAAAAACAGAAAAAAAGAGTGGGACTAGTTGTGTAATTTTTATGAGAACCCACCTGTATCCGCATGCGTAAAGCTACGCAAACCTCAACGGGTAGGTCTATGGAGAGAATGGAAAAGCACAGCATCCCCAGAAGAACGTTGAAGGGTAGAGCGCAAGGAATACGTCCAGTTGAGAAACCGAGGAAACGGTAGGAAGATTCAGTTGATGCTGACAGCAGATCCCTGCTTGGGATCTCCAATTGACGAGCTCGCAGAACCGCGCCGATTGTACGTGACTACAGGGTGGCGCAAACATTTCTGACCTTCGAGATGAAAAATCAACCCGAATAAATTTATCGGCAAAAACATATCTTCAAAAACTTTGGCACCCACTTTGGCTTTAATTAATTAAGTGGAAACAGAAATTTAAACGAGAATACGATAATAATGACTTTTATTTAAGAGTCAGCAAAAACAGGTAAAAAAATTCGAAGATTATTTGTAGTTACGCCTAATTACAAGTAAAATATGCAGACCCGTAACAACTTGGGTATTTTTTTATTAGCCTTAGATGTAACCTCCTGCACAGTAAAAAGACGTTTGCAAATAAGAATTTATTCATTCAGATTTGGTTACTTGAAGTGAAAGTACCAAATTTATCGAAAGACCTTAATTTTAGCGATGTTTTGTAGAAACCCTACAAACTTCGTGAATCTTCAACGGATTGAATTGGATTTTTTTTTTTTTGCGACGATAATTGTAAGTAGTCGAATTTAAAAACGTAGTGGAATTCAACGGATGCTTCAATTGGAGTACAGCAGCATGGACATATGCAGTATACATAGGGTCAGCAAGAAGATCGTGAAAAAATAGTGCAATGCCGAGGAAGGAACCGTGGAGGATATGCAAAGAAGTGGTCGACCGTTGGTACTTTCAGCAGAAGCAAAAGAAAAAACACGAACGTTGGCTGAAAATAGACCAGGAGTGGAGGCCATTAAAAACGTGTCGACGTGGACCTTTCAGCGATACATTCGGTCCGCCGACTGGGGTCTATAGACACCACAAAAAACCCATACTTTCCAAAAAGAACATTCGAGACCCGCTGAATTTCTGCCAAAATATCAAGAACTTCAGATGTGCTGATGAAAATACCAGTGGGGAAAGGCTGCGTGCAAACATCCTTTTTACGGACGAGTCGTGGATTCAACTGCATCCAATACCCAATCGACAGAATAGGGCAGTGAGACCCAGCGATCCCGCAAATATTCCCGTAATACAGACTGCGAAATTTGACTTAAAAATTATGGTAGCTGGCGGAGTGAGCAGTCGCGCGAAAAGCCAACTTTACTTTGTTCAGCAAGGAGGGTCTGTGAATGGAGAATATTGCAGGGAAAATATTCTCCCTGTTTTTATGCAAGGCCTTACTAATCGCTAACAATTTCGGGAGGAAAAGGAAGTTATTTTGATTGAAGATGGCGCCAAGACGCATATCACTTTGAAAACTTACGAGGTGTGACAATTAAGTAATGAGACTGATTCTATGAAAACCGTATATTTAAAACTTATTCTACAACTCTGCCATCCCCTTCAAAGTAGTCCCCTTGGGCAGCTATACAACGATTCCAGCGTGTTTTCCATGCTTCATAACATTTCTAGAACGCTTCGACTGGGATGTGCGCGAGTACCCTCGTCACGGCCGCCTTGATGTCCGTAATCGACTCAAAATGGGTTCCTTTGACCACCGATTTTTTTCTAGGGAACAAAAAAAGTCACAGGGTGATATCGGGCGAATAAGGTGGCTGTTGCAACACGGCGATTTTTTTAGAGGCCAAATACTGGGACACGCTGAGGGCGGTGTGGCACGGCGCGTTGTCGTGATGTAGGATCCAGTTACGAGCGATGTCTGGGCGTACCCTGTTGACTCGTTTTCGCAATCTTTCGAATACTTGGCGCTTCGAGGCCAACATTCGAACTGTTCAACGCTGATCTATCAACCAGCAATTTTTCTGCTCGAGTCCGCTTAAAAGACCTTAATTTGTGAGTACCCGCAGCGTTGCTGCATGGCATGATCGTAATTCTCTCTTTGCTGCTTTTGTGACCTGCAGCTTTCTGTTCACTTTCAATTGCTAATGTACTATAGGAAGACACTTCCAAAAAAGTCCTGCTTCATCCGCGTTATAAATTTGGTCATATGACAGACCCTCAGATAACACTAACTATTCAAAATCACGTTGAAAATCATCAGCTGCTTGTTGCTCACCACTCAGTTTTTCTGTCCGTGTAGACCAATCTCTCTGATTCCATGACGTTTTTTAAATCGATGTAACCGACCGGACGATGTATCAAAATCTCCCTCCAGACCCAATAAATAAAAAAATATTTTTGCCTTTGCTGTGATGATAGGACGAGATACAGGAGTGCCCTCGCTTCGCAACTGAGCGACCCACTCTGTTAATCTGAGTCAAGATCGTCATATGTCGATTTTGTTATGGTTTCCCGGTTTTTCATCCCAGAAGCACTTTCCGATGCTGATGTAAATGCCAACAGTTTGTCTTTTTGTTTCAGTACGTCTCGCACGGTTGTTTCCCCGATCCCGAATTCAAACACATCTGATTCCTGGAAGCGCCACTTTCTGTTTTCGAAATCATTTCAAGTTTTTCTGTATTAGTTAACACAACCTTCTTTCGTTTTTCAGCCAGTATGTTTTACAGCACTAATAGAAAATTTCAGAAACTATCGAAACAAACAAAACTTGAGCACTGCACTGAAAAAGAAGCTAAAGCGCATCGTTGTCGTAGCAATAGACCAACGCTGGCGCTAAGATGAGGGCTTTCTGCTTCATACCCGAACATTGGGGCCATCTGCGGACATTCATTTTAGACCATTTCTCGGTGCTCGCGGACAATTCGCACCGCGGATCATCCGCTTGCGGAAAATCGGGGCTCTACTGTATTTGATAGTTTAATTGAAGAATATATGGAAAAAAATTTACGATCGAAATATTCTAATGATGTAACTCTAAAAGTTATTCAAAGCTTTTCTTTATCTTCATGCATCTGCCTGAAGTGAAGTACACCTTCTTAATTTCCACTTTTTGTTATATTAACTAAAAAATAATCATCATCTAATGCGCGACAGCCTAAGCTGGACCTTTGCTTCAGGATTCTGCGACCTCGTTCACTCCAGCTTTTATCGTGTCTTCCCGTCGAGTTTTCGGTCTTCCCGCTGGACGTCTACTTTGCGCTCTAGCCTTTATTGATCTTTTAGGTAGTCGGTTTCCTTCCGTTTGTTCTGCATGGCCCGCCCATTGTAATTTAAGTAATTTTACGCAAGTAGATACAGGTGGTACATCAAATAGTTCATACTATATAACTCATCGTTGTAACGTAGTCTCCACTGTGTTCCTTGTTTCACTGGGCCGTAGATTTTCCGGAGCACTTTACGTTCAAATACGTGCACTGCCTTTTCGGATTCGCTCGTTAGGGTCCATGTTTCGCTTCCATATAACAGCGAAAGTTTGATTAGTAATTTGTAAATGCGAAACTTATTCAGCCTGTGGACAACTCTGGACAGAATGAGAAGTACGGAGAAATAGGCTTTTATTGCGGCATTCATGGGGCGTCCAAACTCGTCTTATTCGCACCTCTCCTTTTCAGATTGTTTTCAAGATACAGAAAATTGTCCACACTTTCAAGGATATAGTCTCCTAGTGTCAGGTTTTGTCGGACTGGAGTTTTCTTCCTCGTTAGAGTCATGAATATAGTTTTCGTTTCATTAACTCTGTCCTGCTTTTCTGTCGAAGCTGTCATATGCTTGAAGTCTACAAAAAATTGCTGCACGTCGATGTTACACTACATGGACTGATAAGTCCCGGGATTTTTTAATCGGTGGTGACACTGCAAAACGAACATTTCGAGAGGTTCATTCGTCACTTTTCGTGTATGAAGTTTCATGACATTTCGTCCATTCATTTACAAGCTGCACTCGTTAGAGTGACGCTATTTTCGCCTTCGTAAAAAAATGGAAGAACAAAAATATCGCATCTTGATCAAAGATTGTTGTTTGATTAGAAAAACTTCTGAACAATAATTGCAATGGATAGGGAACTGTAAGATACACAGTCGCTATTTTGAGGACAACAGTTTATCGTTGGTTTAGTGAATTTAAAATGGGTCATACAAGCACCGAAGACGCACCTCGCTCTGGGAGGCCAAAAGAGGCTACGAATGCAGAAATTGTAAGGCAAGTGCATCGAATCGTTTTGAGTGATCGCAAAGTGAAGTTGCGCGAGTTAGGTGAAGCAGTGGGCATCTCAAATGAGTGGGCGGGATACATTATGCTCGATACTTTGAAGATGAAAAGGCTACCGGTATGATGGGTGCCGCGTTTGCTGACCGTCGCCCAAAGATAGCACTTCGATCATGAATCAACGGCAGAAGCGTGATCGAGCAGACTTTTTTCAACGTTTTGTGACAATGAATGAAACGTGGCTTCATTACCGTACGCCTGAGTCCAATTAGCAGCCTACAGAGTGGCTGAAAGCCACGAAAACCAACCAAAGCGGCCAAAACTTCACCCTCGGCCGGGAAGGTATTGGCTTCCATTTTTTTGGAATGCGCATGGAATAATCTTCATCGATTACCTGCAGAAAGAAAGAGCAGTTATAGAAGAGTATTATGCAGCGTTATTGGACAAACTGAACGACGAATTTAAGAAAAAACGGCTCCATATGGCGAAGAAAAAAATTCTGTATCATCACGATAACGCACCCTCATACATGTCCTTAACACGGATGGCCCAATTGGATCAATTACGATTCGAATTGGTTGCTCACCCATCGTATTCTCCAGACTTGTCACCCAGCCTCTATTATCTGTTCCAAGTGACTTCAGGGAATGAGATTCAGATTGAATGAGGAAGTCGTTGTGAATACCGATGCGTATTTTGAAGGTTTGGACATTTCGTACAACAGAAAGGGCATCCAAATGCTGGAAATCGCTATAGCAAGTGTATCGCCCTCGAAGGCAGCTATGTTGAGGAATTAATATAACTCCGCCCAATAAGATTGATTCCATTAAAAATCACGAGACTTATCAGCCCATTTAGTATTCCCAGCACTTTTTGAACACCTGCCTAACTGAGAATATTTGGGCAATTGTAGACCTTACACTTCGAAAGCCTCCCTGATACTCTCCTATAATATTTCATAGTACGGCTTTAATTTTCTTTGTATGATTGTGGAGAGCGCTTTATATGACGTTAACAGTAAAGCTATGCCTCTATAATTTTCACGTCTTAACTTGTCTTCCTTTTTGTGTTCAGGACATTATACTTCTTCGCCAGTCTTCTAGTAACTGCTCCTCTGACCATATTCTGCATATTAGTCTATGGAAAAAGTCGCTTAGATGGGGAGCTTACTGTAAAACCTCCTCTACTCTGCTAGCAGCAAAGTCTATCAGGCGATTTAAACTATATTGAAATAACTTCAAATCTTACTTGCTTATATTATTTTAGAATTTTTAATTAGAATTTGAAAAATAATGCTCCGTTCCTTTTCAAGGATTATACTTGTCCACTATGTGCTGGTGGCTTTATAGAAGAACTTCCGGCAGCTAGTGAAACAACTTCGGAGGATGTAGAAATGTCTGAGCCTAATGGAACTGATGTAAGTAATCGGTATTATTAACTCCATATCCATAGTTAATTGTTGATCTATCTTTTATAGAATTTAGACATGATACGGAATGAACTACGCTCGCTATTAATGTCACGGCCTGTTGGCACACGATCCGCCGATAATGAACATACAGAGGATGAGCCTCAAAGTGCACCGACGAGTAGTCGCGGAATAGGTTTTACTCGGCGTAATCCGCGACATCATCGAATGGCAAATTCCGATAATATTCTCTATGAGATCATACAAGCTCTCTCGGGTGGTAATGATGGTGCATTTGGTAACGCTTCAATGTTCTTTATGGGAAACCCGGGTGATTATGCATGGGGTCACGAAGGATTGGATACAATAGTTACACAATTGCTCAATCAAATGGATACTAATGGCCCGCCACCATTGTCAAAAGAGAAAATAGAAGAAATTCCCAATGTTGAAATTACCGAAGAGCAAGTTGACATGAAATTACAATGCTCAGTTTGCTGGGAAGATTTTAAATTGCAGGAATCTGTGAGGAAATTGCCATGCCTGGTAAGTTGATTGTTTGCAATACTCATCTGTTTTGCATTTTTAAATTGTTTTTTTCTGGTACCTTTACAGCATGTCTACCATGAAAACTGCATAGTACCTTGGCTGCAATTGCATGGAACGTGTCCAATCTGCAGAAAAAGTTTAACACCCGAAAATTCAGACGTCACAAATAGTTTACGTGAGTAAGATTCTCACCCTTGTAGTTGTTTATACAATCAATGCAATAATTTCATTTTTAAAAAATCATTTTTTTTTAATATTGATTATGATTACTGTTGCTAGTTTAACTTCATTGCCAGAAGCAAAAAATAATATTTTTTTACTATACAATTGGATAGCACAAAATATAACTGAATATTTTTGTCGTCCTTTTACACATTTCATATGCTGCTTTAGCAATTACAATTAAATTGTGTATACTATGAATATTTATGTGAACTGTGTTCGTTTCTAATTTATATAAAGTTTTTAGCTTAAATGATTTAATTAAGAAGCTTGTTTCATGTTTTTTAACTTGATAATAAAAATTAGGTGAATATTATTCAATTTGCGTTTTACACACGGTGTATGCCAGTAGAGGGAGGTTAACACTAAATTGACAAACTAAAGGAATTATTGGGGGATAATAAAACTAGAACTCGGTGATATGACAAATTAGTTCTTGTGTTTATTGAATTATTATATACTGTTTTGTGTGCATGCTTTATTCGTTCTAATTTAAGGGTTATATTATATCATTCGTCAAAATTTTGTCCTAATACATTCTAGACTAATTAATTATGTAATTTGGAATATTTCCGCAAACTGTGTTCTAAGCTTATTGGATACACTGAACGATAAGTTCAATTAATTAGGTTCAGATAAGAGAATAGAAAGGCAGTCAGATGAACGATTAAATAAATGGAGAGAGGAGAGATGAAGCCAGTTGAGTTACTTAGACTTAACTATCTTTTCACTAGTGCACTCCACCGCCACATTGCTTGCATTGTTGAAAGCCCCTTCAGTATCAAGGAAGACACCTAGTGCGATTTTCTTATGTTCCAATGACTCCTTGTAAGCGCATAGAGTGCAGCTTCTCAAAGCTAGACTATTCCTATGTTATATATCCGTATTAAATATGATTTTAGTAGATTCTGTTATTTTTGGATAAGGACCATCTTCATCCGGTGATTTAAAGTGTTGAAAAGAATTTAATGCCCATTCATAATGATAGTGGCACCCTCATTCCATTTTGGGTTCTGAGAACTGCTTCTCTGCAAACTTTTTTTGTACAATTTACCAGTGAATGCAACATGTATGAAAGCGTTGACGATATTTTTGGCCGGAAGCCAATTCCATATTGTTTCGTATCTCCCATCATACCTAAGCAACCACAGATTTTTCTTTCTTCATACCCCATTTGTAACAGTTTGCTGTAGGAATAATTTTTCAGGCTATCAAGATTGGTCCTCTTTTGAACCAAATTTTATTTAGAATCTCATCTTTCCGGAGGCTTTCGTCTAATGTGTAAATTGCATAATTCAATGTATATCTTCATATTTCGATTGCGAAACTACTAGTGTCAAGCATCTTCCAGCGAATCCTGAAATAATTCAATTCTCCTCATTTTGTTAGAGAAAAATATAACAGTTTTATTGTTGGTATTTCCTAGGCTTCTCGTGGAAGTTATAATGTTTTGATTCACGGATCTGAAGATCGATCTAGACCGCTTTAATATCCTCTTCTAGAAATTTGTTAGTTTTCATACAAAATTCTTTCAGGCGATGGTTGGTCTCTAGCTTGTTCTGAACAAAGTGTGTAGTTATCTTTTAGTGATGGCTAGTACTTAGCTCTGACAGATTTTTCGTTCAAGTGTCCACATAAATCGGTGTGTATAATAGGACTCTATGTTCCATAGCACATCTATGATGGTAACCGCGCAGTTTGACTTGTCACGGTTTTTCTATTTTTAGTTTTTTCACAGATTTCGTATCCGGTACAATATACAGTTATCCTAACACATAAACGAAATCGTATTTACAACACAAATAAAAGTGTTCATCTAATCAAAAAAGTCGATTCAAATTTAGTCAAAATCAAACAAAAAGCTATAAGAAGCATTAACATCCGCGTGGTGTGGTGGTTAGAGTTGCTCGTTACGTGAGCCGAAGGCCCCTGGTTCGAACCCTTTAGTGACAACGAGATTTGTTTCGAGTGATTCTTTAGACGGATTATAAGTCCGTTTAGTTTTGATTCGCAGTGATTTAAAATCAGAACGGTCAAAGCGTGGTACTGACCATATACTCCCGAGTGCCGATACATTAGATCAAGATAATAAGATACTTCATCTCTAAGCGAACGTCCGAAACAGGCGGTAGTGTTAAATCAAATCATTAACTTATTTTAATGACTTGCTTTAGTGATCAGTTCAATGTACTGACTTTTTTAAACTTGTATTTATTTGATAGAGATGTCCTGCAGGTTCCCAACTAACACTCCGTTGGACTCGGTTAAACTTGTTATTAAACAGGAATACTTAAAACACCCTGGACGAAGGAGTCTTCCTGTTGACAGCTCGGCATATGTTGAAAGCATTTGGCATCGGCCGCATAAAAGAGCTGCTGAGATTCTGTAGGGAATCCATTCAAATTACAATAGCAGTCCTAACCGGTCACTGCTGGATTGGCATCTTGGAGGCGATTGTCCGATTCTTGCTAGAAGACGAATGAACTGCCTCGGCTCTTCTTTCTTCTCTAGCCGAATTGACGTATGTACGGTAGACGTGAGAATGGCCCTGTTGTGTCAAAAAATCGAGATGGGTTTCCAATTAGTAACAATATGTACTTGTTTCGTCAGAATAAAAACTCAAATTTAATCAAATTTGTTTTCGGAAGATCTACAAGATGATTTTATTTTCTAAATTAATAAGTATTTATGTTATGATTGAGCCAATGACAATTTGAGAGTTTAACGTTGGAAATTTAGAAAGGTACAACAAAAGTTGGAAAATGGCTCCAAATTAATGCAGATAGGTAGGGTAAATGGGGGATTTCATCGGAACTCCTCGATGAATACTTACGTAGGCACAGTAAAAATAAACCTACGAAATACGAGTGTTATAAATATATAAAAACGATCGTTCCAATAAATAGACCGAAGAAGAAAATAATGCACACTTACATTTAGCCATAAGCCGCACTTTTACCACACCCATCTGTTCACTAGTTTTACAGTCTGTGTGTAATATTTGCTTATAATCAGAAACTTTTAATCCTTTTGTATCTTTACAGGAAGTGCTGCTTCCGCGTTCATACGCAGTTCATCGGAAGATTCAGCAGCAACAAGCAGTAATCTGAATAATGGTATTGCGTCGCAAACGAATACATCATCTAGTCAACCAGATCTGCAATTATCTGAGCACGATAGCTTATTTAACAGAATATTTTCACAACCAGGCACGTCTGGAATGCTACCAGCTGCAAGGATGACAATGATGCCCGCCCCGACTGTAACTATGGTTTTGGAACATCCCAACGACTTTTCGCGAAACAGTCACAATAGAGGGGATGCTGGTGGTGGGGGTGGAGGAAGCGGCGGTACTAATATTACTACACGAGGTCGCGTTGAACGAAATACTGCTGGTGGAAATAGTAATGGAAGCAGCAATGGCGATAATCGGAGAAATAACGGCAGTCAAAACGATATTTATTTGTATGACGACGGCAATGTAGATTTCGACTTCGACTAATTAGTTGAAACCGACATATTGCTGTTGGTTATAAATTACATAAAAACATTTCCTAAATTATGAATTCAAAAATTAACGAGGGACTTTCTCTTATAAAACAGTGGAGCTACAGCATACAATTTACGAAGCGGAGAGGAAATGCGCTGCGGTTCTTTGTTGCCATATGCAATGCAACATTAATTTTAAGCATGTTAAGTATTTCAATTCAGCATGCCTGAATCGAACATGAAAAATTATTTCTTTGCGACAAATTCATTGAACAACTACCACCATTTGAGAGTCCAGTTTTTTTAAATCTTTTGATACGGTTGCATGATGCATTCATATTAGCACAATTTCGTTCTGTGATCTATAAATTTGAAATTATGAAACAATTGTCTTAATTTTAATATTGCACCCAATAAACAATATGTCGTGAATTACTATATTCCTCTCTGTATCGATCGTATGATAAATGCCAAGCATCGTTCCTTATGAGTGAAAAGACGTTAATTTTGAAACAATTTGAAAACGCTTCACAGTGTGACAATTTAAAAATTTATATAAAGTAAGGTATGAATATCTCAATATATTTATATTCAAAATACTAGCATACATATTAAGTGAAATATTGAAACAGTATCTTCACAGAAGAACAATGCAGAAAACTAAGAAAAGATTCATATGAATTTTCCTAATTTAAAGGAAACATGAAAATGTTGATTCCATTCATATTAAAGTATGCTTGTTTATTTCCCCCCGAAATGTTTGCGTAAAAAAGGAGCGTTTGGATGAATACACTCTTCAGATTTGTAGAAATAATTAAAATTTAATTGCCACTGCGACACCCCTAAAACTACTACACATACACTTTTTTGTATTGTCATTGCATAAAATGTAAATATTACTCTTTCGTTGCTATTTCACGTTTGATTTTTGTTTTTATTTGTTTACTATTCATGATTTCCTCACACAATTATGATGATAATAGTAACAAAAAGACTAATTACGCCGGCACACGGCAAATATGGACCCTTATTTTTTCTTTCCAAAGAGCTTGTAAAGTTGATGAAAAATGTATAAAATAATTGAAGATATTAAAAATTATTTTGTTTTTGATTTGGTTGAAATTTACTTGTGTTAAATATGTGCACTCCTCTACTGTAGTTAGTTGGGTATGCCGCTTCCATACAAACTATGTTAAAAACTTAACCAAACAAGTTTGCGAAAACCATTGAAAAGGAATATACAGAAGTTACGTATTAATTTACTTCTTAGAGAAAGTAAAAAAAATTATTTAAAAATCGATGTGGACTTAAAAAATATTAAATTGCCAGAAGGTGAGTGAGCCAGCTAATACTACACCTCTTATTCCCCCTCTGTCAAATTCTACGTATAAAGTTATTTATAGCCGCTTGCTTTCAATACAAGTGCTGCGTTAGCTGCATTTGGGTCGGTTGAACCATGATCGTAGGCAACGAAGAAGAATATAGCAATCGATCCGAGTCTAGAAGAAAGTGCTCCAACTGGGGCTATCTTCCTTATGTAGCTTAAAAAGGCAAGGTGTTCAATGTTATTAAATTGGTTAAAGGATAACTTGATTCCTCTTGCCAGAAAAGCTTCACTATAAACTTGGACAGAAAGTAATTTTTTCCAGAACCAACGACAACTCAAAGAACACCCAGAAAATTTCATAAATAAAGTCCACAGTGTTCACAGTGCTATCTTCGTGAGCTTATTCGTCGACACCTTTTATTTTATAGTCATATCTAGTGATCACTTCTTCTTCGACCAATAAAAAAGACACTTTAATCTCAATCAAATATACGCGTAGATCTATTAACTCTTCTTACATCGTTTGTGAAAATAATTTGCGCCTACTTAATCCCAACAGGTTATGGACCCTGGGCAATTATGCGAGAAATGGTTTTATTGAAAAGTCATGTGTAAACGTGTAAAATCTCGAAACTTAAGCCGACTATTGAAGTTATCTGCCTGCAGTTTCGCAGAAAGTATATGTATATGTATACATATTGTCGCGTGTTATGGTTCGCGACCAATAATTTTAATGTCTTTTAAATTAAGTTAAAAGAGTTTATTTACTAAAAATGCACAATAATTTATTTCACTATCTCACAACTTTATCAATTTTTACTTCAACTGTCTTCACTTTCAACGAAAATCACTTCCTATTAATCAATATCGCTTTTCGATTCGCACTCCACACTATCGCAGTTTTACTATCGCGGTTGTAATAATCCCCCCATTCATTCAGCTCGCCTTTATATAGGGTCTCTAGTCATTCGATCCATTTCTCGTACATTGGCGAACTAGCTGGAATATTCGAGCAGCTGAATGAATGGGCAGTGACGTCACTTTCAGATGTTGATCATGCTTGGCGGGGTTTCGAGTACATTTGTTTGTTGATGTTCTTAATGGTTGTGAAAACAATTGCGACAGTAGCTCGCAGAATTATTCGTACATGTAACAATATTTACGAGGGGTGAATGGTTCACTTCACGACGAAATACGGATCCTTCTCTTCAGGTATAGCTCCGAAGGAGATAGACCTGATGCTAAAGGTGTTGCTCTATAGCGGAACAATATGTGCCGTAGCTTGTTAGACAGGGGGCGGGATCATCAGCAGCAGCCTTGAGCCTTCTCTTCAACGTCTGGATGCTGCTGTGAGACCATTCGTGGCTGGATGATTCAATGCGCTGAACTTTTGGAATACGCCACGTTCTTTACAATACTCGTATCTTTGGAATTTTCACTTTTAAAAATGGTAGCGCTGTCCCAAACCATCGCGTAGGGGTAACCATGCACCGAAAAGATGCGTTTAAGCAGAGAGATTGTTGAAGCAGAAAACGGAGCATCACAGATTATGCGAACGTCTACCCAATTCAATTTTGCATCCATGCACATCAAAAAGAAATGTTCATCTAAAGGGCTCGCATAGTCAATGTGCACTCTCTCCCAATTTCCATCAGGCTTTCTGCGGACTATGGCGAACTTTGACACAGGATTTACAACTCTTCAGAAGGCGCTCTATATCCGTGTCCAAGCCTTCCCAATAAGCGTATCTCCTGGCGAGTTGCTTCATCTTCGTAAGGTCCTGTAGTAATGTTTGCATCTTCAGGTCTTTTGCAGTTTCCTCGGCGATTGTCTCTACGGTGATAGACAAACTGGAGATCTGGAGCAGTATTGCAGCATACTTCTTGATGAATTAAAATCTCTGGTAACTCACTAATTGTAGAGACTGGTGCATGGAACAGACAGTCGACATTTTCGTCTTCTTTTCCCTTCTTTCATTGAACTGTGTAGCCGAGCCCACTGAGGAAAGAGGCGTACCTCAGCAAATGCGAGGAGGTCATCTGCGGCGGTACATGATTTGAATGAAAAATCCTTGAAAGAGGCTCATTGTCTGTGATGAGAGCGTAACGTTTGCCGATAAGTAGATGAAAAAGTGCGTTTCTACGTATCCTACAGCCAGGGCTTCTCTATCAAACTGACTGTAATTTGACAACCTGCGTCAGAGCTCGAGAGGCACAGCTGATTGGACGCTCGTGACCATCGATTTCGTGGCTAAGTACTGCGGCTATTCCGGTTGGCAAGGCATAAGATGTGAGTATAACTTGTTTTGAAGGATCAAATGAAATGAACACTCCGTCTGAGCATAGTTCTGTCTTGAGATTCGTAAAGGAGGCCTCAGCACCGGCATACGAACAGAAACGTTCACCCGTCCTGAGTAAGCGGCGTAGTGGGTAGGTCTTTGAAGAGAAGTCTGGAATGAATTTTGCATAATATGGGACTAGGCCAAGGAATCTTCTCAATTCATCCACATTCTGCAATCGCAGTATCCAAGAAACTATTTGAACCTTAGCTGGGCACTTCTGAATCTAATTGTGTGACACTACATGAACGAGGTAGTTTGATTGAGGTAGAGGCCATTTTCTTTGAAACGTTCCAGGCATGTGCCGAGATTTCTGGTGCACTCCCCGAGGTCTGAGCGTACCCTTATGCGTTGAAATTGTTTGAATCTTGATCCCTTCTTCATCGACCCGTAAATGCAAATATGCCTTGTGCAAGTCCAACTTACAAAATTACTTGGAACCTATGAGAGTATGCAGAACCTCGATCTAACCTGCGGATGGGGTGATTTAAAGCAACCAGTCTGGAATTCACACCACACTTGTAATCTACGCATAGCCTTACCCCTCCATCGGGCTAAGCTATAACAACCAGTGGCGATCCCCAATCACTTGATGCAATCATACTAATGACTTCTTGAGACTCCAGTGTGGCTAACTCTCTCTCTCAACTCCCTCTCGTAAGGCAAATGCAACATCGCGTTCACGGATGAAAACTGGTTTCACGCCTTCTCTGAGTTGAAGCTTAACTTCTACTTTCGGAGCACACCTAATCCTTTCTTCGAAAATGGATTGGTATTTCTTGAAGATGTCTTTGAGTGAAGTGAGTTGGTTGATTTTGAGTGGACGGAAATCTGAGCTTTTGTGGCTATCTATCTCGTTGAGGATGATTCCGAGACTACGAATCCACATGCGTCCAAGCAAAGCGTCTATGAATAGATCGGCTTCCATTGCATTCCCTTTGTAGACGACTAAGACGGTAACTTTATCTTTAGGCTTGTTGACGAGATCTGAATAAGAGCGGAAGGAGACTGAAGCCAGTTGCAGCCGTACTTTGAGTACCAATTCGTTGAAAGTGGTTTCTGAGAGCAAAGAGAAACGGGGTCCTGAGTCTACTTCAAATGCTTGCGGCTTGTTGTTGAGAGTGCGACCGCAACAATGTATTTATCAGTGTCTGGTCCAACCTCGTACGAATTCTCAGTATTTTCAATGCGAGCGATACCATATTAACCATTGAGGTACCAGATGATGAGTTGAGAGCGTGTTGGTCTTCGATTTTCTGAGCCGGGTGGTGATGCAAACTTTGGTGACATGACCGGCTTTTCCACAAGAGGTGCACTTAATGGATTTGCGATCTGTTCTGCAGTCACGCGATTTATGGTTTGTGGACCACAGTTGAGACAGAGATCATCGAGACCTGATAACCGATAATCCACACGGCTTCGAAAACTGTGGGACTGGGAACGATAACGCGGATGAGAGCTGGACTGACTTCAATTGTCTTGAGACTTGGTATGCTGGTGACTGCATCGATTTCCTTCTTGATGACGATCGATTTTGTTTGCATTTGCTACTTGACCCAGCGGCTTCTCTAGTGGCTTACTCAGTTGACTAGACTCGAACCGTGATACTTCCAGTACTGTTGTCTTCGTTAGAAATCCGTCGAAGCCCTTGAGGTTTGTGTCTTGTAGGATCTCTTTGCGATCCAGCTGTCCTTCAAGCCTTTGATGAACTGAGCACAAAGGAATATATCAGCTGTGGAGAACTTCTTTTTACAGGTGACATTGGGATAGATAGTGTAGAAATCACAATTTTTCAACTTCCCTTTCAGAAATGCGACGAAATCCGAGATTGACTGATGTGGCTGCTGTGCGATGCTGAGAAACGATGCTGGAGACTGATGGAGCCAGCATTTTTTCGAAATGGCCCTTCAAGGTTTTGAATTCGATTTCCTTGACAGGATCATCTGGCCCTAGAGATTCAGCTAGATTGTTATAGTGATCTTTCTCAATTGATGAATGCAAGAGTTGAGCCTTTTTTTATTATCACTAACGTTTGTATGCCACAAGACTTGTCAAAACGCTCCATGTACGACAAAACCTTTTCATTTCTGCGTCATAGTTTTCAATAGGTGTCACCTGTGTTGCTGGCAATTTGCTGACTTCCAAGAATAGATGTCAAAACTGATAAGAACCTTTCAAATTGCACTGAATTCATTGTTTTCGATTTGCGATTACTCCGACGAAAATTCGTAAATGATCTCAGAAATAATGTGAAAATGCCAAAACAGCGTTTAGTTGGCGAAAACAGCAAAAATCGAGTATGAAGTAACTTTGGAGCGGCTACGGAACAGTTGAAACTGTAATTGAACTTAAGAAAACTCGCGAACTGGGCCCGATGGCGACTGATTAATGTTAATATCATTCATGTTTCACAATGTTTGGCAGATTTTTTTCATCTTCGTCGACAACTTGTTGTAAGAAGGGACCGAATAATATGCTACATTTGAAGTAAGCTACACGGAATACTCTTTATTGTGACAATAATGATATGCAATTTACAAAGAGAGATGACCAAAACACACACGGCTCAGCACTCACTACTTAACCGACTGCCGAGCCAGTTCTTCACTATAGTCTAGATTGAACACGTTCGTACTCTACACAATGATACAGTCTAGGTCAAATATGCTCGTACTCTACTATAACTGTATATAGACTAAAGGCGATGATACGTTTGAAATTATTCATTGGTCTGCCCAACATGCGGATCAGATTTGGTTCTGTTTGCTGATGATTTCATCACTCCATTCTTTAAAGGATCTTGTCCTATTTATTTTCCTTCCCAGTTAAAGAATGCTGTTTTGCCATGTAATCAGACCTCCACTCATGCTAAGCGAACGTTGAGGGTGTTTGTGTCTGGAAAAAAAATCACTTGTGCTTTAGCAGGGTTTACGTTCAAACCCAGTGAGTCACAAGCTCTGTTGAAGTCATTTAACTTGCTTTATAAGGCAGCCCCGATATCAAGTATCGATAACATTACCTTAGCTCTTTCGACTATTCGGTCGTCTTGCATTTGGTTTAGTATTCGATGAATACAGTTTAGTATTCCATGAATACAGTCACTTGCAGGATGCCATTGAGATAAGCCGTTGCCACGTTGTATTGTCTTACGTGCATATTTCTCTGAGCAGCCTTTGCGATTGCTATGCGAATGGACCCTAGCCCTGTAACTGGGCCTTTTGTCTCATTGAAATCTTTGCCGTCCTGCTGACTGTACCGCTTTGCACTATCTCGAAGAAAAAATCTGCTGCCTGCAACACCTGAAGTGCTTGATCTGTCCACTAGATCCCGTGTCCTTTTGCAAAATAGACTTGACTTCGTCGGCCATTGCTCTGGTCCACTCTCCGATTGGTGACCTGTAAGCGCCTGAGCCATAGTGATTTCGGTGAGGAAAGGGTAATGAGCTTCGGATGCCATAATTTGATGCAGTAAATCTCTCCCTCTTCTTCTCGTTTTCATCAAGCGTAGCCTTCCTCGCCCTCTTCACGTAGAAACATCGACTGGAACCGCCATCTGGGGAAATCCCTGAAATTCTTCTTGCTCCGATTCAACTGTACTCTCGGCTGGCAACCAATCTTCGTCTTGATGAAATGAATTTTGTGACTGGGTATCGTCATCTTGGATACGATCATCTTGATGCCGGAGTAAATTTAGTGACTTGTCAATTGCTTCATTCGGTGGTGCTCTAAGATATCTCCGGTCTTACGGTGTAAAACATTCAAATTTGTTGCTCGGCTGGGAGTAGAATCTGCTCATAAATTTGACATCTCTCCATATTTCCACCCTTGCCTTGTCAGGCAACAAAACCCGACAAACGCCTCGTTTTGACCTTAGCTCAAATTTCCCCTCTCCAGGGGCATTATCCTTAACGTAGTCTTCAATTTCAAAATGCCTGAAGTTTGATACAGCTGGACTTGAACTGAACGAAACTTGACATGGTGTTTTGCCTTGCAATTTGCTCGTAGAGCACAGGTTTCTAATCAATTTTTCTGTGTTTATGGCCTCTGCCCATAAGAAGGAAAGTATGTAGTGTTTTGATTTATTTAATACTAACTAAAATTGAAACGACGAGAGGTTATACTCATATAAAAGTTTTTTTTTTATATTGTAGCACTACAACCCCTTTCGGGCCTTCATTTAGAGATAGTAGTTGATATGGTCAGTATCACGCTTTAACTGTGGGTCCGTCCGCCCAGCTGCGACACGTTCTGATTTTAAACCAGCACGGATCATAACTGAACGGGCCTATAGTCCGTCCGAAGAATCTTCTTCTTCTTCTTCTTAGCTCTACAGCCCCTTTCGGGCCTTCGCTTCCTGCAAATAGCGCCTCCAACTGTCTCGGCCCATTGACCGCGTTCTCCAATTTCGAAATCCGAGCAGCGATGAACTGTCTTCGTCGACCGAGTCAGAACAGCGTTTCCTCGGTTTCCCCACTGGTTCCTCGGTTTCCCAACTGGTCTCTTTTGGTATGTCATACTGACATACCAAAAAATAAAAAAGAACTAGATTTTTCCTCGATTGCCATTCATTAAAAATTAACAAGTTTCAAATTTAGATATGATCCGTAGTAATAAAAATGGAATTAAAATTATCGCGTACAAAAGATTATTAATAGAACTAATAATAATTAATGGAATGAGGATAATTCCTCAACTAACAAGACAACAATAACATTAGTCATATTCTTATTAACAATTAACAATAAATGGTGTGAGGCAATCACTACAAGTAGTCCCACCTGAATAAAGAGACATCCGGCCATCTCTGCTAACGTCTGATTTCTCCTCAGCAATACCGTTTGTAAGGGAGAATATGCTGCTGTCAATTGACGCATGATCCCGTGTTGGTCGAGGATGGCATCGAGTTCCCGATTAAGGTACTCACGTTCATTATTTGTCGGCAGTGTTTTGATTTTGATTTGTTGCTGCATGCTTACCATGGCTCGATATTCCTCAAATTCTTTCTGTGGAATAAATCTCACCTCACACTAACCTGGTTGACAGCCTATAAATGTCACAAAACAAAGACTCATTCCCATCGATGCAGTCCTCATTTTCCGCACCCAACTTCGATATTCCCTGAGAACTCTTTGGAAGAAGAGGTTCTTCTCAAATTTCCCTGGGCACAGAATACACACTTGAATTTTTCTTCGGAGTTAACTTCATTGTGACTCATACTCACGATAGAAACCGGCCTAACAACTGCTCGGAAATCTTGGACATTCAAATGTCCCATCCGCATGTGTGAATCTTTCAATGAATTGTCAGGCATTGTTGTTTCTCCTTTAACTCGACAGCCTCGTTGCATTTTGGCGGGATTACGTTTTCGAAATATTAGATTTAACTATTTAACTTAGCTTCTCCGCAAGAAGTAACTATCTGGGCTTTTGATTTGTCGAAAATGACTTGATGCCCCCTATCTTTCACATTTCTAATCATTCATCCTCAAGTTCGGCACGAACAAAGTGCCTCTGAATTTGATCGTCTTTTTCTCATCATTTAGCTTTGATTTGAAAAATACTTCTCTTTTCCCTCGATGTGTGTATGGGACCTATTTGCTAGATTCAGTTTTCCGCGATCACTGGCCTCATCAATGTCCGCGAATATCTTAGCATCTGTGCACATGTGCATCCACTATCGAGATAACACACTACTATTTGCCGAAATTTCACAATCCTTACATTGGTCATGGTATGTCGAAATACCCACATCTTCAACATTTTTAGGTTTTTGACCGCCACATTTCATTTTTGTATCCTTCTGTACTAACATTTTTTTTATATTGATCAATCGACCCTGTTTACATAAATTTGATGTAAATATATACGTTAATTTGCTCTACGCCGAACTTTACATTGCATCGTATGGGCAGATGGCTCCGATAACTTCAAATCACTTATAAATATTGTTTGTATGTAGCTACTTAATTGAGTTGCATTAATAATTTTTCTGGAAAATTATTGTATTAAAGAAGAATGTTAGAAGAAGGTTGTTTGGACGTGTGTACTAAATAAAGTCAAATCAAGCCATCGCACTTTAGACACACACGGGTGATGGCGACAACCATACTTAGAGTTGAGAGAATTATTTGAATTTATTCTACTTATGCGAAATCAATATGTTTTTGTAACTTCGAATTATATTCAGATTAATTTTTTCCTGTAAGTACTTGTCTATGCTCAAGTTTTTTTATTGATCACAAGATCCTTTTTATATCAATTTAATGAAAATCTATAAGATAATGTGCTCTAATCTGAGCTGTTCTCGCACACGCGTCTATTTCTGGGCTCATAACCTATTGATAAAAGATCGGGCAGACAAAAGAGAAATAGATATGATACCGACTTTCACAACTAACGTACATACATATATTGAACAATTACAAAGTTAAGAAAATGTCAAACGTGCCCACGGTACGAGACTCTAATTAGCTCTAACCATAAGAACCCGATCGCGCTTGTGTTCAAAGAAGAATGGTGCACTCAGCGCCGATAGATAGTGGTTGGATTGCATCGCTAAACTGATAATTTCAATATATATTATCTCTGTTCCCAAACCATACGAACATTGACCCAAGAAGACAGCGGAGGTTTTATTCATACAACCCATTGTTTTAACTAAACCGAATATTTCCACTTCTGCCTTGTTAAATTTGAAACCATTTGTTGCCTTGGCTGCCGAGTTTTAAGTTACCTCACAATAACGAACCATCAAGCGTTGCGACACTGCAATAATAGCTGTAAAACGTACATGAAAGACACCAACTTTAGGTCCACAGAGTGAGCTACGGATGCATTTGCGCTGCCATTTCTTGTGCGATCTTTACAACTCGATATACTTCAAAAATTCTTTAACTAAAGCTAGTCGTGTCTTATGAACGTTCTAGGCGAATCGAAAGAGCACCTCTAGTCTGAGTAGCTGGGTATGTTTAGCGGCAGCTTCCCTCGATACGATCATTTCGACACAAAAGGGTTCATTGTAATCCCGTAAATAATAAAAAAAACAAGTAGGGAGATACACCTACGCTCATGTCAGAAGGGTTTTGTACCCAACTTAGGGAACGTAGTCACCAGCAACGAATAAAGTCAAGAAACATGTCAAAGAGATGTGCAAGTTTAAAAGAAAATCCAGTGTTTCTCTATTTTCAACGGTCGCCATTTAGTTGCAAACTAACAATAATCACTCAAATCTTGATTTCGCATAAATATTTATGTTATTGATCTTATTTGAAAATTCCAAGAAGATCAAATCAAAACTATAGTGTCTGATTCAATTGAAAGTTCATAAAATACTAAAATCCGCGTGGTGTAGTGGTTAGAGCACTAAGCCCGTAAGCTGAAGGTCTCTGGTTCGAGTTTCGTTGCCGTCAACGAGATTTAGTTTGAGTGATTCTTCGGACGGATTATAAGCCCATTTAGTTATGATACGTGCTGGTTTAAAATCAGAACGTATTGCAGCTGGACGAACGGACACACAGCCAAAGCGTGATAATGATCAAATCACCTTGTGGAGTGCCGATAAATTCGATCATGACAATGAGATACTCTAACTATCTCTAAGCGAAGGCCAGAAAGGGGCTGTAGTGCTACGAAAAGAAAAGAAAAATATACCAAAATCGTGTGTTATTGTTGTCGTAACTGGAGAATTTCAAATGGCTATAACGTCCGTGAATATAATTAGATTTTCATCAAACATGCAGAGTATTAGGACCTTTTGTAAGACTACTTAAATATCAGGTTTCATTGTGTTTAAGGGTATCCATACGATTTTATTGGGGAAAATGTGAAATTCGATGATCATACTATTATTAACAAAGTTGAGCGAATTTTTGTTTGTTTTGTTGTTGTTTTTCAGATCACAGGTGTCCAATTGCGAGGGGGGAGACAAATCAAGACCTTTCATTTGATGGAATTTTAATTTTTTTGTAATTGAACTTTAAAGAGGGCACCATTTACACCTACATACAAAATGTGATGTTTCTAGCTTATATTGTCAGCGAGAAAAATTGATGTGACACACGGACGGACAGACAAGTCGGGATTTTAGTAGGGTTAAGCAAACTTATTTTACAAAACCCTAAAAACGATCCTTTTTATCATGAAAACCATCCTGAGTTTTCAGTTAAGTCGATGAAGTAGGAGCCGATAGATTGCATTCTTCTCCTTGTGATACAACTATGGCAATATCGTTGTAAGGGGTAGCTATTCGCACTGCATGCCAATAGACAATGCCCAGCCAGAACATACCCCGGTGTACGGAGGGACTCCCAAGTTTGGAAAGCTAAGTGGTGCAACCGACTTTAAGAATTGTCTACAGCTGTGTCGCGTCCTTGAGATATTTTTCCTTAATGACCAGCTTAACTGAAGCCATTGGAATACCAATCGGAAACCTGCAAGACACCTAAAGTAAAAGCGTACCTGCTTTTTTAGTTCATCTGTCTCACAGTTTCCCTTAATGCCCCTATATCCTGCACCTTCGAATATATGGGTCAGAGATATACAGCATTTGAGGACAAGCTTCAAGGAGGTGTACTTTCCAGCAAAGGACGAATAGCCGCTTAGCTCTCAGTGAAAATAAAAATATTCTCACCGGATAGTTAATCACACAACAGCCAACCGGCCGCTTCAAGAATCGCCAGCACTTCCGCTTGGAATACACTACAGTGATCTGGCAAGCGCCATGAAAGCTTTACGTTCAGATCACTAGAAAATATACCGCTATCTATTCTATTTCTCCTACTGCATGTTTTTCCAGGGTTATTCTATCAGTCCATTCACCTCTGGTTGGGGTTAGACTTTCAAACCCTTTAAGCAAAGATGGTTACACGATAATATAATCGATGTCTGTAGGAACAGATATCCTGGCCAGGATTTTTGAATGGTCCAAGTCTGTCCTTTTCCATGGGTCACCG
Organism: Odontomyia ornata; assembly: GCA_963969285.1. Lineage (NCBI taxonomy): Eukaryota > Metazoa > Arthropoda > Insecta > Diptera > Stratiomyidae > Odontomyia > Odontomyia ornata. The sequence goes on along the minus strand of OZ017738.1, from coordinate 51,838,465 downwards.
CCTAAACTGCCGTTAGGTAGGAAGCCATATGGTAGCAATTTGCATATGTATTAGTTGGCCTACTATGGACAAGAATCCGTGAGCTGTCAGCCAACTACGGCATTAGCAAATGCTCATATTACGTAATAAATACTATTTTCCGAATGAAAACGTACGAAACGTATTCCGTGCAAGCTATAAATTAACCTTGCACTGCCCCCTGTACTCTTAAACTGTCCAAGACGAACAAATGAAGCACATGTTTTACACCTTCCGCTGATAGCTCTGCGTTGAGAAGTAAACAAACTCCTATAAATTCACTTTGGAAGACGATAAAAATTAAACGGGTATAAGAATTGAAATCATTTTAACTTCACTAGGAGCGCTATTGTATTCTTCGCGGGCCATCTGGATTTCACTGTAGAAATCCGTCTCAAAACCATAGAAAACCTCGAATTTTCGTTGGTACCTCCATAATTCTTCATTTACCGCTATGTACGTTAGCGAGCAAAGTCGGCCTACTAATGGTGTGGTAGTAAGCGCTGCTGCCACATGGCTTCCTATCTAACGTCAGTTTTGGCCACCGCAATTTCGATATGTTTAATGTTTAATGGCATGGTCTCTTCAATATGCTGAGTTTTATGAAAACGTCTTCATACGTTCTACTGGTCATATCCTTTTCATACGTGCCATTGGAAATATCCTTTATTTCAAACGCTCGAAACAATAAATAGGAATACATGTTAGCAGAATATACGACTGATTATTATATTTAAGTTTTTAGTTCTTTAAAACTATATATCTAGATCCAAACAATCTAAATCTTCATCCAACGATGCCAAGAAATGACTGCTTGTTGGTGCTGGCGGTCGTTTTAAAAAAGCTGGTACTTGTACATTCATTGAATTATACGCACTATCTTCCGTATTCTGAAGATATAACAAAAATCAGTAGTGCATAACTCTAAACATACATTTAACTTACATTCCGTGAATTGTCTGGGTCATTTGATTTCTCTGCCTTTTCTGCAAAGGCATCTGGTATTGAGGTTGCTTCAACTAGTTTCGGATTCACAAAAGAGTTTAATTTTGCTAGGGTTCCTGACGAGAGACGTGCTTTCTTGCTGCTTTCTGGCTTCGGTGAACTTTCAACGTTCGATTCATTTCCTCGAGATGAAGAACTCTCAACTGTTTTGCGTTTAGATATCGGTTCGCAGCTGCTGTTGGTCGGAGATTTGTTTCTATTAGAGTTTATACGCTCTTGACTTTGGGAAAAGGACTGAGGAATGAAATCTAAATCTAAATTTAAATCAGCATCATCAAAGTCGTCAATATCAGTAGAGCTAAATATCCGTTTAAATGTGGCAGGTTGTGGGTTAGGTGATGCATTGGTATTACTAGATTCACTATTTGTGGCTTTTTGAGTATCCACTTCCGCGAGGCTTACGCTTTGCATAGCATTTTCATTGGCAGTTGGTGGGGGTGGAACAATATCAAGGCTGTTAAAGAGGTCCATATCAGAGGAATCGTCCAATATATTTGTGTTAAATAATGAGTTTCCTGGTGGTTCATTTTTGGTTTGTGAAACTTCATTTAAATTATTTTCTTTGTTACAACCTGAAGTTTTTCGGAATAAACCAGCTAGGTTAGTTGTTGGTTTTTGGCCTGCTTTCTTAGAGGAATTTGGTTTGTTTAAAGTAGTTTTTCCTTTACTTTTTTTTGGATTCTGGTTCTCCGAAAGAGAATTTACGCGATTTGTAGTAGTATTGTTTACGTTTTCGTTTATGTTCAAATTGGTTTTACTTTCTAAATCATTTATTTGCAATTTTTTCACCTTATCCTTGTTAAAGCCGAATAAATGTTCAAGATTGCCAATCATCGAATTTTTCGACTGGGCTTCTTTTTGTTGCTCTACCTGTCGTCTACTCACATTTAAATCTTTTAGATTTGCAATAATTTGATCATTCCAGCGACCAAGTCCTAACAAATTTATCACTTCATGCACCTGATTTTCACCTGGGCCTAATGGTAAATCTTCTCTTAAAATATCAATGGATTTTAACAAGCGCCCAAAGCCCCATGAGGATTCCATCAATCGAATAACCGTTATTGCATCGATAGCTTCAACCTTTTCCCGGAACATGAGCCGTGCATGCGCTTGAGCTAAACGATTTATACTATCAAAGAGCCGTGCAGTTGTTCGTGATGGATCACGTTCTGGATCGGATCTACAATGCTTATAATATGAACCGAGCAAAACATTTGCTTCGTTTGTCAATTCAGGATCGATTTCTTGAACAGCCATAAAATGCGATTGTAATCGTTCGAGTTCCCAAATATCGCCGGATATGTCTCTTTGATTTGTATTCTTTAAAATGTGGTCGCATATTCGATTATCCCACTCAGGATCTCTTTCATCGCGTAAAATGAGGACGACATCGAATCTACTTAGGAGCGGCGATCCAACACCGATACTAACATAACTTGTTCCTTCGTCTTCAGATAAAGTGTAGAGATACTTTGGGTTTGTGGCAGCTATAATAACACAACGAGTGCTAAGTTTACAAACGAGACCAGCCTGTAAAAATTACGATTGAAATATTTAATAAAGCAGGTACCAATTGCATTTAGTTTATAACCTTCGCCATACTGATTGTTTGCTGTTCCATGGATTCATGTATTGATCCTTTATCTTTTTGAGACATCAAATTAAACTCGTCAATACAACAAACACCGCCATCGGCTAAAACAAGTGCTCCGGCTTCCAACTGCCATTCACCTTCTTCCTGAGTGAGAGATGACAATTCGATATTATATAAATGGAAAGATTCATTTTAAGTGGCACTTACTCTTACAGCAGCAGCAGTTAGTCCTGCTGATGAGCATCCCATTCCCGTTGTATGTACGGATCTTAGTGCAATTTTCGAGGCGGCTTTTAATAATTTCGACTTAGCAAGGCCTGGGTCGCCGACCAGTAGCAAATGAGAGCTTCCTCTTTTATTGGAACCAGCACCAAAAGAGTATTGTACACCGCTACAGAGTGCTAGAGCAATTGCCAGTTTGACCAAGTACATGCCATGAATTTCAGGGCAAATTGAACGTATAATCGTATCACGCGCATGCAAGTATCCCAACCGATCTACAGTATCTTGCCATTGGGCCCGTACCCAAATCAATTGCTCTGAAAGATCTTTTCCATAGTTTATTTGTTCCTCATCTTTGAAAATACTTATAGCTCGAAGCGCAATATCTACTTCAAATCGTTTCGCTTTAGTCAATTGGGGCCATCGTACTTCTATTGTTCCACTTGGAAAGAGATTGCAATTCTTCATAACGATTAATTTATTTCAGAGTAATTTGATAACTACCAAATTGTAATACAATCCCCCGGCTGGCAATAGTCAACAAGATCATTCTCTAGAGTCACAAATAGTGATGATGGAATGTATTTGTCCGAGAAAAGCTCCTGAAATTTGATAATGCTATGTTACTAAATTTTAAAATTCCAGGCGTAAGAACCTGAATTCGAAGTTCCTGGTAGTCCACGCAATATTCAAGCTGTGGTTTTGGATGCTTCTGTTGGAGATTTCCTTTACACAAACCAGCAGGATCTAGACATCGTCTTGGTGCTTCAAATACGTACTTTTTACTGTATTCAGCTTCAATCGTAAATGTTTCCTTGCATCGAATGCATTTGTATTCTCGTTTAAATTCAAGTAGTCTACTTGGCCCTAATCGTACAACATTCCCTACAAATTTAATGTAATTATGCCATGTAATTGTATCGAAATTCAAGGAAAAACGCGAAATACAAACACGACTTGTGATAACGTAGGAAAAAGGTTGCCAACTTTCTATCAAGTGAGAGTGGACAAGGGCTTAAGTCATTGAAAAAGGTTTCATAATATCTGCATTTATATGTCGATTATAATAAGAAGAGAACCATTTACTATTAAAAATACTGTTCCACTTCGAATATTTTGGGTTTGAAGCAGGTATTTGATGGATTTAGAATGGTGATGTCTTGGCATTTATTTTCTTTTGCTTGGGGATATTTTTAGGCGAAAGGACCACAAAAAATCACTCATCACTACAGCGGCGGGTAACAATCAGTATGTAATCAGCTACTAACCCTTTTTGACTATTGATATCTTCTTTAATATCAGCGTGCACCACTTACCTTTAACTTGGACAAATTGACCCACATTATCATTCCCAGGAAATGTTCCTTTGAGAGGTCCATCAGGTTGTGGTAAATTTATAAACCGAACGTGACAATTTTCTTTTATAAGAAATCCTTCTTCAAGAAAATTGTTTCCCTCAATTAGTGCCTTTTGTGCATCTAAAAGAGCTTTATCCCATTTCGACACTGCACTCCAAACATTTCGCAAAACTTCATTGAATAATTGTGGTCGATTACGCTGCAAGTGGGTGAGACTGAAATGCATTTTAAGGATTTTCAGCATTACTATGAATCAACCAAATACAAAAACTTACTTAACATTTAGTGAAACATGCACACTATCGTTTCCATCATTCAATAAATTTGTAATATCATCACTATGAAATTCCTTTAAATATTCAAGCATTTTTACTTTTACACATGCTATAACTTAAGATCGATACATTATGTTGTTTTGGTTTACAAAATTATTTGACGCGGGAACAACAAGTGATCAGAAACAGATGATTTGTGGAATGTATTGTGTAAAAGAGGTTTGCGCCTCTGATTAGTAGCAAATACTGAATTTAACACTTCGTCTGCCAATTCATCACGGGTGAACACGTCATAAGTCTCCCACCAGGCGCCAAATGAAGATGCTTGATTTACAGGGTCTCATAGCATTTGCCGCTCTGTAAAATCATAGTCGCGGGTCCCTAAACAAGATAATGCATGCTTATTGATAGTGTTTTCTGATGATATATTGGCGTCTTTACATATGTACATGCTCACGAGAAAATCGTTCACTAGTGACCATATCAACATGATTTATTTTATGGGTCAGTTAGTTTTATGGGTTAGTGTTTTATGGATTAACTAGCTTACCCGCTATGCGTTACACAAGCCTTTTATTCGAAAAAAAAACATGAATTCCTGATCCTTAAAAATAAATACTGTATTTGAATTTAAGAATGAATTCTGTGTATTTCCTTGTCAAAATTATTGTAATGCATTTGGATACACAATGTTTGTGGGTTTTCCATAATCGTTGTGCATACACGCACAATTCAAATGATTTTCCAACGCGTGAATAGGCTACATATAGTTGACCATGAGAGAAGCCAGGATTCTCTAAATTCAATCCACATACTTGTAGCGATTGTCCTTGTACTTTATTGATGGTGATTGCGAATGCGAGTCGTACTGGAAATCGTAAGCGATTGAATTCAAAAGGCATATATATTGGTATCATCGGGATGCGTGGCAATAGCACATTTTCACCTTTGGATTTGGCATTCAGAATGGTAGCTTCGATAAAATTATTAATCAATTTGTATTAATCGAGCAGTCACACAAGCAAACTGCTCGAAAACTTTCCTATCCCCTGCTCAAAATTTTATGTGGCAGATTTTGAAAAAATATTTAATTATTTTTATTCGTAATCGTACTTTGTAGAATACTTTTTCTTCTTATGATATTTATTGAATGTTATTTAATATCAATTTTCCTTTACATTAAATGTAATTTTTTATCAATTTTCCTTTATATTAAAATTTAAATGTTTCCCTTTAATTATATTCATCATGAGATTTAACTGTTATTATTATTTTTCGTTACTTCAGTTAAATTTTGTTTTAAAAAATTATAAATCTGCATATAGAATTTCGAGTATGGGAACGATGCTATAATACATCAATCCACAGTGGCTGAACAAAGGGCTCGTCTTCATTCACCGTAACAGCGTGACGATACAGTGGACGATGGACAAGATAAGAGAAAATCTGCTTGTGTGGAGAAAACAACCTTTGTGGGATGCAGACTCGGCTGGACTGAAAATATCGGGGGAGTCTGTTACGCATCTTCACGGCGGTCACGTCGGATGTGAAAAGAAACTTATCATGTCGTAGGGTGTTAAAAGTGAATGTAAACTTTGCATTTTTTAATCTTCTATTTTGTGCGAGTTTATTTTTTTATTTCTCTACCTCATTCTACAACCCCATCGGTTTTAATATTGAAACTTATCAAATACGCGTTAATGATTGCCAATTCAAATGCATATGTTATGAAATCGGAAAGTCAACGCGGATGGAAATAGGACAAGAGCGCTGGTGTTCAGTACCGTTTCTCAGAAAAAGTGCTCGGGAATTTTGCATTGGGATGCAATAAGCGGAAGGAGATGTGGGAATTGATTTGATTACTGCTTGTAGTGTTCAGGAGCCCCTTTTGAAAGTGGCCCCATTTGTCATTTGTTTCACCGGCTCAGGCCTAAAGAAACTCTAAATTCAACTCCTGCAGATTTGTACTTCAACTCCTGTAGATGCCTCCACTGGGAAATTACTGATGTTGAAGTTTTGTTGAGGGCGAAAATATCTTCTCTTTACAGCGAACTTGTTTGCAAATGATGGTCTCCGGCCGTCTCTCCTCGAGACTTGCGTTTATGCTGGCTCCCTTGTCCAATTCGCCGGTAGCTTAAATACAAACAAATTGCTTGCATTGCTAGTGGGAGTCGTAGAACTTCGCTCCAGTTAACTGCAAAACGCTGAGATTGTTAACGTGCTAGTTCCCCTTAATTTGCTTTACGAATTCATTCCACTCTCGTACCTCGGGAACAATCTTGTTGCATGAAAAGGAACGCCAGATCCAATCTTATGTTTTTGCTCTTTTCGTCTTCAGTATTCATATATCTGAATATTCGACGACTTCTCCTCATATGATTTCTGAGTTGGTTGTTGCGGCGAACTGATACTCAGTTGAGCGGATTGCACATAGTACACACATTCAATTGTGTTCTTGTTCTCATGTGTTTTCAATATGGTAATTGTATGGACTACCATGTATGCGTGTGAAATTTGCCGGAGAGCCAATTTAGTGACTTGACCAATGAAACGTAAGATATGAGGTTCTTATATACAATAAATTGCGATTATGTATTCTGTATAGGGTGTCGCCGTTCCCTAAATATGGGCGGTGAACCATACATTGCTTGTTGGCTCGCCGAAAAATGCTACGTGCGACGAACGAGGCATGGGGAGCGTGATCAACTGTTATTTGATTCCGAGCAATTACTACTAGCATATGTTAATGATTATTGTCGTAACATATCGTAAGCGAGGCACGGGGGCAGTTTTGAAAAATTTAATCACTCAAAGTTAAATTTTTGTAAATTATAAAATTTAGAAAAAAAAATTTTTAATTTTTTTATTATAAATATAAATTTATGTTATTTTTTACATACTAAACGTAAATTTTCTCTGCATTGGCATTTTTCACGAGATTTATCTTTTTATTATAATTTAACTTTTCTATATATTATTATTTTTGTTATTAACTTAATAACTCAAATCTGTAATTGAAAATTCTAACATGAGAGCACTGATATAAAACAGCATTCCACGGATAGCATTGCCAAATGCAATCTATAGTGGCTGAGTAAGGGGCTCGTCTTCATCCACCGTAGCGGCGTGACGATGCGGTAGACGACGGACAAGCGAAGAGGAAAATTTGCTTGGGCGCTGGAAAAGTACCGTTGTGGCATACAGATTTGGCTGGTATTAAGAAGGAGGCGGGGAATCGCTTTTGATCGTCACCGCGAACACGTCGGTAGAACCGCGCTGGCAAGCTTATATCATCTGAACAGTACTAGAATTAGAATCTTTAAGATAGTTTAGTGCACGAATCAAAAATCGAAGTGTTATAGAAGCGATTGAAAAAGTGTTGTGAGGTAGAAGGTGTTGTGAAAAAAAGGAAGAGATAAATCTTTTGGATACAACAGAGTTGCATAGATAGTCAATATTAACTGTGAAAAAAGTGAATAAGAGTTTAATTACAACGAGACATTTATTTATACAATAAGCGAAACAACAACCTGTTAGAAGTGTGGTGACTCTGACTCGTGGAAACCAGACGAAGGGAGAAAATTGCCGATTTCTTCGCGAAAAATTATCTCCGGTTGAGGTAGCGAGTCCGCAAATATTTAGCATGGCATTTTGAGTGGCTGAGCGAATTCAAATATACGAGTAATATATGAGCCGGTCGCTGGACTTTTAGCCGTGATACGTGTTCACAAGCTTGCTGGCTGAACTGTGCATAGCGGAGTGTGGAGCGAGTGTGCCTACGTGATAATCTCGTGACTGCTTGATTTAATAAATTTATTGTTGTTGGACTCGGTTTCGCCGCACGGCACCGACTCTGTACAAAAACATTTCAATTGTTGTGGTCTTGGCTAGGTTGAAGTGGAATTTGTCACTATACCGTGTCGGTCCTCCACAAAAGATACCACGGATCGCGAAGCTGAGAGCTCTTATCAAACACCTACATGCCACCACTTGTTGTTGTAGTTGTAGTTGATGTAGTTGATTAAGGAAGCTAGTTTATATACAGTGCAAAATTGTGATTTGGAATTTTCCTCCCCATGTCAATTAAATTGCAGGATTTACCACATCATCAGGCGAGGATGTAGGTGAGTACACCGTTTGTTTTGAGCTTTTTTAAATTTTTTTATTAAATATTTGTATGGATTCAAATGTAATGATTCAAAAAGGAAAAGCACGCAAAGAAAAAAAAGGAAAAAAAGAACGAAAAAATAGATGCGAGGTCAAACGGTTTATGTATCGATTTGCTGGATTGTTTGTATAACTCCCGTAAATTTCTAGGTAATATCAATACGTTAAATAAGAGACAATTTTGTAATCAAATATAGAGCTTTAAAATTTGATAATTTCTATTTTTCAACCTAGCAAGAAAAATTCCATTCCGACATTTCGGTTAGATATTTACTTGCTTTAGACTAAAAAAAATTTGTTTTGCTTTAAATGAATTCTAAATTTCTTATATTTTATTGTATTTGGAGGAAATTTCTTTTGTTGAAATATTATTAACGTCCAGTTGAAATAGTACTTTTTTGTTTCGTTCAATAAAAATTCAAGGAATTAAATAATGAATCATTAAGAGAAAAACTCGGTCTTTTCATTTAATTGAAACCTGACCGGGTAGGGGACCCGCAACGATGGACGGCCCCTCCACTATAATGAGCTAGCCATCGGGCGCGCTCCTCCCTTTCTTTTTTCGTTATAGGGCTCTTGCCCGGGTAGAGTGGCCTTCCGCTTGCGTGCCCTTTTATGGTATAATGTTATGGAATTCCATCGCATAATACTATAACATAAATTGGCCACGTTAATATTTCTCATTTAATGGAAAAATTCATACAAATTATGTTTGTATGGGTTTTTAACTTAAATGGGAAATATATGGCCACGTCTACATTTGGATCCGGTTGGGAGGGTGTGAGGGGGCACCGCTTCCGCCTGCATGTCCCACTCTTATTTGTGGGCCATAAATGTCGTCAGTAACGACGAAGTCTGTTCTTACGTCCGTCAGTTTTCTCCCAGCCCAGTTGGTTACTGGCTATAAACAAGTTCAAACCTTAAAAGGCTACCTCAACCTCGACACCAGTCGATCGTTTCAATTCGTGAATGCGAAATTTTTTTTGTATTGAGTCGTGTGCTGGGGAAAAGAACCCGCTTCACGACACCGCAATGCTAGCCTGCCAGCGCATTCACACGTCCTCAGACAAGGCCAATCTAGGCGGATGTTACCATCCTCTTTCGCCAAGGCAGCAGACCATCGCTGCAGTCCTTCATGGACAATTTGTAACTACCTATTTCACTACAGGTTCAACGATGAGTATCACAATGCGTTAGATAAAAAGAATCAGGCGTACAAAGATTACGTGGGTAGAAAAATTAGGACGAAGGGAGAACACTATGAAAATCTCAGAAGAGTAGCGAATAAGATAATGAGAACTAAGAAAAGAGAATACTATGACGGCCAATTGAGAAGTATAGACGTAAGTCTAGCGAAAATTTTCGCCGATTTGTAATCAATAAATGTTATAAAATAACGACTTTCACCAAGCAAAATGTGTTTCATGGGTCCACATATGTATATCAGTGAGCAATAATTCAAGCAGCTCATTAGGTCTGCTGCCGCACTTACTGAATGGCAACCTTTGTTGTTTGCCAATGGTGCACACCTTGTAGTCTTTGTCAATTTTTTTGCTGAAATATATTCCAGTTGCCAGTCCACTGCATAGTTTCGTTGATCATGTGGCCCATTTGACGATGCCGAAAGTCTTTAGTGCATTTTGTACTATACGCAAATGCAATATTCTTTGACGATTTCGGGTCCAATTTAAAAAAAGTCTTTAACGTTTGTGCCTGTCGAATTATTTGTTTTTTTGAGTTTATAACTTTGACACATTTGTTGTTGAACTTTACGGTGTGACCTTGTTTTACGTTTTACGATTTGATGGATAAATCAGGAATTAACTTCACATCATTGACTTTAAGTGCAGACGTATTGCATGTTGCCGTTCCACACCCTCTTACCTGCATCTTGCTTTTGTTTGCAGCAATCACTATGCTAACATCTTCAGATACTCGTAAAAAATCCAGCATGTTTTCGTTAAAACTCATGTGCGATGTGGCCCCTGAGTTGAAGTGCAATGCTTCTTTGCTTCTCGGATTATATATTGTAGATAAAACACAACTGAGCGCATCAAAATTTTTGCTTTTTTTGTGTTGCTGTAACTTCTTGAGCGGCAGTTTTCACAATATGGCCAAAATTGTTAAATATTCTGCTCCTTTTGAATGAGGTTTAGCGTGTGTCTGTGTGGAAAGCTGAATTTACACAGCTGGGACGTATGTCTTGCAATAACTTTGTTTTTATGACATCACCATTAATACTTATGCCTGAATTCTCCAAAGCCATTATCATAGGGCGGTAATCTGGAAGTCCAGCAAGCAGTAAGTAGCCAACCCATTCCTCATTTATAGGAAATCCAATTCCGTTTAAAGATTGAGCTGTGATAATGACTTCTTTTATATATGTGTCCATGGATCCGCAATTTGCAAGTGACATTGTAACGAGCTTACACAAAGGTGCTACTCGACGTGTTAACCCACTATCTTCGTACGCATTTGCTAGCTGCTGCCACAACTCCTTGGCTGACTTTGCACCCTGTATATGGACATAGCACGTAGCGTCAATCATTAAGTCAGGTAGCTTTCCCTACAGAGCAGTCTATCAATTGAAATGCTGCTAGCACCGTTTTCGGACTTAAACATTTTTTAACTTTTATGAAAATTCAACAAAAAAGCGCAACGTTTACAGTACTTCTATCCCATTGCCCCCATAACCTATTAGCAGAGAAGAAGGAAAATATGTGTGGTCAGCTTCTTGACTATGGCAGAAGTGACAGTTTATTAAAAATAGGTTATGAAGTTCAGAAAAGATAAATGACAGTGTGACAATGAACATTGGGATTATAGGGTGACTCTAAGTCCGTAGCATGTAGATGACATTGGCGCTATAGCTATTTGATTCCAAATTAATATTTTTCACTAGCTGCATCATTCCAATTAAAAATTATAAGCAGTTTCGTTGAGGTGGCCGGCCTACCTCATCAGGAACTGCCACAGCCAACCCTTGGAGCAACCCGAAGGCTTCCTTGAAATCGACTCCACACTATAGTTTATTTAAACTCCACCATAGACGATCTCAAGCCTGGTTGAGAAAGGAGGACGGTTTCCCATTATTTCCCTAGCCCACAGCTTCCATGACCCACGGACAAATGGTTGTAAATGGTGTCGGCGTCGTACATTGGGTTTATTGGCTCCCCAATGATGGGACACTAAATGTCGAGAAATGCCAATAACTGCAAAGACACCTGCGCCTGGAGGTGTAAGTAGGATTTATTCTACTATCATATCCTACTTACACCTCCTTTGCGATGATGTAAGAGCATGAAGGCGAGTCTATCCACGCCTGATAACAGAATCCAAAGTAATAACCATGCCGCTAGAATGGACGTTGGGTGACAGGCTCCATCCCTGTAAAACCCTACATTGTTTCGAAATCTGCAACAGAGCCTCGGAATGAATTGGACCTATAATAGGCCAGTCAGTATACTCGTACTGGATAAAAATAGCCTATCGATGTCGTATGTCAAAGGCGAATTCGGCGAATACCAATCCTGTACCAAAATTTCGCATCAAAAAGCTCCTAACGGCGTTTGTGGGGAAAAATCTCACGGAGACGATAGACAACCAGCTAGCTCCCATCCTATTAGACGCAAAGCTGAAAAAAAGCAATGAACTATGGGTGGAAGTGAAAGCGGCAATTAGGACCATAGCAGAACAGACGATCGGACATCAAGCCCGGCGGGAAAGAATTGATTGGCTTGATAATGAATGCCACGATGCGGAATTAGGCGTACAAACAAAGTTTAGGTAGGAAAGCGAGGACGAAGAGAGAACATCAAGAAAATCTCAGAAGCAAATAAGATCGTTCGAGATAAGAAAAGAAAATACTATGACGACCAATTGAGAAGTATCGATGTAAGTCTGGCGAGCTACAACATAAGACAAGCATACAAAGTAGTGAAAAGCTTGAAACCAGGTTATCAGCCCAAGACCACGCTTTGCCGTGGTGATGTAAACAATATCAAGGAAAGATGGGCATCATATTTCAATAACCTCCTTAATCCTCCTCACAGCTCCAGAATATCAGAGGCTATAGATATTACCAGAGAGCATCTATTGGTCCCACCTACCCTGGATGAAGTTTTTTTCATCATCAAAGCCCAAAAGCATAATAAAGCGCCAGGCATCAATGAGATCCCAGTGAAGCTCATCAAATATGGTGGCAGCGGTGTTCAGACAGCCATCCATAAAATCATCCAGCACATTTGGCAAGAAGAACATTTGCCGAACGAGTGGAGCTTATCAATTATCTTCCCTATCCACAAAAAAGGGCATAAGTCCCAGGGCGAAAACTATAGGGGCATATTACTACTTTGTACGGCGTACATAATATTTTCGAAAATCTTAGATAATAAAATCAGATCATACGCCAACAGTATTATTGGTGGTTTTAGAGCAGTTAGATCGACGATAGACCAACTATTTGCAGTCAAGCAGGTACCTGAGAAATGCTGGAAGTTCAATATAGTCGTATAACAAATTTTCATTGATTTTAAGCAAGCATACGACAGTAATGCTTTGCTTTGGTATCCTAGCCAAATCAGTCCGTCTTACTAAAATGACAATGAAGTCAAGAACCTCCCAAGTCCGCATCCTTAACCAACTCACCGATGCCTTTGTCACAAATATCGGACTAAACCAGGAAGATGGGCTGGCTACCTGTCGTTACAAGAGGTACGTTATTATACAAGTCAAGCCAAATGGTAGCCTATGCGGACGACGTCAACATTTGTCACGGTTGCTAACAACCACCAAAGAACTTTTCCTGGAACTCGACAGCGAGGCAAAACTAGTAGGGCTGCAAATCCGTGAGAATAAAACAAAGTTCATGACCCAGTCGAGGAAGAATACCTCAAATACACAAAATATCACGCTTGTTGAATACATATTGAAATATGAAGTTGAAATAAGGAAAAGAAAGTTTTGCCCCGCACATCAAGACCTCGAACACAAGGCTGAAAACTACTTTTTAGGTCTTTGTAAAAAAATTTTTTACAAAGACCTACTAGTTTCGCGACCTGTCTGTCCGTCTGTCCGTCCGTCCGTCTGTCCGTCTGTCCGTGCGTCACAGCTGATTTCCTCAGAAACTATAGAAGCTAGAATGCTCAAACTTTGTGAAAAGGTCAAAAGTGATAGTCTCTCAAAAGTTAAGGCCTTAAAAAAAATTTAAAAAATGTTTAAGGGGGGTCCCCCCTAATAACGAATTGGCCCTTAAAAATTTTTTTCATCAAAGGTAGTCGAGTGGGGTATCAAATGAAAGGTCTTGATTAGAACTTTTAGAATCTGAAATAAAAAAATCATTTTATGAATCAGGGGGTCCAGGGAAAGGCAAAATGTACCCAAAATTTGTGTCCCCCCCCCCCCTCGCGATTGGACACCTTTCAGCCGAAAAATCTGAAAATTATCACGAACGTGGACCTTTATGAGTACAAGGGCAACAAATACCTTAGAAATCGAAATTCACTCAACTTTGTTAATAATAGTATGATTTGTAGTATTTACATTTTTGCCCATAAAATCAAAACGGTACCTTTTAACTTCTTGAAATTTCGCAATTATATTGACTAACATAAGATATATATATTCACAAAATTTAATTGAGATCGAATCATAATCAAGTGAGTTATAGCCATTTCAATTATATGGAATTACACCAACAATAACAGGTGTTTATGGTTGATAAAGGGTTTTCCAATAAGAGGTGTTATTTTGATATTAAAAGAAAAATGCCATTTTTAATACAAATGATCAAATGTTTATTTCATTATAAAGAAGAAGATATGCCGTTAATAGCAATAATTAACATTGAGCAAATAACCACTACGACACGCTTACAGGACCATATCCTCTTCATGAAATTTTCCATAACCAAATGTGGATGTCCTCGATAGCCTCACGAATTTCATCTTTGAGATCTTGAATCGACGCTGGGCTATTGGTATAGGCCTTCTCTATCACGTGGCTCCAAAGGAAGAAGTCGCAAGGTGTTAAATCAGAAGATCTATTCAAAATAACACCTCTTATTGGAAAACCCTATATATATATATTTAAAATTGACCTAGGCACTTTATATTTTCTTTCAATTTTCATGAATATTTAAGGAATAGTGTTCAATCGGCCGAGCATTCAGAAAAATCATTTAAGCTAGATTAAAATGGCGGCTGCACTGTGCTTATGAAAGAAACTGCGCATCTTTTGTATAAATTTGAACGATTTAATATCTAAGTATTGGGTGAATAATTCAAGTTACCGATTCACGCCATTAGAAAACTTGTTTCTAACCCTAGGATGTTTACAAAGACCTTCTGGTAGGAGCACTCTCCTGCTTACTCAACTTGTTTAATTATAATTTCCTCTATTAATTTCACTGAACTTATACATGACATAATCGTCGTAGGACTTCTTTATTAATATTTTTTCGCGTTCTTCAAAAATGAACCCTCCCAAAGCGAATTGATTCACATAGTTTAGAACAACAACAACAAGCGACAGTGCGACAGTGCGAATTTCGTCACCACTTAACTTTTTTTATCTCACTATTTCTAAATTTTTTAACCGACGATATCACCTTCGTCACGACTCAAAACTCGTTCTTTTGTTCTTCCCACCGTTGCATTTTCTGGTTTATTCTTTTGTCCAGTGGGCATGAACGTTCTGGCATTCATCCGTGAACAACGGGCATTTGACCCTTTCACCTTCGCCAAATATAAGTTCTCAAGTATTTTATGCAAGCTGACTTGCACATGCTTATGAGAGTGGAAAGCTCCATGATACGCTTGTGTGCGTCGTCAAATGTCACTAACACTTGGATAAACGCCCATTTAACGAAGACTAAAAAAATCTAGCCCACAACCAAATTCGAACCCACGATCAGAAACTCAAGAATTGCAGACTCGATTGTAATTACCGACACTATGCCGCTGTTTACGGTGGCAAGGTAGATGACCGCACAAGTTGCTGGCATTCCTCTGCAGGTGGAATTTGGATGATTTAGTTGATTACAATCCAACATAATGCTCGTTTTAATATAAAGGACTGAAAGGGGCTGCCGTGCTAAAACAAACAAGTTGGGTAGACAGACCTATGCTCATGTCAGAAGGGTTTTGTACTCAACTTAAAATGCGGTAGCCAGCAACAAATAAAATCAAGAAACATGTCAAAGACGATTTTATTGGAGAAAATGTGAAATGATGATCATACTATTATTAACAAAGTTGAACGAATTTTGACTTCTGAGGTATTTGTTATGGTTGTACCCATAAATATCTCCCTTGATAATTTTTTCAGATTTTATAGATCACGGGTGTCCATTCGCGAGGGAGGAAACACATTTTTCATGTATTTCCCCCCTGTGCCCCCACTGAAGCAAAAACGGTCAGTTTAAGAACTGTTTTGAAAAGCTCCCATAGAGAACTTTCAGTTGATACTCATATCGGCTACCTTTCATGAAATTTTTTTTTCAGGGGCCACTCCCCTGTACTGTAATCATCGATTCAAGCCTATTTTTTCGAATCCTAGAATGGTTACAAAGCCCTTTTGCTAGGAGCTCTCTCCTGCTTCTTCGACTTGTTTCAATTATATGTACTCATCTTCATGATAGCTATCATTCCTGCAATTTTCATGCAAATCCTAGCAAAGCTGTAGTGTCTAAGTCGGTAAAAAGCGCATATGGCTCCATAGCCATATGCTGATATGGTAATACAGGGCATATTGTTCCATAGTAATACATGAAAATTCAAATCGCTATAACTTCGTTACATACTATTCGATCTTTATGAAACTTGCAGAAAAGATCAATCTTATAAATAGTCATCTGGTTGCTAAATTTTATTGAATTTAAGGGTACCGTTTAGATTTTAGTCAAGAAAACATAAAATCGATAAATCATGCTATTACTAACAAAGTTGAGTGAATTTCAACTTCTCATGTATTTGTTGTTGTTGTATTCATAAAGGCCTATATTCATGGTTTTTTCAGATTTTTTGGATGGAAGGTGTCCAATCGCGAGGGGGGGGGGGGGGGGGTACGCGAAAAATTCGTACTTTTCCCCTTCCCCTGCCCCCCTCGGTACTCATAAGGCAATTTTAAGACTTGTTTTGAAAAGATCTCGTTAAGACCTTTCTAATGACACCCTACTCGACTACCAATGGTGAAATTTTTTTTGAGGGGTCACCTCCCTATATGGGGAGACCCCCTTAAACCCCTTTGAAAAATTTTTCCACCCTTGAACTTTCAAGAAGTCACCACTTATGACCTTTCCACAATGTTTCACGGCTGTAGCCTCGATAGTTTTGGAGAAAAAAGGGCTGTGACATACAGACGGACGGACGGACGGACAGACGGACACAGGTCGTGATTGCAATAGGGTTTTGTATTTTAGTACAAAACCCTAAAAAAGTAAAAGAAAAAGTGAACGATAATTTTATACAATAATTTAAATATGAATTAAGGGAGAGAATGGGCTTACAGAGGTGATGGAAAAATATTTTCAATATTAACAGGAAATGATATAAAGGAATTGGGAGTAAAAAGAATAAATGAAATTAATGTTTCCGCATATGATTCGGAAATTAATATGGAATGTGTTTTGATATGATGTTCAGATGAACGTCTGCAACAACATGAATTCGTAAAAAGATTTTCTGACAAAGCAGCAACCTCTAAAAAGTACACAAATCCAGGGTAGAGTGGCGTAAGTAGCTTCTAAGATTAGATAATAAATGTAGGAGCCAACAAATCGTTCAATTGTCAATAACATTTAAACTTTTGTCGATAGCGAATAGAAAGTCGGCTAGATTTTCGAAAAATATGGACAGGACTCGATTCTGGCAGTGGGTTTGAAAATAAAAACAAATTTAATGCTACAGTAAAGACAATAAACAAACAAATCTAGTTAAGGTGGTCTATTAGAAACAAAATTATTCTAAAATAATTTGCAGTTTATTAACTAAAATACAACTTAACATTCACGTCTCCAACTCTTTCCACTTTACAACAAAATTTCGCAAATTTAACAATGCTAATGATTGTTCATTATCCAACTTAGAATTTTTTAATTCTTTTAGGTATACACTACTACTCGCAATACATTTGACGCCGAAATCTCGGACATTATTGACGTACCATAGATGATCTGAAAAATGTCTTTGAGCGCATGAAACTATATGATCCAATGAAGCCTCATTGATAGCTTTGTGATGACCATTTGCTGTTTTTTCCATTATATTCAAATACTTTCCAAGGCACCTCAGACTTAACCGATTCGAAATTAATGGAGTCAACTTTACGAGAAGACGGAAGATTCGTAACTCTGCATACGTTAAACTCCTAGTACAAGACTCAGCTGCTTTCAGTGCGTGCCAAAGGTTACTTATGATGTTAATGATCCCTTCAATGGTATCAAAATAGAAAAATTCCGTAGAGTCGATAACGGAATTAAGCCAAGTAATTATTCCAATGTGTTCTATCATAAGCTTAACTGATGCTGGAATTTTTACACAAACGTTAATGATAGAAAGAATTCGCAAATTTATATCTGAAGTGGACATTGGTGTGCCATAGAAGCCCATAAGTGCTTTGAACGTGCCCGTTGTAACTAGGAGGAATAAGTCAGAGCTACATTTGATGCCATTTCGGATTACATTTAATATGAATTGTCGGTAATTTAGATGATCAACTTCAGGATTATGGAATAGGACGTGAAATTCTGGAACACATAAGAAATCGAAGGTTGACTTTACACGTAGATACATACTTAAGACTTTGTACATTGGATCCAAAGGGTCTACTAGTGTTGTCACAGAAATAGATAAGAATAATCCCGACACGTAGGGCACTCGTGGAACCAATGCCTTTTTGTGTTTGCTCCAACGGTTATGCAGTGCAGCCAGTCCTGTTTGTACATTGTCGTAAGCTTGATTCCATAATGGTTTGTCTAAAAATTTATTGGTTTGAAAATGTTCGCGATAACGTAGATGAGCTAGACCTGCTGCTAATCGCATGTTAGTATCTATGCTTGATAAGGCTGCAAATGCTATTCCAAGAAGACCGTTTTGCACAGGCTTAACTGGATGTAGGTATGTGCCGGGTGCTAGCGCTCCAACTAGGAGTGGAATCATGAAGGCGGGGTCATAACAGTCATCGTATATTTCTTGTGTTACAGGCAATAGCCTGAGAAATGAACTATCAAATTTAGTTTCTCCAGATTCAATTATTTGCTCTAATTCCGTTGATCCATATTTCTTGCAATCAATGTGAGGATTTTGAAATTTGGTAACCGGAAGCTGGGCCAGAGTATCGAGGCATCTCCAGACTGGGAAATTTGTAACTGTAAATTCGCTTGTGTGGTGGTCAACGATTGACATTAGTTGAGTTATCGAGAGTTCTTGCAGAATAATAGGTTGATCGTCTTGGGTTTTCAATGAATACTGTTCTATAGCATATTCACCCCATATGAATGGTTTGTATTTGCTGCAATTAATACCATACTTTTCATAAAATTGCAGGAGAGCAAGTGTGAATCTATCACATAAAGAGAGTTTCGCATGGTATGCTCCTAATAGTAGCGGAACATGCTTTTCTTCCATAATCGAGCGATTTTTTTGTACTAGCGTAAGTATAAGATGCATTAGCTGCGTTTTTACTAGACTTTGATTTTTCGCTAACACAATTTCGAAGAAGCGTGAATGCGACGTTATCATTTCAAATAGAGTGGATGCGTGGACGTTACTTGCATCGTTTTCATAGAACTTATCGAAGAGGTAAGCAAGAAGTTTCAAGAATAAGCTGTTTATGTTGTCATCACTTCCAACGACTATTTGACCGTTTTCTTCTAGTGCTCGCATTCCGTATTTTAAACAAGATTTGCAGAAGCTTTGCCAATGATTTGTGTCTACTATTGCTTTTTTCTCGTATTCCACTTTGCTGAAGCTTTCCATCCAATTGTAAAGAGAGTAGCAAGCTGATGAAATTTTATATGGATCTAGTGGTTCACGCTTTAAAATAACAAGAAAGTGCTGAGTGAAGCAATTTACGAAAGACACGAAAATTTCGTCTAAACTTTTCGAAATTTCTATATGATACTGCATTTCTTTTCTATAGACAGCATCAAGCAATTGCAACTGGAAGACCTCCACTGAATCTGGTTTCAATGTTTTTCTGTGGAATTCGGTTTTCAACATACACTTCTCTATTAGGTATATAGATGCTTCAATATTTTCCTTGTATATAACAGCGACCTTTTGAGGCTTTTCTATAGCTTTCATAATGCCGTTCTTGTATTCTTTATATATGCTTTCCAAAATACCCAAATCAATCTCCGCGCCGGCTAGAACCAGAACGTTCAATAGTGGATACACAAGTTCCTTTTTTGGCAGCTGTTTTGGAACTATGCTGATAAATTCTTGGCGAAAATCTTCTCTACGTTCAACTAACAAGCACGCAAGTTTTACCGTGCTTTTTGAAACCCGAATATTTTCGAAAATCGCCTTAAAGACATCGTTTGGTACTATTTCTATACAATGATGTGAAATTTGCAAGAAATTGTACAGGGATTCTTCAAGCTTATCAAGACCAAACTCTACTTTGATGGAGATAAGTAGCTTCACATATATATTGACAATTTTCAAGATGAGATCTTTGTTTTGTGCAGTTTTTCGCAACTCGGACAGACGATTGAGTGTAAATGCAAGTACATCATAGTAAATCGAACGATTGTGCACGTCAATGATGTAATACTTGGCCTTTAGCCTTGAAAGTTGTGCTACTAGTTGCAAACAGTCTTCGCCAGACATTTGAAATGTTTCTAGCAAACTAACAATAGATTCAGACACTGGAATTGTTTTGGTTTTTACAGTTTCTTCAATCGCGGACGTAATTTGGTTAATAATTTTGCTTCGATAATTGACTGTGATACTATTTAGATCGTTAATTTCCAGTTTGTTAGCAAATTCGGTAATATTGCAGATAAATTTCCTGAAATTATTTTCTGAAGTTTCTTTTCCAAATACACTGAATGCCTTCAAAAGTGGCAGATAACGACAATATATGTATCTTAATGCTTGCGCAAGGTATGAAGTCTCTGTTTCGTCCTTTTCTTTAGTATCCAGCACAAGAATTTCATTCTTCTGTACTCCAGTTTCATTACTAAGAATGTATAGCAAGTGAGTTAGGTAATGAGTCGCAGCGGTGACTTGAATTATTTCTAAATTTAATTTTTCGGCTAGTTGAGATGTCACAAAACAAATCTGGTAAACGAGCAGCATAACAAAAGTGCTTCTTTTCAGGTGTGGATTCAAATCCAACTCATTATTGCCTACAAAAATCTTTTCGTTCCCTTTGAAGACACATGTAAAATCTTGCCTGCCTTCTAATAGAGAAAAATACATTTCGTTGAAACCTGGAACTGAAATTGCCTTCAATTTGCCTGGCTTTTCCTTTTCTACCCACGACATCATGTACTTATAATACTTTGAATGTTGACTGCTATATATTTCCAATAGATCTCGAGGAGCAGGAATGAAATGAAAAAGGAATAAACTCACAAGTTCAAAGTATTCGCTACACTCTGGAAAATCTGAAGCTTGTTTCAAAATACGAGCAAGGGGTTCACTCAACGTTGGAATGTCCATAAACCCATTAATAGTATTTCCTTTTTCTATATCACTAAATAATATTTTTGCGTTAATTCCAGAGGCGTAGTCGATTTTTTGGTAGGGTTTCATGTCAGATTTCTTTGCCGATAGAATCCTTGCCCAACATTGAGCCAATTCGGACACGTTTTGCTTTTCTAGAAACTTAATGGCCTCCAGCCAGATATCAATTTCCAATAACCCGTTAGAGAATACGTTTGAATTTAAAAAGAGTTGCTCTAAGATCGGTGCAATATTGAGCTCGTTATTCGGGTCGTTCACGAAGAGCCGACTTAAATTTTCTAACATGTTGTTGTTCTGATTTGCTTCCGGGAGGAGTACACTTGGTTGAAGCATGAGCAGTAATTTTATTCCTTTAACCAATACCGCTATCGCTTTCTTATCTGTTGTTAATTGAAAAGCTGGATATAGTAAATTGATGTATTCCACAACAACGAACGTTTTTTCAACGAATGATCTATTCGCTTTGCAAATGCTTATAAGTAAATCAAACGTGTAATTCATGTGCTCGACTAGAATTTCCTTGTCGGCTGGCTCGCGGGCACTGATGTATAAACTCAACAAAATATCATCCGTACGTGGGAAATGCATGAACAAATAGTCCAACATTTCGAAACGAAATTTTCTCAAGTCATTACCTTTAAATTTCTCCCGTTCAATAATTGCTAACATGTAATTGCAATATTGCTGGAATAAAGTTGACAATATTTTTATTGTGCGTAAGCGTCGGCCTGCTAGCTGGGAGTGAATAAGAGTCGGTTTCGACAGGATATCCAGTACTTTCAAGGGCAAACATAACTCTTTCATCCATCGCGTGAACCGGCTCAGTGTAATTTGATCCAAACCAGATCGCATTACTTTAGGATTTAATTCCGCAACAATTTCCGATATGAACTCTAAAATTTTCAACACCGTCTCCATTTCCTCGACTGAAGTCTGAGCATCGCGCGAAAGTAGTTCATTTGGACCTTTTATTTTACTACTAAGATTCCTGATCATGCCTTCAGCAAGCTCCGGGCAGGCAACAAGAATCTTAAACACCAGTTGTTTTTTGAGTGGGTCATTGTAGGGTTCGGTTAGATAGAGAAGAGCTTTTTGTGTTATTTCATTCTTCTTCTGACCGAAACTTGACATAGCGTCAAATGCAACACCATACTTTCTATTCGATAGCAGTAAAATCAGAAAATCATTGGCACACAAACGAACTGCATTCTGCTTTTGTTCATCGATGAACTTTTCTGGATCCGGTTTTTGTGTGTGCTTCGTTGCTTCGAAAAATGCGGGGCCTTTCCATTCATATAATGACATTACACGCTGGACATTTTTGATATCAAATATTCGAACTTTTTTTGTCTTAGATATTAGCAGCGACTCTAAAATACACTTTCTGAAAGCCGTAAGAACTGAAATAACCACTTCGTAATCGTCGAACTTCAATCCGAAGAGCGTTTCGCTGACTATTTCATATTTATCGAGTAAAGTTCGACTGGTAAAAGTTGTACCATCCACCAAAAGAGATAATACGAATCGTATGAAAACATCACGGACAGTTACCCGATCACCTGAACGAGAAACGCATGCAGTCACCTCCTTTCTATTCTTAAATTCGTCAAAACAATTTAGTAAATTTCGAATTGTTGTAGGCGCTAAAACTGAAACAACAGTCATTAAACCAATTGCGACTTTTCGATGTTCTGGATTTCCTGATTTTAACAGAATACGAAGTAGGTTGTTGTGTGTCTTCATAAAAAATCGGCATGTCTCTGCTGCAGCTTCGGTTTCGCCGGGCTGAGTCGTTGCAATATGTTCTAGAATAAGACGAAATGCCTCTGCAACATAAGATACTTGATATGCATTTGTTGAATCGATGCGTTTAAATGCGTCAACTAATTCAAGAGCCGTTCCTTTCTTCTCCAAATATTTTTCAACTACATGTTTCCCTTGATTGTGGAAGTGAAGAAAGCACCGCAAATCTGAAACAATAAGGAAGGCATTTTAAAATATTAAACACTGAATACAGTCTAAAGGAAATGTTACCTTTATAATGAATATGATATTTTCCATGAAGTTATAATCAAGTACACGTAATGATTGGATATTAATTCGCCCGGGATATTGTGCATGAATGTTTATAGTTTTCGGTAATTGCATCATTTCTGCAAGGAGCCCTATTCTACATCTTAAAACTAAGGACGCTGATAGAAGACCTGATTTTGGACACGTCTTGGGATCAGGAAAATGCCAGGTTTTCCAGGAAACTCTAGCCAAGGCAAAATCAGAACTTCGATGATCTGCATCCTGCAGCTAAACCTACACCGCAGTTCAACCGCACAAAATCTGCTTGAGCAGTTTGCGAGGGACATGAAAGCCGACTTTATGCTGCTGAGTGAGCAACACCATGATAAAACTTCAGCATCATAGCATCGTGATGAAACTGGTACTGCCGCCATCTGGGTTCGAAATAGTGATTTCCAGGCGGAGAGCTGTGGACGTGGGGATGGTTTTGTGTGGGTTCGGTGCTCAGGGACCAC
Source organism: Odontomyia ornata (assembly GCA_963969285.1). Taxonomy (NCBI): domain Eukaryota; kingdom Metazoa; phylum Arthropoda; class Insecta; order Diptera; family Stratiomyidae; genus Odontomyia; species Odontomyia ornata. The sequence continues at coordinate 51,814,603 of OZ017738.1, read as the reverse complement.
CTTCTTTAGTGTGTACCTAACGCCGAATATCATCTTTCTAAGCCAAGCTTAATGCTTTGGAGGCTGTCTCGAACGCAGACGGGAATGTTCTCGTTCAACGCTAAAGCAATCGAATGGGGCATGCCTCAAACAGATCCGCAGGGAAAACGAATCCTAGAAATGGCGGCCAGGACGGCGCTCGTCAAACTAAACACCGGAAATACGCCGACTTTCCGCCGTATTGGTTGTGAAGGAACCATACCGGACGTGACATTCGCCTCGGAGTCCTTAGTACGGCGGATACACAATTGGAGAGTATTAGAGGACTATTCAGCCAGTGATCACCAATGCTTTCTGCTTCAGATCAGTGATGTTGTCTCCCGACATCCGTGTTCTTGGCTTTCTACAATTGGATGGAACATCAGAAGGATGGACGTCGAGAGGTTCGTCGAGTTACTCACAGCGGGTGCACCGCTGCAGAGATATTCGGAGGGGACAGAAGAACTGGCAGCTCAAGACAGAAGGGGGGGAGGAGGGGACAGAAGAACTGGCAACTCAACTATGAGCATCATCACCACTGCTTGCAAAGCTTCTATGACCCGTCGAAAACCCCGGCATGGAAAACCCCCAGTGTACTGGTGGTTAACTGAAATCGCTGAAAAATGAAGGGACTGTCACAAGCTTCGGCGTGAGGCTCAACGAGCACGGAGCCGTGACGAGGCAACAACCAGGTAGCAGCATATAAGTCGGCCAGGAAATGCCTTCGCAAATTGATCAACAACAGCAAGGCTCGCTGCTAGCAAGATCTAGTGGACAATGTGATCAAGGATCCGTGGGGCCTTTGCTACAAGCTAGTTATGCGGAAGCTTGGTGCCCTACGGAAACCTTGTATATATGATGCGGAAAAGATGGACGAGATAGTGCGGGCACTCTTCCCCGCCCATCCCCTCCGTATTGACGCTGTCCATGGTGAAACAGCAGTCGAGTGACCACTCTTCACACAGCCGGAACTGGAAGAGGCAGTCCTTTCGCTGAAAGCGAGGAAGGCTCCAGGCCAAGATGGTGTTCCAGCTGAGGTGTTGCAGCTTGTCTATCACCATTGTCCTGACTTCATTGTCCTGGCTTGCTGCTCAGCACATTCAACGCTTGCCTACGGGACGGGGTTTTCCCGGTACAATGGAAGGTGGCGAGGCTCGTGCTGATCTGCAAGGGGAGGGGAAATCCCGAATCGCCGTCTGCATACCGTCCGTTATGCATGCTAGACACGGCTGGGAAAGTGCTAGAGAAACTCATCAAGGGAAGACTCACTGACGTGATTCGTGCTGCTGGGGACCTATCTCCTCGGCAGTACGGCTTTAGAGCAGGACATTCTACCATTGATGCGATTTCAAAGGTGGTGAGCGCGGTCCGGAAGGCAGAGGTCCTTTTGGTGACACTCGACGTCAGGAACGCCTTCAACTCCGCTAGAAGAGTGGATATTCTGGATAAGCTGGAAAAGCCTTTTCAAGTTACAGAATATCTGATGCGGCTTTTTAAAGACTACCTGAAGGACCGAAGCCTGCTCTACGACACGATACAGGGCCAACGAAGGATGGAAATTACATCCTTGGTCCGGACCTGCGGAATGTGTCTTACGACGGGCTACTAAGACTGGAGATGCCAGATGAGTCGCGCTTGATCGGCTATGCGGATGATGTTGCGGCTCTGGTCGCTGGATGCACCGTTGAACAAGCGCAACTTAGGCTAGGTATGCTAATGCGCCGAGTGAGGGAGCATTTAACATTGCTGAAAGTAAGACAGAAACTTTGTTTGGCGTATCAGATGAGGAATACGCTAAGCAGAGAATATCTCGTATAAACAGTGTAAAATTATTCAGGAGCAACTGTACTCACTATGAAAAAAAAAAATCAGTCGGCTATCATCAATTCCTCTTTAAATATCGCTGAACCAAAAATGCCTGAATTCATCTTCCTTCCCTCCAATATGCTTAACCTATTCGACCGCGCTTGGTGTAAAAAACGATTTTTTGTCTTTAGTTTTCAGGTAAATGCCGGATAAATTCAGCATTTGCCCATACAAATTGGCTCCTCTGACATTCTGACATCTAGTGATGGTTTAGAGAACTAAAAATTAAAGGTTGATTTATATGAGAAAAATGCTGATTGATATTCTTTGTGTCCAAAAATATTAGCACGAGCGCCTCGATTAAGGTCGTTTTTTTATACAAAGCTCAATCGAATGCTGTCAATATCTTGGGAAGCCAGGGAAATGAAATTTATGCCTTAAATTCAATAAATGTAAAATATTCGCTTACCAGTGATAAAATTATTTCCCCGTAGTTTTGTTCTAAAAGCTTTCATATCAAGATTCGAAGGAAATTTGATATCTTTCTCCTCTTCCTTTTTAGATTCAATATTTGATTCGGAATTATTATTCAAACATTCAGGACCATCCAACGACTTATCGTCACCATCAATATTTATCTCATTTTGAGGGCTCTCCGGTTTGGTTGTGTTTGATTCTCCAGTTATTTCTTGATGATCCATTTTCTTTGTTTTAATTTCGTCTTCATAACATAGCGCAGAGTGCTTGCGTTTACGTTTTTCCTTATTTTCTTTCATAGCATTTACTTTCAACTGGACACTTTATTTATAGGGAACGCACGTGCTTAGGAATGTTATGACATTTTAGGGTATTTTCATTTCTTTACCGGAGTTGTCAAAATGACGTTTCGGTAATGATAATCGAAGAGGAAGCGTTCAAAGTGCTGAATCTAACATGCGCAACGTCGTACTAGATGGAGGGACTCTACCACACCACCAAATTGTGAGGCCAACAGGCCATCGTTATTTTTTAATTGATAGCAGTTATTTATTAATTTATAGCAGTACTTGCTCCATTGGCCGGACAAAATTCCAGCAGATAAATTGACCTGGGCAAAGTTAAAGGCACTACGACTACAGTGGGAATCTTTTCGTAGTTTGTCAAGATTGTTGTGATACTAATATGAGTTTGCTACATTCACTGATAAATAAACAATCCCTCTGGGCTATTGGTTAGTTAAGTTAATTTGGTGGGAAATGATAGTATTATGGTACGAGGATAATTAATAGGGAGGGATCACGTGAGTATTATTGTAAAATTTTCATGGCATAATTTTAATCGATAGACCATCTCGTGATAGTTGTCTCAACGCTTATTAACATGTAAAAAATAGATAAAATTTGAATTTATATCAGGTTTATCTTAAGGGAGTACACCCTTCCATTAGGAATTGGTGTGATTTTGTTTATCAGCTGGTGTTGAAGGTTAATTATTCAGATGCACTTGAATTGCTCGGTTGTGTTTCTTTCGTAACCTTTTCTTTTCTTTTGATTTTAGTTTGAGTAAGATATTTGGACAACTCCGCCGTAGACGATCCGAAGCCCGTTTGAGAAAGGAGGAGGGAACCCCTTGTTTCCCCAACCCATAACCTCCATGACTCCTCATCCCAAACCCTCCAATTAAATGGTAGTAAATGCTCTCGGGGTCGCACATTGGGTTTACTGGTTCTCCAATAATGTGACATTAAATGCCGAGAAATGCTAATATTTGTAAATACATCTACAGATGGGTCTCGGAATGGATTGGACTCATGGCAACAACCTCGCAAACGAAAAAATCCTGGAATGTCAGATCACTCAATTACCCTGGCGCTGTTAAGGACCTTTCACAACAGGCCAATCAATATGAATTTAAAATACTGCCAGTCCGGGAAACGAATTGGACTGGAAACAGCATTCAAGATATGAGATCGCACACAATATTCAAAAGTGGGAAGCCTACTGAAAAACGAGAATTCAGAGTGGCCTTCATTGCGAATAGGGAGTTCAAATCACACGTTATTGATTTTAAGGCAGTCAATGAATGGATGTGTGCGATCCATTTAAAAGCGAAATTCTTAAAAATCTGCCTGATAAATGTTCACGCTCCAACCGAAGAACAGGGTGAAGAAACGCAGGAAACGTTTACAATAACCTGGAAAGACTGGTTGACTAATTGCCTTGAAATTACACAAAAACAAAAATGGGTGATTTCAACGCTAAGGTTGACAATGAGCTATCTTATCGGGGAGTGACTTGAGGATATAGCCTCCACGATGAAACAAATAACAACGGCCAGCACCTGATTAACTTTGCATGTTGCAGAAATCTAGTTATATGTCCGATTTACTTCCCACATTGACGCCTTCATAAAATGACCTGGGTATCACCGGATGGCAACACACAAAACCAGATCGATTGGCAAAGACCAGCCCGCTACAAAAATTTGACATCGAAAGGCTCTAAACGGCGTCTGTAGCCAAAAATTTCACGGAGACTCTCGACAACCAGCTAGCTCCCATCTTATCAGACGCATCGTTAAAGACGAGCAACGAGCTCTGAATAGAAGTGAAAACGACTATTAGGACCGTGGCAGAACAGACGATCGGATATTAAGCCCGGCGCAAGAGAAATGATTGGTTCGATAATGAGTGCCAAAATTTGTTCGACCAAAAATTGGCCCCGCCAACTCTGGCTGAAGTTTGCTCCATGATTAAAGCCCAAAAGAATAATAAAGCGCCGGGTATCGATGAGATTCCAGTAGAACTCATCAAATATGGTGGCAGTAGTGTTCATCAAGCTATTCACAAAGCCATCCAGCACATTTGACAACGAGAACATATGCCGAAAGAGTGGCGCTAATCAATTATATTCCCTATCCACAAAAAAGGTGACAAGCTACAGTGCGAAAATTATAGAAGCTTATCACTACCTTATATGGCATACGAAATATTTTCAAAGATCTTAGAAAATAAAATCGGATCATACGCCAACAGTATTATTGGTGAGCATCAGGGTGGTTTTAGAGCAGGTCGATCAGCGATAGATTTTTCACAGTCGAAACATCCGAAATCGGAAGATTTATTTAATTTTTTATTTTTCCTTATTAGGTCTGAAATATGATTCATTATGTATGTGTAATTAAGATGTTATTTTTATGATTCAAATGAAAGATATAGTGTTTCATTTAAAATATTCTCTTTCTTCTTAGCACTACAGCCCCTCTCGGGCTTTCGCTTCCTGCAAATAGCGCCTCCAACTGTCTCGGTCTATTGACCGCGTCCTCCAATTTCGAAATCCGAGTAGCAATGAACTGTCGTCGTTGACCGAGTCAGACCAGTGACTCCGGCCTTCAGTTCTCCCAACGAATACCTTTTTGGGTATCCGTTGTTCGTCCATACGATTCATGTGGCCAGCCGACAGCAGCTTCCACAGTATTAAAATCGTTGAGACTTCCGGCTTGTCAAAAATTCCATTTCTTTAGCAATCGGAATGAAAATGTATAATAAGGAAATAATATTATAGTGAAGAAGAAAATTATGAAGAAATTCATTCTTATATCTTCTCGCATTCAATAGGTTCGCATCATGAAATCCACACACGAAAACGTCGCGTTAAAAATCACTTGTGCAAAAATTATGCCCCATATATTAAGGAATAGGTGTGCTCGACTAGATAAAATAATGTAAATTCACTTAAAATTTTTGCTAAAAATTCAAAAAATCTACCACACAATCGAAAAGGAGATAGTATTTTATGTAAGTCGCTGTACATAGAACATTTTCTTTTTACAGTCTGTATTTGTCAGTATCCTGTCAAATTGACAGGTGATTCTCTACACGGTCGCGCTTTTACTAGCTATTAATTCTTCCTGAATGTGAATTGTGAAATACTATAATCAATCGATCGTCTTTTGCTATGAGTTATGGAACACAGCGATCAGTCGATTTTGGCCAGTGGAATACGTCCACGCAATATTGCTCCGCAAAATATCACGCTTCGCTTGTTTGCACGTGAAAGTGGTTTGTATCGACGCGGCACGGAAAGCTATGTGACACGGAAATTCTATCAAAACATCTACCCGAACTTAACAGTGGTGAATGTAGAGAAGCCGGCTGGATTTCTACGGAAATTCAGCCCAGATGGAAAGTTCTTGATTGGCTTCTCATATGACCAAACCTCTGTGGAGATCTACCGTTTTATGGGCACACCAGCTGCAGCGAGCCTTCTCTACCCGTGGCAAGATGACATAGTGCCGAATATAAACAAACACCTTCCATCCGTAATCCGGAGCCAGATTTTCGATAGATTGTTTAAATTGAAAAAATCAGTTAGTGTTTCTCAGCTTAACAAGCAACTAAACCGAGAATGCAGTCTGTTCACTAATGACGGGCGCTTCGTAATCGTGGGCGCTGCATCTTTCATATCAGACGACAATCGGCCAGGATTCCACGAAATCTACACAACAAACGAGGCCATTACTCCAACATCGAAATACAATTTAGAAGACTTCTCTATTTATTTAGTGGACATACACAATGGTCGAGTGACCGACACTATTGACTTTAATGTAGATAAAATATTTTTAGCACATAATCAGGGAATCTATTTGTACAATAATACTTTTGCTGTCCTCTCGGTCTTCCATCAAACAATTCACATCTATGAAATCTACAACGGGCGTTTCATGGCTGTTCAGAAAATCGGACGATTCTGCTGTGAATTGGAGAAGAACTTATATAATGCAACATATCCAAATCCGATGTTCCGGCCGTTTATGGAGAAGACGATTAACAGTTTGAAGCATCGGGTGCTTGTCTTTCTGTTTAGAAAAGCAAAAATCAAACGGGATGCGACCGGTGACGCATTTTATCTGAGAAAGTTTTTTCAATTTTTTGATTCGGTGAGTATAAGATCCGTCCAATGTTTCGCCTATTTAATAGCCCAGGTTCAAATGTGCTGAAAATCCCTGTCTGTTCGATTTCAGTATAAAAACCTACGAATGTGGAAAATGCAACTGTTGGATGAAAATCATTTGCTTATCAAATACGCGAGCGAAGATGTTGTTAGTTTGAAAGTGCCAGAACCGAATAGCCATCCATCGTTCTTTGTCTTCTTCAGCATACCTGACAGTCGAGTTTTAGAAGTTTTTGATAACACATCGAGAGACCTTTTACATCTCTTCGAGAATTTCTGTGATATGTTTCGGAATACACAAGTGCAATCCGATTCACAATTTCCTTGCTCACCTAGTAATAATATTTATGCAAAACTGCTACAGCAAAAGTACGTCCTTATTTTAAATATTCCCTAGAAATCTGGGTAATGATAAATATATTTTTCAATATTCGTAGGTGCAAACAAACTATAATTAGCGCTCGGGGCGGTGGCGTGATCGAGGCGACAAAACGAATGCTTGCTCAATTACCGATTAGTGCACAAAGTTACAGCTGCTCGCCGTACTTAGATTTGAACCTGTTTAGCTATGATGATAAATGGATTTCGGTGATGGAACGTCCGAAAGGATGTGGCGAATATCCGATACGATTTTTCGACCGTGATTCAGGGCTGTTTAAATTTCGTATTTATCCTGGCGTACAAGAGCGAAGTCCAAATGCATCAGCACGTCGTTTAGTTGCATTTACGTTTCATCCAACAGAACCATTTGCCATTAGCGTTCAGCGTGTTAATAATGAATACGTCGTCAATTTTCACATTCGCAACCAATCCACGCGCCTAATCAAGTAAAATATAGATAGAAAATGCAGTCAAATATTTTGATTTTCATTTGAATTATTTTAGAGATATAGTTATCATTAGTTACAATATGTTTTAAAGTTTTTTTTATCGTTTTAAGATCTGACTGTCGATTAAAAATATATCAAACTAAGAAAAAGTAAAAAAAGAGTAATATTTGGATGCGCATAAAGGAAGTAGCAGAAGAACAATAATTACCGCTCACGAGGCAAAAACGGTAATTTTACTTGTGGGATCAGATTTCAGTGAATTATATTCGGTGCAAACGGACAGTAGATAAAGTTCATACTATTTACGATAATGTCATTAGGAAAAAAGCTGCAGGTCAGCGTGATTTTGTCTTGAATAGTAGGATGGGCGACCCATGCCATTGCGCGACTAAGATAATCATATCAAAAAGGCATTGACCTCAAAATGGAAGAATGAGTCGGGATTTGATTGCCAGATAATCAAAAATTTTTCCAACAACTGCGCCATCGAATATCGATGCGCCAAATGCACGTAGGCTCATGGGCTCAAGGGGTTGCATATTAACCACAAGCAGAATTATATTGTGCGAACTGTGGCGCACTTGATCATCCTGCATCATATCGAGTATGCCCACGATATGCAGACCTTAAGACAAAGCATGCATGAAAAGCACAGAATGAGCAACACACTCGGTTTCATTCGAATACTATCAAGTCTGGGGTAGCATTTGCATCCATTGCCGCAGGGTCAGCAGCAAAACGTATGCCTAGCAATGATGAGCTGTTGCTTCAAATTTCAAATAATATGAAAAATTTAAATAAAATGATATCTCAGCATAGTAGGGATATAAAATCATTACTCTCAAAAATTAACCTGCATAATGAATCAAATAAATGGGGCCACATGCAAAAAGATGGGCTTCGTCTCATCTCCATTCACGTCGACTCGATTGCAGCACTGTAAATCTTGATTTTATTGTCAGGCAATAGCCTGATATCGTTCTTTTTCTGAAATGCGCCTCAATGCTAAGGAACGATAGGGTAAATGGTGATGGGGGAGGCGGTACGGGTATACTGATCAGAAGACCCTACTGTTCCCAAGTGTAGTAATCGAGCAGTCGCCTAAGCAAACTGCTCCAAAACTGTTCCGAAATTTCAATTGCAGATTTGAAAAATTTAATTACTCAAAGTTAAATTTTTGTAAATTATAAAATTTAGAAAAAAAAATTTAAAATTTTTTTAGTATAAATAGAAATTTATATTATGTTTTTATGCATTAAACTTAAATTTTTCTTTACAATGATATTCTTCATAATATTTATCTTTTTATTATGATTTCTATATATTATTAAATTTTTTATTAACTTAATAACTCAAATCTGCAATTGAAAGTTCTGACATGAAAACACTGCTATAATGCATCCTACCCATGTATTGCATTGCCGAATGCAATCTAACGTGGCTGAGCTAGAAGCTCGTTTCAATTTACTGTTGCGGCATAGAGATTATGCCGAGATTTGGTCGGATCGAGGCGTCTGTTATCGATCGTCACCGCGAACACGTCGCGAGAAGTGTGCCAGCAGCTGGACAATCGGAATTAGCGATAAGAAGTAAAGATTCTATTAGCTTGCGTTAGACCATTGCGGTTGAACCATTGCTGCAATAAAACAATGCAAATCGGAATAGTATTGTTTATGTAGTTTTTCTAGTGAGATCATTCATGTTCTATTGCACAATTGACGACGTGTAATCCGTGAGTGGAAAGTGAAGTCATTGAACCGATGGTCAATAGTGCGTAGATTAAGCTGAGAGCCGTCAATTGCCTGTCGATTATTATTATTGCATTGGCTCTGGTTGATGCAGCATCCGCGTGGATGTACGCACTGTCGCCGTCTATAAATACATTGGAGACAACGGAATTATGCCCAAAAATGTCCACGTGGTTCTGCACTATGCTACGAAAAATTAGATTTCGAAATACCGGAAGTATTTTTGGTGGAAAAAGTTTCACAAGAAAATTTATATGACACCATTTTGGGAACTATGCGCAATACTCAACGATCCGTCGAGACAGATACATTTCCATAAAGATGTACAGAAGTGGTGGTATGTCGTAAAAATAGCAGAAAATTAAATCTCTTTCAAGAGGTGACATCCTTTGCGGTGAATCGTCAATACGCAGCCCAACCGATCATATCGGTTCGAGAATGCCCAGAATGTTAATTAGTGATAACAATGCGACCAATGTGAATGATGCAGAGAATTCCTGTCAGTGAAGTAACCACCCGGTTCTCGTCAGTGTTCACAATTTTAAAACAGACCTGAAAACTGTTATCAAAGGGACTTGTCAGTTTCCGTCTGTTCAAGTTCACTAGCAATATTCGATGTCGCTTGGGAAAATATCACCAAACAACGCCCCTGGATGTAGTGCAGTCGAATTGCACTAAAGTGTTCGTTCAACAGGATTGGACATTCGTTTAAGAAAGACTGGCAATTAACGAGAATTTAGTCTAAGTCACGTTACACATTTTCTAATTTTCATTATTCGTCATCTTAAGATAAAGTTATTCGCCCAATTGCATGAGTTGTCTGTAAAGTGTTTTTAAGAGATTTAATAGAGTTTGGTTAAGAATCAATGATTTTTATCAGTTTGTGAGTTCTGTCGATCAAGACTTTCCGTTATTTTTTCTGGGCGTATAATATGCTAAAGTTTTCAGTGATTCCAATCCTCCGTTTCTTTACCATCAAAATAATCAATGTTATCCAGGCCTTGCGCACCCCGAACACAAGCGCTCGTCGGAGGAGGATCGGATAAGCTCACCCCTTTTGATGCGTTGCAGGTGCTCTTGCAGGGTAGAGTGGCCTTCTGCTCGTGTGGCTTTTTATGGTGTAGCGTTATGTGATCCCATCACATAATACTATAACATAAATTGGCCACGTTTATATTTTCTATTTAAGGGAAAAATTCATACAAATTATGTTTTTATGAGTTTTTCACTTAAATGGGAAATATATGGTCATATCTGCAATAAAGTATGATTTTATGAAACATGTCTGTATGCTAGCGACATCTAGCGATGATAGTTCCACCTAAATTAATCATGTGTAAGGTGTGCGAGCTAAAGCTCAGATCAAGCCGAACAGTCAAGGCGACTGGTTCATGTATTCACGTGTAATAAGGTAGTCTTAATGTAATAAAGTATACTAATAATTACAAGTTGTGATTATTATTGATTACCTTTTATCCTTATTTAATATACTACAACTCTGCCAAGGTGGTAATATATTACAATTGGCGACGAAGATAAAAACTTTTATATCGTTCCTTTAGTGTTTGAAGTTGAACATCAGTTTTGTACTAAGTGGAGATTAGTTCTTTTGAAATGTTTGTGTAATGACGAAATTTGGATTCGGCGAGTCTCTAACTGATGAACAAAACACTACTCCAGAATCCGCTAATGCACTTTTATCATTAGCAAGTGCAAGTCAACAAGAGAAAATGGCTGGTTTAAAATTAACCGAGACAGAATGGGGCACATTCATGTCTCCATCAGGTTTAGAATTTATTCGAACCGACGATGGTAATTATATTCTTGGAACAAATAAAGTTGCTCCAAAATCAACGGACAGTGCACCAGTTGTCAATGTTGGAGGTAATATAGGTACAATTGAAGAATTTAAAGGGAATTCTGAGTGGCATGTGTATAGTGAACGACTTGAACAATATTTCGAAGCTAATTTTGTCGACGATCAACGGAAAGTGTCGGTCTTAATTACTTCACTAGATACAGAAGTATATAAAACACTTCGAAATTTGTGTAATACTACTTTACCGAAAAATAAGACTTACAAGGAATTGTGTGACATCCTGGCATCGCATTACTCGCCGCGCATTTCTGTGCATAAAGAGCGTAGACAGTTTTATCGTTTACGACAAGGTCCCGCTGAAACAGTCAGTCAGTGGTTTGCGCATGTAAAACAAGGAGCCGTGGATTGCGAGTTTGGTCAAGAACTCAAAGGACGCATTAAGGATCAATTTATTAGTGGCATGAAGGAAAGCAAAGTTCTCGACAGAGTTTTCGAGGAAAACCATACTTCTTCATTATAGGCTACTTTGGAAACCGCTTTGAAAAAGGAAGCATCGTTATTACGTCTACTACGAATGTATCTGAAATAAACAAGGTCATTCAGCGAAATAAACCGCCGGCAAAGGCATCGCCAAAGAACAACGATTCTGTGAAGCAGTCACAACAACAGTCTACAGCAGTGTGTAGAGCTTGCGGCGAAACCAAACACAATTTCAGTAAGTGTAAATATAAGTCTTATAAATGTAAAATTTGTTTTCAAAAGGGGCATATAGCCAAAGCATGTCAAAAAGATAAAGCGAAGACTTCAAATACAAATAGCATAGTACAGGAGTCTAATGAGAGTGACATATGTTATTTGGGGATTTACAAGGTTGAACGTTTTTCTTCGAAATCTAAAAATCTGCCGATTTGCGTTCAAGTAAAAATCGATAATGAAATTGAGTTTCCTATGGAGGTGGATGGTGGTGCAGAAATTTCTGTGGTCCCGTTTGATGCTTATCAAAAGTATTTAAGAAAATTTGAAATTAAGGAATGTAATCGATTTTTGAAATATTTTGATAACAGTGTTCCTAAAGTATTATGCGAAGTGAATGTCCAAATAACATTCAAGGGCAAAACAGTTTATCACAATCTGGTTGTTACAAAAGAAAATAACAGAACGAGTCTGTTTGGGAGAGATTTGATGAAAATATTTGATATTTCTGTTTCTGGAATAGATAGCATTAATCAGAATTTTGATGTTTCAAAATTAGTTAATAAATATTCTTCATTGTTTGATGGAAAGTTGGGTAAATTTTCGGGTCATAAAGTTAAATTAACAGTAAAACTGAATACGAAGCCTATTTTTTTTAAAACCCCATAATCTTCCATTCGCTTTTAAGGCAAAAGTTGAAAAAGAGTTGCAGTTACTTGAAGAACAAGGCGTTATCGAAAAAGTCGACACTAGTGAATGGGGTACGCCTTTAGTCCCCGTTTTAAAACCAGATGGTAATATATGTACGTGTTTGTGCAAACTATAAATTGACTGTAAACAAACACTTAGACGATTACAACTATCCGATTCCTCGAATCGAAGAGTTGTTTGCTGCTCTCGAAGGAGGGGAGGAGTACAGGGTTTTGGAAATAGCGCGAGGTTATAATCAACTTGAGGTTGATGATGAAACATAAAAGCTTTTAGCTTAGAGTACGCACAAGGGTGCTTATTTAGTTAATAGATTACCGTTTGGTACGAAACCAGCTTGTGCTATTTTTCAACAAGCCGTTGAAGAGGTCATAAAAGATATATCTCATAGTAAAAATTATTTTGATATTATTTTACGGGAAAAAATAGAGTCGAGCATTTTAAGAATTTAGAGTTGGTTTTAAAGAGAGCTGAGAAGTTTACTTTAAAGTTTAATTTAAAAAAATGCAAATTTTAGCAACCTCAAGTTGAATACCTTGGCCATATAATAGACAAAAATGGTTTGCATAAAAGTCCTTCTAAAATAGAAGCTATTGTAAGTGCACCTATGCCAACTAATGTGCAAGAAGTGCAATCGCTCGTTGGTATGCTTAACTATTATTCAAAATTTTTGCCTGGTTTAGCAACAATGTTGAGTCCAATTTATGGATTGTTGAAAAAGATATATTTAAATGGACAAATGAGTGTGAATCAGCTTTACAAAAAATCAAAAAAGAAATTGTTTCTAACAGAAACTTAGTTCACTTTAATTCAGATTTGGAGTTAAAATTAGCTTGTGATGCTTCTAATGTAGGCATGGGAGTCGGTCTTTTGCATATTTTCCCGGATGGTGAGGAAAAACTTATTAGTTTCGCTTCTCGAACGTTAGCTAATTCTGAAAAAAATTATTCATTTATTCATAAAGAAGCTCTTGCAATTTATTGGGATGTAAAGAAATTTTTTCAATTTTTAAAAGGCACTCATTTTATATTAGAGACAGACCATAAGCCTTTATTGGAAATTTTGGGGGAAGAAAACGGTATTCCTCAAATGGCCGCGGGAAGAATGCAAAGGTGGGCGTATTTTCTCAGTGGTTTCAACTATACATTGAAACATGTTAAAGGTGTAAATAATGGAGGAGCCGATTTTTTGTCAAGTCTTCCTATAAATTATGTCTCTGTCTGTGAACCCGAAGCTGATTATTTTTATTTTTTTATTGAAGATAAGCTTCCAATTGATTCAAAAAGTCTGCGTATTGAGACTTGTAAGAATCCGATTTTAAGTAAGGTGTATGAGTACACTAGAAATGGTTGGCCAAGTAAAGTAGAAAAAGATTTACAACCTTATTTTATCAGAGCTCATGAAATTAGTATTGAACAAGAATTGCTCTTGTGGGGATATCGAGTTTTAATTCCATTTAAATTTCGAAATGAGCTATTAAAAGAAATTCATGTTACACATATATGCTCAACCAAAATTAAATCTTTAGCCAGACAATATTTTTGGTGGCCACATTTAGACTTAGAAATCGAGCAATACTCAAAAAATTGTGATATTTGCAATACACTTGCTAGTAATCCTAATAAAGCTGCTTTGATTAAGTATGTATGAACAAGGTAAAGAAGGGTTAGAGCGAGTTCATGTAAACTTTTCAGGCCCAATCAATAATAAAGTTTATTTTATTCTAATGGATTCATATTCAAAATGGCCTCAAGTTTATTATATGACTAATATAACTGCTGAAAATACTTTGTGTAAATTGAGAGATTATTGTTCGAGATATGGTTTGCCAAAGAAATTTGTGTCTGATAATGGGGGGTAATTAATCTCAGAAGATTTTGAAAATTTTTGCAAAATGAATAAAATAAAACATGCGCAACAGCACTACGTCAACCACCATCTAATGGAGCTGCCGAAAACTCGGTTAAATCTTTTAAATTCGGATTGAAAAAAGCCTTATCAGATCCTGCTAACGCGTTATTTATTTAGCTATAGAGTTACTCCTCACTGTACAACGGGAGATACTCCTGCAAAATTAATGTTTAAAAGAGAGTTGCGAACTCGATTTGATTTTTTAAAGGAAAGCAGAGTTGCAGCTAACGTTGGCAGACAAATCAAAAATTGTCGTGGTATTCGTGATGTCTATTTTGATGTTGGTGACATGGTCTAGGTACGCGATTATAGAAAAGATGTTAATAAACCTACATGGGTAAAAGCTCAAGCTATTCAATGTTTAGGTCCAAGAAATTATCTTAGTAGAACTATTGTTGATAAATTAGTTTATAAAAGACATTTGGATCAAAAAATATAAGCTGGTATTTTATTTACTCGAGAATTGTTACAAGAGAATGAGACAGTTGAAATTGATGACAAAACACAAAAAAGTCAGCAATGTACAAGTTCAATACCTGCTTCAATTGTAAAATTGCATGAAATTGTGTCTGTAATAACTGAAAATCGTGTTACTAATGAATGTGAGAAAGATTCTGCAATTTATGCTGAGAAAAGAGAGTGTGAAAATGAACAGCATAATGTAAGTATTAAAGTTGAAAATGATGATACTAAACATTATTGCAAAGAGATGCTGATGAGAAAATAGAACAAATCAATCAAAAAGAAAATTTAAGTAAAGAGCCTATTAAACCTGAAGTCACTTGGAATGTAAATGAAAGGCCTCAAAGAATTAAGAAAAATGTTGAACGTTTAATTGAAATTATGTTAAAAATAAGTATCATCATAGGGTGGAGGAATGTAATATAGTATGATTTTATGAAATATGTCTGTATGCTATTGACATCTAGCGATGATCGTTCCACTTAAATTAATCATGTGTAAGCTGTGCGAGCTAAAACTCAGTTCAAGCCGAACAGTCAAGGCGACTGGTTCGTGTATTCACGTGTAATAAGGTAGTCTTAATGTAATAAAGTATTCTAATAATTACAAGTTGTAATTATTATTGATTACCTTTTGTCCTTATTTAATATACTACAATTCTGCCAAGGTGGTAATATATTACAATATCTACATTGGATCTTGATCCAGTTGGGAGGGTGCGAGAGGGCATCGCTTCCACCTGGTTGCCCCACTCTTAATTGGGAGCCATAAGTACCGTCGGTAACGACGAAATCCTCTTAAGTCCGTCTGTTTTCTCCCGGGCCAGCTTGTTACTGGCTATAAGCAAGTTCAACCCTTAGTAGGTTATCTCGGCCCCAACACCAGTCGATCGGCATTAGATCCTTTCAATTCGTGAATGCGAAAATTTTTTGTAGTGGGTCCTTGTGCTGGGAAAAACGACCCGCCCCACAACACCACAATGCTAGCCTGCCAGTGCCATCACGTGTCCTCAGACAAGGCCAATCTCGGCGAATTCCACTATCCTCTTTCGCCGAGGCAGCAGAACATCGCTGCATTCCTCTAGGGACATTTTATATAAACTCAATTCGCCCCACAACACCACAATGCTAGCCTGCCAGTGCCATCACGTGTCCTCAGACTAGGCCAATTTCGGCGAATTCCACTATCCTCTTTCGCCGAGGCAGCAGAGCATCGCTGCATTTCTCTAGGGACATTTTATATAAACTCAATTCGCTACACAAGTAATAAAATCTAATTTGAAAACTTTAAATGTCTTGAAGTCTCCATTATCAAAAGTCAACTGCAAAGTGAAGATGAACTTTTTGTTTTCTCAGCCCATGCTACTGGCAAGAATAATCTCGAATTTAGGGACGAGTTGGATTATTTATTTAAAATACTCTACAAAACATGCTTCATTCCATTATTGCTGGAGATATCAATGCTCGGTGCACATCACGGTCAAACGACACAAATAATCCAAGAGGTGTATTCCTGAAATCGTGGATGACACAAAACCAAATTGAATTTAAAAGTATAATACATTGTATGGGTTGGAGCTCCCAACATATCTATGGAAAAATTCATATTTGGAATTGTGCATTTTTCCTCACAGAAATTGCAGGTACTTCCCTATGATAGTAACCATGATGCTATACTCATGATCATAAATCATAAAAGAGTTAATGTTTTCCTCATTCCAGCTCGAACTGAAAATGACAGATTAAATGCCAAAGCCCCGGATTGGAAAAAGAAGAAAACTTAATCAAAACTACCAGCAGTAATGTCCAGCTTGTGATGATGGGAATACTTACTTTTTTTGCTTTAGCACTACAGCCCTTTTCGGACATTCGCTTTGAGATAGTTAGAGTATCTTATTATCTTGCTTGTATGTATCGGTACTGGTGAAGATGATATGGTCAGTATGACGTTTTGGCCGTGTATCTCTCCACCCAGCTCCGATAGGTTCTGATTGGAAATGCTTACTTAATGGTACGTTATAACAAAAATCTAACTAATGATCAAATAGATTTCCATTTATTGCATCTGGCAAAGCGTACATAAGAAATGATTGAGTAGTATTACCAAATTTAACCAGAGAAACAATATTGAAGGATATGAGACACCAGTCACAAAAAAGTTGAAAAAACTGAAAACCCTTCTTCTCTCATGCATCAATAATAATTATCGGCGTTTTCAGGGCTTTAACCATCCCACGTTGTACATGTTGAAATTGTACCATAAGAATGTTCAGAATGTGCTCCATTCATAACAGGAATTAAATCATCAACCAATGGGCGGAAAAACTTAAGAACATTAGCCCATATGATCGTGGTGGGATTTTCATGAAAATGAATAATTTACTTCCCAAAAAGTCTCAAAGTTACAAGCCATGAAATAAATCTTCTAGATTAAGCAGGTATTGATCCGAACACGACGCCAGATACACAGGGTAATATGACTATAAGTGATGACTTATACAAATACACTCTGATTGGAATTCCTTTTGAATTGGTTCATCTACTAAGCCTTGAGAGGGGGACTCAATTAATTTCTGAAACAGCCAAAACGAGGGCCCCCGATTTCAAATCAAGCCAGAATGGCCAGCTATGAAGTTATTTGCCCTATATTTGGGAAAATACACAACAAGAAATCAAGTATGTTGACGGTATTCCTAAAATAGTACTCCGATATTTACCAGAGATTGCTACTTGTATTAGAAACTGTTGAATATTGCTCAATAACATGTTGAACAATTCATATTTCCCAACAGTTTGGAAAAAGGCACATGTCTCCTGATCTTAAAAAGACTCTTCGTGCCAAAAAGCTATAGCTCAAATAGCTTGCTGCATAGTATAAGCAATATTTTGAAGTGATACTGTAGTAATCGAGCGGTCACCCAAGCCAACTGCCCGAAAACCACATAACACAACTGCAGATTTGAAAAATTTAGTTACTCAAATTTAACTTTTTGTAAATTATAAAGTGCGGAAAGAAAAAAAAAATTTAACTTTTTTATTATAAATATGAATTTATATTGTTTCTTTTGTATTACATTAAACGTTAATTTATTCTTTGCATTGATATTCGTTCTAATGTTTATCCTTTTATTATGATTTAAATTTTCAATCTATTATTAATTTTATTAACTTAATTACACAAATCTGCAAATTGAAATTTCGGACATGGGAGCACTGATTTAGTGCATCATATTCATGTTTTGCATTGGCGGATGCAATATGACTCAGCTGAGCTAGCAGCGATTTGGGATTTGCAGGTGTGGCAGAGAAAATCATGCGGAGACTTGGACGGATCGAGGAGTCAGCTCGAGATTGCGCACCAGCGCGGACGCTGCGGTGGTTCGGGGTGATGATTGGTACAGCTGTTCTAGGAGTGCAGTTTTCTGTTCTGATATTAACCAGCGGAAAATTAGAAATTCACGCGTTAATCGCGATACTAGTGCGAAGTACAGTGCAGGTATCTTTTCTCGCGATATTTCCGTTGTTCTGCGGCTTGTTTTGGCGGCGATTCTTAATAGCATACCTGATTGTCATTAGTATCGTGATCGATTTGGTACTAGTGTGGCCTAGAAAGCGGTCAAATTGTGTCTCTTGCTCGTGCGTGGGTACGGAGTGTGATCAATGGTGGCGATTAGGATTGTGTACCCATGATGACTAAAACGCGCCCATCTCACAATGGTAAAGTGCCGGTAATCAATACTGGAACAAACAATTTCTCTCTCAGCTTGGTCATACGGTCTTGTGAATGGCACGGTGCTGGTCAGACGAAGGTCAGAGCAGCGGGATATTTGAAAGTATTCGTGTTTGACTTAAAGTGAGTATTGCTTTGAACTTCTGCCAGGAAAACAGGACGTATTCAAAGGGGCCGAGTATGAGAATTGAACAGCGAGTACTAGACAAAATATCATAACTAAGTAAAGGTAAAGGCAAAAAATAATTGCGCTAAGCAACTAAATGATCTTTGAGCCATAAACATGCAAGGAGAAATAAATTAACAAATTATGAAAATAAAAACATAAATACATTACGCAAAATGTTATAAAAATAATTCATATAGGCACGAGTGCTAATTTAACTAAACAAAAAAAAAACAGAGCTTAAAGAATAAAAAATAACGGAATATGTATAACTGCTAGTAGAAGTGCGACTACATCGGACTGCGTCGTGTATTTTTTTCTATCCAATTTTTCATTTCGAGTTTTTTTTAACTAGTTTTTCCTTTTGGAGCTAATATTTGAACAATCAGTTATTAATATTGGCCGTTACCATAGTGGAGTAATAACGTTCGTTAGCTTTAATTTACAAGTGTACATGTGGGACTTTTTATTTATTGAGAAAAATGTCGCATTACATGTTTCGTGGAAGTAAAATAATAAGGAGACACCCTTTGCGAACACGGTCAGCTATGGACTGAATTTGTTTTATTAAATATAATAATGTAATGGTTTGGTGCAAAATAAAAGGGTTGCCGTGTTAGTATTCTTATATTATACTTTAAGCTTAAATTGACAAACTCTGATCAAGTTAAAATTCCAAATCTAACACCCCTTCTCAATTTTAAAATTAAAATTTACTAGGTTTAAATTTTTGATTAGTTCAGTAAATCTATTAGCATTTAATGGCTTTGTCAAAATATCAGCTGTCATCATTTTAGTTGGACAATAAACTGCTTCGATGATATTGTTAGATACTAGTTCTCGAACAAATTTATATTTAGTGTCGATGTGCTTCATACGTTGGCTGCTTCCTTTGTTGTATAATCCGTAGATGCAGCTTTGGTTATCTTCAAATACTTTAACAGGTATTGCTATATGTTGATTATTACCCACATCAGTTAACGAGAGGCTTCGTTGAATGCCACATACTCAGCTTCGGTGATTGACAATGTTACTGTTGGTTGTTTACGACTTGCCAAACTAATTGGTGAACCTGAATAGGATAAAATGCAACCAGTATTTGATTTTCGATCAATTCGATCTCCGGCCCAGTCAGCGTTGACGAAACATATTAATCCTTGATTGTTCATGCAACTACCTAGTTTGAGTTTTAAATACTTAGTTTCTTTAAGATATCGAAAAACACGTTTAGCTCCGTTCAAATCTTTAATGCTTGAGTTGTTTAATTTTCGTGCCAAAACTGATGTTGCTATAGCTATATCCGTTTATGTGATTATTGACAAATAAAGTAACGAACCGATCGCATTTCTGTAAACATCCTTATTTTCGAATGATCCGCTTTCTACTTCAGACAAGTAACTTGGTTCCATAGGAATCTTGGATTCTGCAGCGTCAGACAATTTAAATTCCCTTAATTTGTTTTCAATATAATTCGCTTGATACATCGTGAATGTACCGCTTATGTCTCGTTCCAATTGAATGCCCAAATAATATTTTATATTACCTAAGTTTTTTATTTTGAAATATTTGTCCAAATGTATCTTGAAGTCGTTGATGAATTGCAATTTTGAAGAGGCGATAACTATATCATCAACATAAGTACACAAATATATCATTATCACTATTTTTAAATTCATTTTCTTTCATTACCTTATCAAATTTTTGGTACCATTCTTTAGCATCTTGTTAAAGCCCACATAAATTTCGTACTAACTTGCATACTTTATCGGGTCCTCCAAAATGATATTCTTTTGGTTGTCGCATGTAGCTTACATGAGAAAGTTCGCCATTCAAATAAGCTGTCTCTACATTGAAATGGTGTACAAACATATTCTTTGCTCCCGCCACAGTAAGAAGAATTTTATGAGTTGTATAATTAACAACAGGAGCAAAAATGTCTTCGTAATCACGTCCAAACTTTTGCAAAAATCCCTGTGCCACTAAACGCGCTTAATTTTTAACTTCATTATCGTGTTGGTCAGTCTTCATTTTATATATCCATGTGCTACCGATTGTGACACTACCATGAGGCAATGTTACTATTTCCCAGGTACCATGCTGTTTTAATGAGTTCATTTCATCATCATAGCCTTAATCCAATTTAGTTTATCACAACCGCCGATTGCTTCCTCAAATGTAGTTGGTTTTGTTTTAATTTTGTCAGATGTAACCTTGTATATTTCTCTATAGCGTTGAGGTGGAATGCCTTTATTACTACGGGTTGACTGTCTAAGTACCTGTACCTATTGATGATCTTCGATACCATCAAGTTGCCTGTCAATTTAATTTTTAGTATCTTTATTCGTTGATTCCATTCGCCTTGCAAATTCAATTTCCGCATCGTTATAATCAGGTGATGGATCTGCGTCTGGGAATTGAACATCTCTAGAGATTTTGACTTTGTTAGTATTTACATCTAATAGCCTGTAACGTAATTCGTAGCCTACGAAAATTAATTTGTCAGCGGTCGATTCCAATTTACCACGTTGATCCTTTGGGATATGCACATATACCTTTTGACCAAATTCACGAAAATAACTTAGATCTAGTTTTTTATTTTTAAATATTTCGTACGGAGCTATAACAGCATTTTTCATAGGAACACGATTTAATACGTGATTTGCTGTTGTTATTGCTTCACTCCAGAAACGATTAGGTAATTTCGAACTATAAAGCATGCAACGCGTCATTTCAATCAGCGTGCAGTTCTTCCGCTCACATTTACCATTTTGTAGAGGCGTCTTGGGTACAGTTAATTGAGTTTTGATACCCTTTTGTTTAAAATAGTTTCTTAATTCAATATCCAGGTACTCACCGCCATGATCTGATCGGATACATTTAGGCGCTTTGTTCAGTTGAATTTCCATCATTTTAATGAAATTCCTTATGATGTGGGACACTTCGTCTTTTTGTTTCATTAGGTATAGTTTCTTAATTAAATATCCATGTACTCACTGCCACGATTTGATCGGCTATATTTGGGCGTTTTATTCAGTTGAGTTTCCATCATTTCAATGAAATTCCTTATGACGTGGGACACTTCGTCTTTTCGTTTCATTAGGTATATACCCACTAAAATCATCGATCAAACTAAGAACGTACTTATTGCCACTTGGTATAGTATGCAGAGGAGCACATACATCCGAATTTATTATTTCAAGAATTTCACTCGTTTTAGTCTTAAACTCATTAGGAAAATGATCACGTGTGGTTTTATTCAACAAACTTCACAAATATTATTATGCTTACATTCTTTAAACGCTATGTTATCGGCCAAATGATTCAGTTTCCGATCGTCATTTAAGTTGCGGTGCCCCAATATTTTATGCCACCCATGTACACATTTCGGGTTGTTTGACTGTTCTGAATTCGCGATTTATGATCCACTGAGGGTCTGTAAATGTAATTATAGGCACTTATGGTGATAATTGCAGCTTCTTTCAGCGAAATTTTACAAAAGGATTCATTAAAATGAACTTCAGATCCTTTGCTGATCAGTTTGTTTACCAAAACTAAGTTGCGATTTAAGTTCGACACAAAATAAACATCATTCAGTTTTGTTGTTTTGCTCATTTCACTTTGTTTACCTCTGATCCTAACAATGCCTATTCCTTTCACAGGTAATGCGCGACGATCAGCTAACATAACTGTTCTTTTGTCGGTCTCATTCAATTCGTGAAAGTATTCTTTATTTTCACACAAATGTGCTGAGGCACCACTATCAATCATCCATTCGCTGCTGGTTGAACAGCCCTAAGATTAATAAGAACTGGATAGGCTAAGCTCATATAAAATGCATGAGAGAGCATGCGACCGGTTTCTGCTCTCTTCCAAGCGAACAGTCTGTCATTTCCTCCCCATCTGCCTCTTGCTGGTCACTTTCATGTTCCAAAAGCTGACTAGGTGTGAACTGACTGTCAAGTTGACTGATGCAAATTGGACGCCAAATTGGCCAATTCGCAAGTTTCGTCGCGAATTTTATCCAATATTAAAACTGTGGAAAGTGTTCGCGATCTTAATTCGTTCCAAGTGTTTAAACATTCGATTGCAGTTTGTGATTCAAGTAACTTTAACGTGTGACACTGTGAAATTGATTTAGAATTTCAAAATGAAATGTGTAGTGCCTTCGTGAAAATATCATAGTGGAAAAGGATCTGTAGGTGTTTCCTTTCACAAGTGAGTAGTTGATATATTAATATTTTGCATGTTTTTCATACAATGCTGAAGGTTTTTCAAATAGAAAGCAAATTTTTGGTATCGTATGAAAATTTGTTTACATTGAGCAGCAGCCATGTTTGCTTGTGCAATTTGGCTCTCTCTAAGGTTGTAAACAAGAGCGTAGCAGTAGGAAAAGTGGTCGCAGGGGTTGTTACAACCATATTGTCACGTGGTTGTCCATTCCAGTATTATTTAATTACTCAATGACACACACACCAGACTCCAATAATCACAATCCGACTGCCACTTCTGCACTGTATTTGTTCGAGACTTCTCCAAATTTTTCTACTTCCTGCATTCTGTTTTTATATGTCCAAATTTCTTACAGAAGAAACACTTTACTTCCTTCCCTTTATATTTTGCTTGTAATGCAGTATTCTTATCAAGACTTGCACTTCCATGCGTATCGAGACGTGGATTGTACTCCTCTACAAGTTTGATTTTTACATATGTAGCTGTTAAATCAGACTCCGGTCTAGACTCCAACGCCATAAACAATGTACTGTAGCTATCGGACAAGCTACTCAGGTATATAGTATAGCAACAGTCAGCACGTCGGCTAGCAGCTCCCCCAACGTTGTCAACTTTTCGATGATTTCGTCCATGGAGTTTAAATGCAGCAGCATGTCACCATTTTCATAAAGAGTGAGACGACACAATTTACGAAGAAGTTGTACTTTATTTGATAACGTCGCTTTCTCATGGAAGGCTTTCAGAGCATTCCATATTTCAAATGCTGTCTCTTTCCATTTTATGTGAGTGAGCTGGTCATCCTCAACGGAATAAATGATGTGCGCTCGTGCTTTATCGTCTTTCAAATTCCATGCGTTGGTAAATGTATCGGGCTTCGGATCCCTCACAACCGCGCTGAGCACATCCCGTTTTAGAAGTAGCTCCAATTTGAATTTCCAAGTTTGTTAATTCGTGTTGTTGAGTTTCGTTATACTGATTGACTCTGCCATGCCGAATTTTCACTTTTCACGACTGTAAAATAAAACATTTTAATACACGGTCCTTCTGTGTCTGGCTGGCTGGGTGTCTGGGCCCATAACCTGTTGTGTGGAAGTAAAGTAATAAAGAGACACCGTTTGCACACACGGTCAGCTATGGACTGACTTTGTTTGATTAAATACAAAACTGACGATAGATACAAGCCATATAGTAGCAATTTGCATATGTATTAGTCGGCCTACTATGGACAAGCTTCCGGTAGCTGTCACCCAACTGCGGCATTAGCAAATGCTTATATTTCGTCATTTATACTATTTTCCGAATAAAAAACGTGCCGAACGCATTCCGTGCATGCTATAAATTCACCTTGTATAGCCCATTGTGCTCCTAAACTTTCCAAGACGAGCAAATGAAGCACACGTTTTGCACCTTCGACTGATAGCTCAGCGTTGAGATGTAAACAAACTCCTATAAATTCACTTTGGAAGGCGATAAAAACTAAACGGGTATAAGAACTGAAATAATTTTCACTTCACTAGGAGCGCTATTGTGTTCTCCGCGGATCATCTGGATTTCACTGTAGAAATCCGTCTCTAAACCGTACAAAACCTCGAATTTTTGTTGGCACCTCCACAATTCTTCATATAACGCCATGTAAGTTAGCCAGCAAAGTCGGCCTACTAATGGTCATGTGTGTGGTAGTAAGCGCTGCTGCCATATGGCTTGTATCTATCGTTAGTTTTGATTAAATATAATAATGTAATGGTTTAGTACAAAATAAAAGGGTTGCCATGTTAGAATTTATATTATACTTTAAGTTTAAATTGACAAATTCTGATGAAGTAAAAATTGCAAATCTAACATTACCTACTTATGACTGCAGGACATAGTTTTCGTAGTTGATCCGGAAATTCAGATTGCGAAACAGAGTTATACAATGTAAACGTATATTGTGAGAAGGTTTTGATGGCGTTCTGTGTGATGCCTTTAGCCGTTCAAAGTTTAACTTAAATTCCTTCACTATTTTCAATGAACACAACAAGAATCATATTGAAGTGTTTGACTCCATCATCGAAAGCGAAAGGCTGACGTGAAAAAAAGACAAAAATATAAACTAGGCATTGATAATAAAGAAATAAATGCTATATAATTAAGGGAGATTTTGTAAAGATGAAAAAAAAAAAAATAGTAAGCCATACTGTATGAGAAAAGAATTGGCACTTATTTCATTTTAGTTATTTCCAGTTTTTTCTGTTTTATTCTTTCTACATTAAAAGTATTTATATTTAAATGAGAATAGTTACATGGTAGATTGGCCTTCCGCTCTCGTGTGCTTTTATGGTATAGTGTTATGTGATTCCATCACATAACACTATAACATAAATTAGCCACTTTTATATTTCTCATTTGATGGAAAAATTTATGCAAATTATGAGCTTTCGACTCAAATGGGAAGCATATGGCTACGTGTACATTTGGATCTTGATCCGGTTGGCATGCCCCAATCTAATTTGTGGGCCATAAGTATCGTCGGTAACGATCGTACGTTTTCTCAAGGCCCGATTTGTCCTCTGACACAGCAATTTAATAGTCCTTAGTAGGTTACCTCCTTTCTCGACTCCAGTCGATACACCTTTGACCCCGAAATTCGTGGATGCGGAAAATATTTTTGGAGTGGGTCCTTGTGTTGGGGAAAAGAACCCGCTCACGACACTGCAACGCTAGCCTGTCAGCGCATTAACGCATCCCCAGACAACGCCAAATCTCAGCGGATCCTACCATCCTTTTTCGCCGAGGCAGCAGACCATTGCTGCAGTACTTTACGGACATTTTATACCTACCATTTCACTATAATTCATACTGAGATCGTGCCATTTTCTCATCAATAATAGGTGATTGAATCAAATTATGATTTCTTAATTCTTCTTTTTCTTCTTAGCACTACAGCCCCTCTCGTGCCTTCGCTTCCTGCAAACAGCGCCTCCAACTGTCTCAGTCCATTGACCACGTCCTCCAATTTCGGAATCCGAGCAGCGATGAACTGTTTCGTCGACCGGGTCAGATCAGCGTTTCCTCGGTTTTCCCACTAGTCTCCGGCCTTCAGTTCTCCCAATGAATACCTTTTTGGGTATCCGTTGTTCATCCATACGATTTATGTGTCCAGCCCATTGCAGCTTCCACAGTTTTACAATCGTTGAGACCTCTGGATCGTCAAAAATTTCATACAGCTCATGGTTGTATCGAATTCACCATTGGTCCCCGTCCAGCTTCGCTCCGATTATTTTTCCTCGACTGCGTCATGAGCTTTGTTTTATTTTCATTGATTTGTAGCCCTACTAGTTGTTAATGTCCGTGACAGAATGTTGATGTCGTCCGCATAGGCTACTACTTAGCTTGACTTGTATAGTAATGTACTTCTTGGACTGCCAGTATTTTTAATTGATATTGACTGGCCTGTTGTAAAAGGTCCTTAACAGCGCCAGTGTAATTGAGTGACCTGACATTCCAGGATCCAATGCCGTGAGTCCAACCCATTCCGAGGCCCATCTGCAGGTTTCGAAACATTTAAAGGTTTTCCAGGGACGGGGAGTTAGCCCGTCGCCCAACCTCCATTCCGGCGGCATGGCTATTACGTCGATTCCGTTATCAGGCGTGGAAGATTTGATGTCACAGTATTGGGGAAGCAGTAAACCCAATGTGCGACCCCCAGAGCATTTACTACCATTTAATTGGGGGATTTGTGATGAGAAATCATGGAAGCTATGGGTTGGGGAAACAAGGGGTTTCCTCCTGCTTTCTCAAACGGGCTTGGGACCATCTACAGCGGAGTAGATTTCTTAATTAGCTGAAGATATTTTTGGCATCACGACCCAATAAAAGTCAACTCAATTACGGTCGTCAAAGTGTGAATTTGTTAGTTTTAAACTCTTCAATAGATTCCCTGCATGAGATAGTTTGGACTGGTATCAAGTTGGCTAAAGTTGTTTTTTTTTAATTCCAGCTAATTAGCTATAAGCCCATAATTCGATGCAAATTAATTCAAGAAAATTGTTAAAATCTGTTAGCCACTTATGCTTGGTACTTTTGCTGCCAAACACTGCAGACACCCTCTTTGTGTTTAACGAGCTCTAACCGGAAACGATTATACGTCTTTTGGTCTTACGCAATATCCTCAATATCCTTCTATTGCGAATATTCTAGTACCAATTATTTATCTGACGTGTCTTAAGCATGACATTTCACACGTCATGCGGCTAATGACATTTCTTAGTTGTCATTTTCTCCTCAAACATTCCCGTGCCTCTAGTTATTAAGGATAATAAGAAGGACTTCGTGTGTTAAATATGGATGCGCTTTACCATCAAACTAACCGAATAATACAAGAAATCCAGCAAAATTTTCAGCTTCTAAGTAGCCCACAGGCAAATGATGTCGAGATCGAAAATCAAATTCATACACAAATTGTTGCTGTGAAGGCGTAAGTAAATTAAGTTTAATTAAGTATAAATGGTGTTTCCTTTTCATGTTCTTAATATTTGAGTATTGAAAATGCTTTAAAATCTATAGTTCTGGAAGCCTCATGTAGAAGTTACAGTTGGGTTTTAGATTATAGCTGTTTTTCTACAGTATCTTCGTCTTACAATTAATTTACCTTATTTTGTAATTCATTCATATATGTATAACGAAAACTTTATAAAACTGTACGCTTATTTTTACCTTCAATAAAAATAGAAAATTAACATATTCATTGTCATTACAGAAATTGCGATCGTCTTGATGTCCTTTTATTTAAGGTACCAGTATCACAAAGACCAAATGCTAAAATGCGAGTAGATCAACTAAAGTACGATATAAGACATTTAGAAGTACGTCTAATAGCACTTTAATTTAATCAAAATTGCTCTAATCAACTTTTATTTAGAATGCATTGAATATGTGGCAACAAAAGAAGCAAAAACGTGAAATGGAAATAAGTGCCCGTGAGCAATTGCTAAATCGAAGATTCACATCGAACCAAGATACAGCAATTGATTTGGCCGATGCAGGGTTGGATCATCATAATTCACTGCTAAATGCTCATCAGGGTGTAGATGAAATGATTTACACAGGAAGTCATATATTAGATAGTTTAAGAGGTCAAAGAGAGACGTTGAAGGGAGCTAGGAAACGAATTTTGGATATGGGAAATACTTTGGGTCTGTCTAATCATACGATGCGCTTGATCGAGAAGCGATTATCAGAGGACAAATACATTTTGTATGGTGGCATGTTTATTACGCTTCTAGTTATTTTTCTCGTGCTATATTTTTTTGTTTTCTAAGTACAGCTACAAGACGGTTATGAAATGTATACTGATTTGTATTTCGAAAAAGTTGTTTAAATATATGCCCAAGTTCGTAAGGATTATGTTTTTAATGACAAAGGATATATATTTTGTGCTGTGAAGGTTTTCATTTGGATGAAATTTTTTGGATAAGTAGGAGTTCGAACCGATTAGGTGTTGGAGTCATATTTTTGTGGCAATTATCACTTTTGCTGTGTGCTAAAATATTTTTGAACTTAAGATATAAGTATTCTCGTTAGGTAGAATGTTAAAATTTGAATTGATTTAAATAGTAAATCATTTATAAGAAATTTTTAAAAATTATACGCAGAAATTTTTTACTACTCGCATCGTACAATATTTTCATCCTCAAATTTTTCTACACCATATGATAAATCCCCATATACGATATAGCGATGAACTATGCAATCAGAAGAATTTCGTCGACACCGAAGAATCTTACTATTTAAGCTGATAAAGCTTGTAAGATTAACAGTTCCCTCTGTTGGATTTAAGGTCCTCCGATTTCCATCTACTTTTGCTCTTTTTGCAACATTGCAATGAATATTCCTACTTCATTCATTTATTCAATAATTCGTTCTACGATCAATTTAAAACAACTTCTAGGCGTACTAATAACTTAGATAAATATTCAAGCCTTAATTATTTCTCGAAACAAAACTGTTCATTTGAAAAAAGATCAGAATCTACTCAAAAAGCGTACTGAAAATTGTTCTCCAACATGAAATTATCAGTAAAGGTGTTCCGCTTAAATAAATTATGCCACAATTCCTTTTAATTCTTATAGAACTAGCAGCGAAGATAAAAACCAATCAAAATGGCCGGTGGTATTGCGCTTCTTCTTTAATCACAATTTTTAATTTCAAAACCCTACTGCCGCGGATTGATAGCTCCTCTCAATGCGATTTTCCATACCCACCATACAGTTAAAAAGAGAACTTATGGAATTCAGATCGAATAAGTGCTTGGCTCCTATAACGTGTTCATTAGAGGAGAATTTTCTCCAAATTCGCTTCCAGTTTGAAATAGGTATATCCTAATCCAGCCAAAAACATTCACTTGTAACACTTTCTCAACCCATTCTTTTTCATTTTGCGTCTCTCCGCTATCTTATTCGAGACTTCTTTATATGCTGCTCAAGACTCGGCGCTTCCTGCTAATATTCTATTGCTAGCTGACTGAAGCAAATGTGATTTGTGAAGGACCAGTATTCTACCTCTCTGAGCATGTTCAACGATAACTACTGAACTAAAGTCCTGATGGCTGCACTTTCATAAAAACAATGCTTAAGCTGATTCATTCAAAAATGAATAAAATGGGCTAATTTCATTCTCAGGATCACATAGCATAAAATAATCGTATCAATCATAATAAATAATCATATCAATCATTAAAAGATCAAACGTAGTAATCGAGCCGTCCGTGCACGCGAACTGTTTGAGAAACTTTCAGGATGGGTATAAAAACTGTACAGGTGCATGTTAATGGAAAATTATGTCTCTTAAGAAAATATAAACCGTAAACTGACATTTCTTGCATAGAGCTATTTTTAAATTGGAAGTGTTTGATTTTCCTTTTAGTTATTCTGCCTTTTAAGTCCCTTTAATACTTTTCTGTGATGGCGTTAGATAGTTTAAGTATGGAAAGGGAAACAAAAGATTTGCATGATCCACTATTGGAAGACATCATGCCAAAATTCGAAAGCGAAAATGATTTGTAGATGATGCTAAATAATGAAATATCCAAGTAACACAATAGGTTCATGGGCGGTAACGACGAAAACAGTGAAGCGGACGATACCATTATTGTGCACTAGGACATCCGGGGGTCCCTAAGTATACGAAGGATCATTTTAGAGAAAAAGTAAGGCTCACCATAAAATGTTACGAATTTTAGCCTCTGGATGCATGAATGCTCGAACCACAAAAGAGTCTCTTCGATCAATACATCAAAGGAGAAGGACTAGTACAGATCAATGCTTAAATTCAGACAGTAAGTGAACGTAATAATTTTAATGTGTCAGAACGGAGATGTTTCGAGTGTGTCTGCAAAACTGTGGAATTTCGATAGAAATCGAACCGCATAGATTTTAAATCAAATGCAATGAAATAATTAATCAATTACACTATTTAAACTTGAATACAATCAGCGCCTTGATTCAGTCCCTTATGAAGTGTGAAACTGCATGCTGTTGCTTGATATTAAGGAACTTGGTTGCGGATTGTGACTATCCTAGCCCACGCCCAATGTCCAAAAATGAGCCACCGCTTTCATATGGGGAGTAGGGTATGCAAGAAATGATTGAAATTCCATACGACTATCTGAATCAAAGCTATGTTTTAAAGCTTTTGGCCAATGAGATCAAACTACCTGCGAAAACCCGTAAAAACAACACATTATACATGCTTACACGGCAGAAGGACATCGAGATGAAAGAAAATCAGAAGTTTTAATCGATCGTTAGAGAACCAGAATCAGCAAATAATTCAAAAAACAAGAGTCAACCTGATCTTACAAAATATCCAGCAAATGATGCAGATAAAATCAACGTCTTCATGAAGGAGACGCCGACACGTGTCCAAGTGCCTTTCAATAGATAAGGTACTTGAATTTCAGAGTAGTGAGGTGGGAATGCCTTCAGCAAAGAGAAGTCAACTAGCGTTGATTTGGTCATTCGGTTGCTAACTGCGCCAGGCACTATCGGTACGTAAAATTCAAAGAAAATCATACCCCCGATGAGTATGAATTGGCTCCAAGAGAGCTTAAAGAAAAATTGTACTAGGTCAACTGTGTTGTATTTGGTCATCTAGCATCCCATATCAAGAAGAAGTTAAATTTATCCCAAAACAAATACAAGTACACCGCAGTGTGATACCTTCCAACTTCATCAAGTACGGGATATCATTTGCACTCACCGCTAGAGGACCAGCAGACAATGCTGCAAACAATATAAATAGTGTAAGTAGCAACAATGAGGTGCTTTTTAAAATTTATCAAAAACTTAATTCTTTATCGGAGGGAATTAACAAATAAGATTTAAAAACTAACTTTGGTTTTCAGCGTTTAAGTCTTTAAATTGTCTCAAAATAAACTGCCATCCAGTCAGATTCCCATAAATGGGCTGTGTCTCGTCTCGATCAACGTCATATCCATTATTGCCCTACATCGACGTGACTATCTTCTGAAATTTATCGCAAAACAAAAGCTTGTTATCATATTTCTCACTGAAACCCACCTCAATTCATGGCACGCCACGACATTCAAGGATTTTGAATTCGGAAGAAACGATAGGGTAATAAGTGATGGGGGAGGTGGCACTGGGATATACCCGGCAAGAGCCCCTGTTGACAAAGGAGAAGAAAGAGCGCACTCGATGGCTAGTCCACATTAGCGGAGGAGCCTGCCATCGAGCGCGCTTTTTCCTTTCGTTTGTTAACTGGGGTTCTTGCCGGGTAAGGTGGCCTTCCGCTCGCGTGCCTATTTGTGGCATAGTGTTTTGTGGTCACCTCACATAAATTTGCCACGTTTATATTTTTCGTTTAAAGGAAAACCACGCCACGCTTACATTTAGATCTTGATCGGGTTGGGAGGGGGCACTGCTTCCATCTGGATGCCCCACTCTTATTTGTGGGCCATAAGATCGTCGGTAGCGACGAAGTCATCTTAAGTCCGTCTGTTTTGCCAAGGTCCAGTTTGCCTTCTGAGTCAGCAATATTCTTTGACCTTTAGTAGGATACCTCCTCGACTTCGCTCGATATTTCTTTGACCAAGAAATTCGTGGATGCGAAATTTTTTTTGTAGTGGGTCCTTGTGCTGGGAAAAGAACCCGCCCGATGGCACCGCAACGCTACCCTGCCAGGGCATTCACGCGTCCCCAGACAAGGCCAATCTCGGCGGATCTCAACATCCTCTTCCGCTGAGGCAGCAAACCATCGCTGCAGTCCTTCATGGACAATTAGTCTACCTATTTATATACAAGCAATTCACTACACAAAGTTAAATTTTTGTAAATTATAAGTTTAGAAAAATTTTTTTTAAATTTATTGTTATAAATATAAATTTATATTGTTTTTTATATATTAAACGTAAATTTTCTCTGCATTGACATTCTTCATGAGATTTATCTTGTCATTATCAACTTGTCTATATATTATTATTTTTTTATTAACTTAATTACTCAAATCTGCAATTGAAAATTCTAACATGAGAACACTGATATGATCTATCTACAGTGGCTGAGCAAGGGGCTCGTTTTCACCCACCGTAGCGGCGTGAAGATACAGTAGACGACGGACAAGCGAAGAAGAAAATCTGCTTGGGCGCTAGAAAACCACCGTTGTGGCATGTATAAATTTTTACAATGTATATATATATATATATATATATATATAATTCCCCATTGGTCCCCGTCTAGTTTCACTCCTGTTATTCGCTTCAGTGCCTGTCGTTCAAAGGTGTTCAATATATTTGCGGATGCTTGGGTTAGGGTCCACGTTTCATACCCATAGCATAACACAGGCCTTATCACAGAAATATATACTTGAAGCTTTGTTTTCCTGAGTATGCAGCTGGTTTTCAAGATCGTCAAAACTGAATAAAATATTTTATTTGCGAGCTGTACTCTTTGGCATGTTTCGTCTCTTTCATTACCGGTTCTCGTTATTTTAGCGCCTCATCGTTCAAATTTTCCTGCATTACAACAGCAACTAGGAGTATACATGGCAATGGGACAATATGCACTTCCGATCAACTCAGACGCTACGGGTTTGCTAGGAATTGCATGGAAGTTTCAGGAATTATATTCATAATGAATATCTTGGAGAATTTGTTCAACGGGTGACATTCGTAATGGTGAAAAAAAATGGCGGCCGTTTTAATATTGCATAAAATTGTGTTATTTTTTCCGAACTTCAACATTGAAGGTACATGCTATTATGTTAACACTTGATTGAATTTATTAATGAATAGCTAAAGATGATTGTTGATAATAGTATTGTAGGACTTGTAAATTTAATATTTTTGCCAGTAAAACTGTATTAGTATAACTAAATTGTATTTTCTCCAAATATATGATATTATGAAATGATATTTAAGATGCGGCTTAGTCAATGATTTAAGCAACACTGCAACAAAATGTTGGCCAGTTAAAATGGAGTAACGATGGTTTCTCTTTTAATGCAAAAATATATTTGTTGTGCATGTCATTCAAGTTTTTCTTGAATCAGATCATTCTACAATTTACGAGTATGTCTTCTGACATGAGCGTAGTTCTCTCTACCCACCTTGTTTCCAATTAATTGATAATATCTAGTAATCCTAATTTTTTGATTAAGTATCGCTTAAACTTAAATTGCCATGTGGGCCATGCAATTTTTGAATATTTAAATGTTTTAAAACTTGCTTTATGTTTTTATAAAATTTATAACGATTGAATCAATAAAGCGGGTTTGAATTTATGGTGACCATAGCAATGTGGATATCTGCTCCATTTTCACGAAATTGACACTGTATTTTTTCATACACATAGGACAGAATTCAGAATTCAATATTGGCCTACCAATTTTTCCTGAATAATATAGATTTATGTACATACATATACCCATTTGCTGGAAAAGAAATCGGGTTATGTAGTGAAAATGGGGATAGGTAAACTGTAAATAAAGAACTGCAGCGATGGTCTACTGCCTCGGCGAAAGATGATGATGGGATCCGCCGAGATTGGCCTTGTCTGAGGACGCGTGAATGTGCGGACAGGCTAGCATTGCGTTGTCATGGGTGGGTTCTTTTCCCCAGTACAAGACCCACTACAAAAAATTTCGCATTCACGAATTGAAACGATTTAATGCGGGTCGACTGGTGTCAAGGTCGAAGTAACCTACTAAGGGTTGAAATTGCTTATAGCCAGTTACAAACTGGGCTGGGAGAAAACAGACGGACTTGAGCGGACTTCGTCGTTACCGACGATACTTATGGCCCCCAAATAAGAGTGGGGCATCCAGGTGGAAGCGGTGCCCCCTCACATCCCCCCAGCCAGATCATTATCCAAATGTAAGCGTGGGCATATTTTCCACTTAAGTGAAAAATGCACGCAAACATAATTTGAATGAATTGAATGGTAAATTTATGTCATAGTATTTTGTGAGGGAATCACACAACCCTATGCCATAAATAGGCACGTGAGCGGAGGGCCACCTTACTCTGTAAGAGCACCTGTAACACTTCAAAAGGGGTGAGCTCGCCCGATTACTAGCTCATTATAGTGGAGGGGCTAGCCAACGTGACGGGTCCCATACCCGGTCAGGTTCAAGCGAAAGGAAAGACAAGGTTTTCGGTTTTAATTGATTTTGTTTGTTATTGTTAACGATAACCTATATAAAATCTTATCCATCATATTTAAAAACTATTTTTCATTATCATCAAATGTATGCTGCTCGTTTTTTTTCGTTTCTATGATTTGGATGTTCATCGTGCTTTATTTGTCCATTTTCCTATAATTATTTCAATGTTCTTCAGCTAGAACGTGTTTTAATTCATTATTATTAAATTATTATATTAAATGTATTAAATCGAAAGCTACCTTGCTGTTTGTTTTTTCCTATTAGGCATATTAGTATACACTTTTTGAAAGAATTTAAGACCGTTTGTAATGGTGTTTTAATTTTTGCGTAAAACATATTAACACCAATTTCCATTTGGCTATGAATGAATGTGATAATTCGTGGAGGAATCAATATAAATATCAATTAAATTATACTAAAATGAATGCATTTTAAATTGTAGTTAATAATATAATTAATAATATAGAAAATATAGAAACCAATAGGTACTCACCATCATCCTCGCCGGGCGCCCGCTGGTGATGTGGTGATGCCTCGAAATTTTCTTTATTGCTGCTATCCAAATTATTATAATTATATTTTTTATCGAATAAAAATATAAACAAATTAACTCGGCCAACAGTTAGCACTATTTCCTTTTTTATATTACGTCTTCTGTTCTAGTCTGATTATTAACTACTACGCGCTGTTTGCACCACATCAATTTTTCGGTCATAAAATTTTGGTGATAATGAAAGCATTGAAATGCTAGTTGATCACCGCTATTTGCGTGAGCTCGTGCAGCCATTATTCCTAAACATTTTGTTTGTGAAATAATCATCTACCGTGCACACATCACCATTAACAATGACCGGAATTTGTACAGATTGATTAAAAGCTTGAGAGCTTCTATTTCGCCAGGTTTGCAAGTTTTCTCACATGGAGCTCGACCATGCACGGATATAAAGGAGGCGCCACAGTTCTCTACGGATCGACACAAATCCACTGTTGATTTGTAACCAACATCGTTCGAATCACATCGTAGAGGAGTTCAGGATATTTTGAAACTGCACAATCATAGCCTGCAGTGATTGCTCAGCGTTGTGGGCATCCGAAATTTAAATCCATTCCATCTGCATACGGATAAATCAGCTCCGCGCCGGTTCAATTGAGTTTTTAGCGGCAAATTGTGCTATTAACGCTTCGGTGTGTCGCAAGCTCATTTCCATACGCCAAATCACTTTTGTACCAAACACTCGATTGATATGATTTTTAAATGGTTCGCTGCGCATTTATTTGCATCAACTATTTCATACACTTTTCCTCTTTATACTTTTTCCACAATGTAGGTGTTTCGATTTTAACAGGTATATTTAAACCATCGTGGCTTTATTATTTCACTACTTATTATTCTATTAACATTGCTGTGTGGCAATCTTAAGTAAACTCCTCGATCCGTCCAAATCTCAGCATAACCTCTATGCCGCAACGGTGAATTGAGATGAGCCTCTAACTCAGCCACGTTAGATTGCATTCGGCAATGTAATACCTGTACATGGATAGGATGTATTATATCAGTGTTCTCATGTCAGAAATATCAATTTGTTTCACAATGAGGTCTCATTAACCTCTTTCGTCTGATGTAAAAAATTTACTTTTCCAATTTACGCAAATTAAAAAACAACAACACATACAAAAAGTGTTTTGTAGTTATAAGGCGTATATATATTTCGAGGGTAAGTGTTCCCTCTTCATGAGTGTCCTACTCTATATAAAGTAGGACACTGATGAAGAGGGAACTCTATATAGAGTAGGACACTGATGAAGAGGGAACACTTACCTTCGAAATATATATATGCTTTATAACTACAAAACGATTTTTGTTTGTTTTGTTGTTTTTTAATTTGCGTAAATTGGAAAAGTAAATTTCGTACATCAATTCAGAAAGCGCAAAAACACCGAGGATTCAAATAACTCTATCGCTTTTTCTTATGTTTTTGGTTTGGAACGAACTTTGCACTATGTAACTGAAACAGGTCGGGTAGACAGACTTACGCTCATGTCAGAAGGATTTTATACCCAAATGACGAAATGGTCACCAGCAACGAATAAAGCCAAGAAACATGTCAAACAGATGTGCACGTTTAAAATAAAATCCGTTGTTTCTCTATCTTCAACGGTCGCCATCTTGTTGCAAACTAACAAAAGCCACTCAAATCAAGAATTCCCAAAAATATTGATGTTATTGATCTTATTTGAAAATTTCAAGAAGGTCCAATCAAAACTACAGTATCAAAGACAAAGTCAAAAGCGCTTTATTTAATACCAATCGTTATAAATTTTTAAAAGAACATAAAGCAAATTCCAAACAATAAAACTATAAAAAACTTAATGGCCCGAATGGCTCTCTAAATTTATACGTTATCAGTTAAACACATTTAATGAAAAAAAAAACACTTGCAAATTTACATTAATTAAGATTATTAGATATTTTTTGATTCAATTGGAAAAAGGAGAAAAAACCAACCAGCATTATTCAAAAATTACTTATACTACTAACACAACAATGAACTTATATCCTATACCTAATATGTTACACCCTAATTCTAAATAAATTCAATCAAAAAAAAAAAACGTTACCTTATATTGAAACCTATACCTAATTTATAATACAAATAAACGACAATACTAGATGTAGCAATAATGAGATGAATCTTAAAAAAAAAACACAAAAACAATAAATAAACACGAATAATTTAGACATTGTCATTCAGCCACCAATACCTAGATTGTTCCATCTCAGCTCGACCAGCCTCAACGAATCTAGCAAATGAGTATCTCCATTGGAATTGTTGGTCTCGTGAACTCAGATTCGGAGGATATTTTATCTTCTTATCGGTGGCCCGTCGATATATGTGATATATGATTGGGACGCCGTCAGAATCAAAAACATATCGATTCATGTCCAAATACACGAATGCTTCTGGAGGAACGAAGCCAGTAGTGAGGCAAGTTACAATATATCCGTCTGTAGGGTGAAACGGCTGTGAAATCCAAGGATTTTCACTCACAGTTACAGATCTTGCGATATGATTCCGAAGAAGTTTCAATATGAAGATATCGACTCTAGTCACTTGAGCGGTTTGATAAATTCTTCTATTCGATATAAAGTGCTTCCAATCCGTCTCAGGCTTTCTGTACAAACCATTACATGCACGAAGACATTTCCTTTCGAAAACTCTTAATCTTTCCATTGCACTAGCACTCTGGTTGTACCAGATTGGGCATCCGTATGTCAAAACTGGCCTAACCAGGGTCTTGTAACAAATAACTTTGACTTTTTGATCAATGTATCTGGAATGAAAGAGTCGCCGAAGGACCATGACGACTTTTAGTGGCTTACTGAGCATGATTTTGACATGTTCAGTATAGTACAGATACTGATCGAGATGAACACCGAGGTATCGAACACAGGATTTATGTGGAACCCGTTCTGAACTACCCTCACCAGCCATAATGTTGAAATCCTTCCAATTACGTTTCAGGTCTTGACTGGCCCCCTGCAGCGTTGTCCAAAACAAAATTGTTTCGCACTTCTGCGCATTGATTTTCATTCGCCAATTGTCGGTGTAGAGCTGCACATCATTAAACATTTTTTGAAGATTGCTCTTAACTATTGTAGCTTTTCGGTCTGCCGTATAGATGATCAGATCATCAGCAAACGCTACCAATGATCGCGTTGGCGAGACATTAAAATCAAAGCTGTTCAATAGCTTGCGAATGAATATTGAGAAAAGCAGGGGCGCAGTAACTGCTCCCTGCTGTAGACCATTCAAGACCTTGAATTCACGCATTGTTGTCAGATTTCCATCAGTTCCAACAAATGATTTCCCGTATAACATATTACACATCATGGCGACAAGGTGTCTGGGGAACCTGTCCTGAAGAAGTTTGAAAACTAGTCCACCTAACCACACCGTATCGAAGGCTTTCTCCATATCAATGAGACATGCTCCAACACATTCTTTGTTGTTTAGTTTCCAACAGATGTCTGAGGTTACTTTCGTTATTGCATGTATGGTCGAATGCCTGGCACGAAAACCAAATTGGCAATTCGGCATCAACTCATATTCCTCAATGTGGGCGTTTAATGCTCTGTTGAGTATCACTTCAAACACCTTGCTGATGTTAGGCAGCAAGCTGATTGGGCGATAGCTTTTAGGGCATGAAGATTCTTTTCCTTTCTTCAAGATCGGAAACACCTTAGCCTTTTTCCACTCATTTGGGAAATATGAATTGTTCAACATGTTGTTGAACAATATGCAATAATTCCTATTAGCAACCTCAGGCAAATGTCGGAGCACTATATTTGGAATACCGTCAGTACCACATGATTTTTTGTTATTTATTCTGCGAAATATGAAACACAAGTCTTCATAGCTGACAAAATAATCAATAAGATTCAAGGTCGGTATGAGGTCAGATGTTAATGTTTCATCGAAATGAAGAATTGACTGGCCGTTCAGGCTTGATTTGAAGTCGGAAACTTTTGCTTCAACGGCCTCCGAAAATATTTTATTCCTTCTCTCTGGGTTTGGCAGGTGAACCAATTCAAAATGTGTTCCAATCAGGGCAAGTTTCTGCAATCCATCACATATAATCCTGTTTCTATTTCTATCCGGAGTCGTACTATCAATTTCGATACCAGCTCTATCGAGAAGATTTATCTCATCACTAGCGACTTCAAGATTCGATACCTTCACTCGAGACTTCCTGCGGAATAAGCTATTCACTTTTGCGAAAACGCCATCTGGGTCTTGTGGGCTAATACCCCTAAGTTTTTCCGCCCATTGATTGCTGACCTCACTCCTGAAGTATGAAAGAATTAAGTTCCGGACATTCTTCAGGTGTAATTTCAACAAAGCCAACGAGGGATGGTTGTAGTCCAAAAATCGTCGATAAATATTGTTGACGCGGGTGAGAAGAAGGCTTTTCAATCTTTTCAACCTTGCGATGGTTGGTGTTTCATATCCTTCCATATTGTTTCGATATTTAATCTTGGGAACAACTTTCTCAATCGTTTCCAACGTCAGCTTCTCTAACTTCGACAAATAGAGATCTATTTCATCGTCAGTTAGGTTTCTGTTATTAGGAACCATTGAGCAAGCGTTGCCATCATCAGAAGAGGGACATAGCTTCTGGTACTCGCGAATAAACTTTTTTTGAAACTTTCCCCAGTCTGTTTTTTTGAAATTCAACCGATGGTTTTCATGTTGAACTGGAATGAGGAAGAAATGATTGATTTCCATTACGATTGCGTTATGGTCGTATCGTAAGGAAGCACCTGCAGTTTCCGTTGAGGACTATTAAAGCTGAATTCAAGTCTTGCGTCAGCAATGCAGAGGTCCAAATATGAATTTGTCCTAGGGTATGTTGGGAACTCCGACCCATATAGGTTGCACCTGTATTCAATTTGGTTCTCTGTTATCCATGATTTCAGGAATACACCTCTTGGATTATTGGTGGCGTTTAGCCATGATGTATGCTTGGCATTCAGGTCACCGGCAAAAATAGAATAACTATGCAGCCTGTTCAATTCGAGTATTTCAAACAAGGAATTGAGTTCCTCCTTGAACTTGAGAACATTTTGACCAGTTGCATAGGCAGAGATAACGAAGAGGTTATCCCCACCTGGCAGTGAGATTTTGATGACGGACACTTCAAGAAATTCAAAATTTTTGAATTCGATTTTTTCAATATTTTGGAAACAATAGGGTCTTCGAACCAATATCCCGGTGCCACCTCCCCCATCACCTATTACCCTATCGTTTCTTACGAATGCAAAATCTTTGAATTCCATGGAATGCCATGAATTGAGATGGGTTTCAGTGAGAAATATGATGTCAGGCTTTTGCTTAACAACAAATTCAAGGAGATAATCACGTTGATGTATAGCAACGATAGAGTTGACGTTGATCGATATGAGGCGAAGCCTATCCATGGGAATATGACTGGATGAGAAGTTATTATTAGGCATTTGAAAGACCTAAACGCTGAAAAGCAAAGTTAATTTTTGAATCTTGTTTGTCGATTCTCTCCGATAAAGAATTAAGTTGCTGGTAAATTTTGAGAAGCAGCTCATTATTGCCACTTACATTATTTATTTTATTTACATTGTCTGCTGGCCCTCTAGCGGCGAGTGCAAATGATACTCCGGGCTTGACGAAGTTGGAAGGTTTGATATTACGGTGTACTTGTGTTTGCTTTGGAGCAAATTTAACTTTTGCATCTTGATATCGGGAGCATCCTCGATATGATGCTGGGTGAGCAAAAACACTGCAGTTAACGCAGTATAATTTTTCTTTAGGTTTCGTCTGAGCCAATTTGCATTTACCGGGAGCATGAACGTCTTTGCATTTAACGCAACGATAGTGCATGGCACAATTGGCAGCCGAATGTCCAAATCTTTGACACTGGTAACACTGGTTGACTTCTCTTTTCTGGAGGCGTTCCCACCTCACCACTCTGAAACTCAAGTACCTTATTTGTTGAAGGGCACTTGGACTGCTCTTATTTGCAATTTGTACCAGGTAAAGTGGTCTTCTTCCTTTCTATGGTCGACCTTCTTGTCGCAAAGGCTTTGACTGTAACAAAATCAATATCTGGTGCAGCCTCTTTGAGCACCTGGAGAAGATCGACCGTATCCTCTCCGCTGTCCAAACCCTTCAACAAGAAGGTCTCATTCTTTTCACTTTTTGGGGTATAGGTGAAGTGTGGAACCTCCCCAGAAATCAGCGCATCTTTGGCTGACTTGAAATCAACCAGTGATTTCGTCCTTATAGTTAATTTTTCGGCATTAACTCTTTTGATTTCGAAATTGGCTAGTTTATTTTCGGCTGCCAATAGCCGAGCCACATCTTTCCCGGTTTGTCCGAACATGTTGATTGGCGGAACTTTTTCTGTCTTGTTGGAAGCTTTTTCAGAGGAACCAGCAGAACTGCGGGCTGGTTTTTTCTCCTTATTTTTGTTCTTTAAATATTGAATAAAATTAACGTCATTATCTTGATTAAAATTACCTCCGATGTTTTCTTCGATTTCCATATCTTCGGTTAATCCCTCCAGCGCTGCAAAATAATTATGGCTCTCGTTGGTGCCACCAGCACTTAGAACTTCCTCTGGAATTGCTTGCTTTGTACTTTTCTTCGGCTTTGTTACCTGTTGCCATTGATTTTGTGGCTGCGTCTTTTGAGGCTTCATCCCTTTCTTGAAAAGATCCTTGAGAGACTGTATCTCTTGCCTTAGTTCATCATTTTCTTTCTGCAATTTGGCCATTTGTTGATTGTCTGCTATTATTTGCAGCTTGCACCCTCCATCTATGGAGTTTTCTTCGTTATGTTTTCTTTTGGTGATTATCGCCAGTTCGTATTCGTCGTTTCCCCAGGTTGCCCCAACGGTGGGAAGCCGCCGGGCTCCTCCATACCAGCGGCGAAATTTTCTATGTGAATTTGTTTTTCGTTACCAATCGAAGTAAAAATATCCGATAGAAATTTCCTGAGTCGATTACTTCGACTATATAAGATTTTTTTCCGATAAAAATTAACTTCGGACTAACGTTTTTACAAAATTAATTTAATTTTTGAAAACTTTTGACAGGAGCGATTTAAAAGACCTCTATACGCAAAGACTACTACGATCCATTTCCAAAAACTACAGTGTCTGATTTGATGGAAAGTCCATAAAATACCAAAATCGTGTGTTATTGTTGTTGTCATTGGAGAAATTTTAAATGGATGTAACTTCCGTGAATATGATTCGATTTTCCTCAAACTTGCAGAGTATTAGGATCTTTTGTAAGACTACTCAAATATCAAATTTCATTGAGTTTGAGAGTATCCATACGATTTTATTGGGGAAAATGTGAAATTCGACGACCATACTATTATTAACAAAGTTGAGCGATTTTTGACTTCTAAGGTATTTGCTGTTGTACTCATAAACACCTGCTTTCATAAATTTTTCCAGATTTTTCAGATCACAGATGCCCATTCGCGAGGAGGGACACACACATTTTTCGTGTATTTCCCATTCCTGTGCGCCCCCTGAAGCAAGAAATTGCAGTTTATGGCCTGTTTTGGAAAGTTCTCATCAAGACCTTTCATTTGATACCCATATCGGCTATCTTTGAGTAAACTTTTTTTTTTGAGGGGCCACTGCCCTATTTGGGGAGACCCCCTTTAAATACCATAATTTTTTTTGTAGTTGAACTTTGTACCTACGTACAAAATTTTATGTTTCAAGAATGTATCATTTGCGAGAAAA
The DNA here is from genome assembly GCA_963969285.1 of Odontomyia ornata. Classification (NCBI taxonomy): domain Eukaryota; kingdom Metazoa; phylum Arthropoda; class Insecta; order Diptera; family Stratiomyidae; genus Odontomyia; species Odontomyia ornata. Next base: position 51,771,590 of record OZ017738.1, on the reverse strand, counting down.
ATAGGTGTGACACACTGACGGACGGACAGACAGGACGCGATTTTAGTAGTGTTTCGTAAAATTATTTTACAAAACCTTAAAAATGACTATATTTGAAATTAGTAGAAGTAATTCTACGCTTTACTAGGGTAGGGATTAACTTTCACTGCAATCTACCTATCTGGTGGGCTAGTACGAATACATAAATATTTTATTAATCTTTTTTTATCAGGAAAGATTGATGATAAACGCAATATTTTGTTTATTTACTCTATTAGAGTGCTTATCTGCTGAGTTACTGGTCCTATTCTTATGCTTAAATCTTAAAATCAGCGAAAATGGAGAATATCTTCGCATTGTATTGTATGTACATATGTATGTAGATCGTTTTAGAATCGGAGCGATTGATTTGGATCTTGGATCCATCAGAGTGCATTTACTTGGGGTTCCTCTAATTGTATGTCATCTTTCCATCTTTCGAGAGCCGCTTGCCATTTCGTTGAAGAGAACGGAAAAGTTGAAGCTTTCTGCTTAGTGTATGGTTAAATAAGCTTTCGGGAGCACGTGTTTTTCCGTGAGTTCGAAAAATCTTGACACGCGACGTGAGTGATAAAATTAACAAAAAAAGCCTAAAACAATTATTTGAAAAACTTACCAAACAACACAATTTATTTTTACACTCATCGAAAATCTGAAGGTAAGAATAACTATCTTAGCATAAATCCTAATTAACTCTGAAATTCATTCGTATCACTAAATTGTATTCTGCGGAATGGCTTGTCGGCTCCATCGCCGTCGCCCTGTCCATAGCGTTTCAAGAGTTTCTCTTGATCGGTACCGGTTTCTCCGTATTTTGGGCATGGTTTGGGGAGATATTCTTCTGGAGATGGGCGAATTTTGTAGGGGCATGGCTCCCCTTCTCGACGCTCCGGCATTTCAGATACGTTTGTATCTTGATTCGCGTCACTTGTTTGGGGTTTAGATCGATTTAAAGCTTGGAAGCAGCTATCTTCTGATTGCTGCTCAGCAATTTGTCTATCTGGTGGAATATCGTGATGTTGGTCTCCGCCGATATCTTTTTGCTGATTGATATAATCCATAGCAGTCTAGCAGCAGAGATTGAATGCAGGAATTATTTAGATAGGAATAGATAGTGAGGATTTACCTTGACTTCATCTTTGAGATGGCCTTCCATGAGTAAGAAGTTCCGGACACCTTCCATCTGTTCCTTACTGAATAGCTCTTGGTTTTGCTTCATGTACTGATAAACAAATAAGTCGGCACTGACAATTTTGAAACGGTGATCGTTGATACGAAGTATTTCACCTATAATTAAAATTTGATTGTTTTATTGGATATTGCTGAATTGATTTAGGAAGAGTTGTTTGCGTATTTATGATGCCTGTATTAGATGTTCAGATGAAAAATATTTTTGTAAAGCTTTCACCATAATATGTATTAAGAGTTTGGCCAGGTGACATACTTGGTAAGGAAGAGCATCTAGTGAATAAATTATTTTTTAAAATTTTTTTTAAAAAATTCCGATTTTATCATGCTAAAATCATTTTTTTTAAATATTTAATGATATGTTAAAAATCTTAATAAAATTTTAATAATCAATCATAAAGAGTCAAGTAAAAGGGCATTCTACTGTTAAACTGCTGAAAATAAATATGAATTCCAAATCCTAGAAAAAAGTCGAAGTGATAGGAGAGCGTTTTGTGAGCAAATTAGTAACTCAAACAATGTCTTCTGAATATCAAAGCTCGACTCATACTTAAATTCCATAAACTGTGGTCGAAAAGCGATAATATAATTATATATTTTACAATAATTTACTGTGATTTTGGTCAGTGCATTTTTTTATTTTACTTAATTGATTACTTCAAAAAAATTTATATACATTGTTCTTATTGTGTACGTTTCCTCGTAAGATAAGAATCTTGTGAGGGGAAGGCTATTTCTAGTCCCTAATACAATCTCTATACTTAGTGCTAATAGTTTCTTTATGAGAATATTATTTTCAAGTTCTATAAAATACTTTATATTTATAATATTTCAATTCAAAATAATTAAAGTATTCTCAAACGTGCCTGCATATGTGATAAATATCTTATAATTTATCTGAAACCAAACTCATCAAGGTTTAAGGATTGAATATTGTGTGAAAAGCAGATAGCCTGATGCCCTGAAGTCAAAATTTAAATTTTTTTTATTTTTATTACGTTTGTCAACTGGTAGTTTGTAAAGTTAATATGGCCCAGTATACGATAAATAATTTTGTGTAAATGATTTTGTCGAGTAGTCATAACATATCAATATTATAAACCATTTTCTAAAACCTTCATCCAAATTCTTACATATCCGTTGTGTCTAAGCGCTTTGCGGACATGTATCTCCACAGTATCACGCGTTTTTGTTGGTGTGATTTTTAAATGCTTTAGTCGGCTGTAATTTAGCTTTGTACGGCTCAATAGTTATGAAGTTTTCGGAAATTTAGATCCGAAATTGGTAAACTAAAGGCTCTCCTTTTGATTTTACAAGCAAAAATGTAATATTTATTAAATGTACTACGCGTTATTAGTAGTCCACGTGCTGTAGTGGTAAACCCCGTAAGCCGAAGGTCTCTGGTTCAATCCCGTTGGTGGCAACGAGATTTGTTTCGAGTAATTCTTCGGGCGGACTATAAGCCCGTTCAGCTATGATGCGTACTGGTTTAAAATCGCTACCTATACAGCTGGATGAACAGACACACTGCCAAAGCATGGTACTGACCATATCACCTTCTCGAGCGCCGATACATGCGATCAAGATAATGAGCTACTCTATTTCTAAGCGAAGGCCCGTAAGGGACTGTAGTGCTAAAATAAAAACAAGTTGAGTAGGCAGAAGAGTGCTCCTACTAGATGGACTTTGTAACATCCTAGGCCACGAAAAAAATCTTCTGATAGCATGAATCGATGAAAAAAAGAAAAATTTTTCATACACTTTGCCTACTCCTAGGACCCTTAATGCACAAAGTAACTTTTTTGCTACAGATTCTAAAACGACTAATCAAGACCTTTCATTTCATATCCCATCCAACTACATTTGACAAAAACAAATTTTTAAGGGCTACTTTGTTGTAAGCTTTCTTAACAAATTATGAAATTTTTTACTTATAAACCCAAACCCCAACCCAAACTTATGAGAGACTGCCACTTCTGACCTTTTACAAAGTTTGAGCTTTCTATCTGCTATAGTTTCTGAAAAAATTGGCTGTAATGCACGGATCGACGGACAGAGAGGACAGAAAACTTGTAGGTCTTTGTCAACATTTTTTAACATCGGATATCGACTCCTAAAGTTTTTGTTACACTGGCACTTATATAGACCAAATTCTGTGATATTTCAAATTCAAAGATGCCCAATCGGGAAGGGAAGGACAGCAATTTGTAGTGAAAGTAGGTATATAAAATGTCCGTAAAGGACTGCAGCAATGGTCTGCTTCCCCAACGGAAGAGGATGTTCGGATCTGCCGAGATTGGCCTTGTCTTGGGACGCGTGAATACGCTTGCAGGTGATGTCGTGGGACGGGTTCTTTCCCCCTAGCACAAGGACCCACTGCCGATCGACTGGTGTCGACGCCGAGGTAACATACTAAGGGTTTAAATTGCTATATTTAAAGAACAAGTTGGCCCGAGCAAAAACAGATGGACGGCAGAGACCTCGTCGTTACCGACGATACTTATGGCCCACAAATAAGAGTGGGGCATCCAGATGGAGGTGCAGCCCCCTCACACCCACCCAACTGGATCAAGATCCAAACGTAGACGTTGCCATGTGTTTCCCATTTGGGTGAAAAACTCATACAAAAGCACGTTGTATGACTCTTTCCCTCAAATGAGAAGCAATTTATGCTATAGCGTTATGCAATGAAATCACATAACCCTATATCATAAAAGGGCACGCGAGCGGAAGGACACCCTACCCGGCAAGAGCCCCTGCTAACAACAGAAACGGAGGAGCGCGCCCGATGGCTAGCCCATGTTGGCGGATGGGCCTGCCCTCGATGCGGGTCCTATATCCAGTCAGGTTGAATAGAATGGAAAGACCGAGGTTTTAAAGTTAAATGGTTAAATGGTTAAATGGTTCATTTTATTAATTTGGTCAATTTAAACTAATATTCACAAAACAGGACTTACAATTGTTCGATATTCGAACTGCGTTAACAAAATGTTAAATTCAACTGCTATCACTGACTATATTCACTTTACCCACAAAAAATCTAATTGAAGCTGCTCTTAAACTCGGTGCAGTGTTGACAAATGCAAACTTTGTAACTCAGAAAATGATACGTTTGCTTTTTGGCCAAAAGAAAAATGTTCGTAAATTTATTCTCATTAATTTTTCCTTAGCTAGTAACGTAAACCCCCTCAAAATATTTTATTAAAAATGCTATAAGTTCAATCGGTAAGGGACAGCCAAAATATTCTATAACCTGATCAAACAAAACAAGGAACGTTAATTACGTAAGCAAATGTATATCCTCTTTTTGCTTGTTTTATTTTTCTAATGCATACAATCTTTGGAAGTGAAATGGTTAAGCAGCCTTTCTTTGAAATATTTTAGTCAATTACTTAATAGTTAATTTTTTCTTGCTCCCGCTTATTAAGCTAAAGCTACTTTTTGTGTGGACAAAATTCGCAAAATTCTCGAGATTAATACTCTACTTCCTAGTAATATACATGCGGTTAGAAATTTTTCCTGGCAAGTATCCAGACGGGTTATCGCCTACCGGTAGCATATATCCGTTATCACCACGTCTTCTTCAACCACATCCCTCGGGCAAGTGGACATCCAAACGCTACTTCCACACTCAAAAATTGCGATGATCACAGGGAATTTCCGTATGGTGAATTTCATTCTCCGGACGGGAACAATCCACGAGACGTTGATATCGGTTGATCTCCTTAGTCAAGCGCGTCAATCCAATCACGCTGACATCAATCAAGTGCAGTTCGCCTTCCGAATTGACGATTTCGGATATGAGCGTCCTCGGCTATGGAATTCTCCCAATGATATCCGATTTTAAAGAGCTATTTGCACAGAAACTTTATATTGTTCCGTGAAAAGTTTCTAATGAATTCGCCCCGCAATGCTGTATACTCGGACACTTCAATTTCGGTATTCCTGTCTTAATCGCAGCAACCAAAGTAACGGTAAATTGCAAAGATACCACAAATAACACGTCCCAAACACATGACAAAAAGGAAACAATCACGAACGAGTTTTCTTCTTCCTTTCTTATCACCGCTATGAAGAGCACATGTATTTGCTTCAACCTCTAATAAAAATAAAAATTACAAATTATTGTCACGCTAAATAATTTAATCATTGACCGTTAGCCATTTTAAGCTCAACAATTCGTCACTCATGTGACTTTAGTTCGTACTATCATAACAATTTGCTATTCATATTTTTCTTCTCAAGTCGATGAGTTTCTCGATTCTGATCTCCACAGACCTGGTCGCTCAGATGTTTTTGCCTTAACGAGTTCTCAGCTCACTAATGTGCTGCTGCTATCGTAACTATATCAGAGCATATAACCACATGTTGCTGGCGGGCGAGCGTATCTTTATCTCTAGGCGGCAACTAAGGAAATACTTTCGTTCCAAAACAGCTCTATCAGCAGAGGGCACGGTTTGACGCTGACCGCTCAGTTGCTTCGATAAAATGTAAAAACAAGGTAACAGTAAGAGGAAATCACAGTTGTATGCGGTGGAGTGGCGCACCTCTGATTCAATTGCACAAGGCGGCCGTTTTCGCGAGCCACTTTCTTTCAGACTTCAAATACTTTTTCACTTTTGGGCCTATGACTCTTTCACTGTGAATACTGGTTAATTCATGCAAGCACGCAGCGTCACATACGCGTAATTTCTTTCCTTTTGGTTGAATTGCGTCGCGCAAGGGTTTCAACAAGAAGATACTTTCCACATGTGCGATGCTGCCAGAACGAACTCAAACAAATCACTTTGGCTGCGAAACGGATATTACCGGCGGAGATACTTTGTCAAAGAGATGTGCAAACTTCAAAAGAAAATCCATTGTTTTCTCCAATTTCAACGGTCGCCATTTTTTTGAAAACAAACAAAAATCACTCACATCATGGATTCCAAAAAATATTTATGTTATCGATCTTATCTTATCAGAAATTTTTCGTGTATTTCCCCTCGCCGTGTGCCCCTCGAAGCAAAAAATGTCAGTCTTAGACCTGTTTTGAAAAGCTCTCATCAAGACCGTTCATTCCCTTCCACCTGGATGCCCCACTCTTAGTTAGGGGTCATTAGTGTTCGGAGTTAGGACGAAATCGTCTCGCGTCCCGCGCGGGTTAATCGCGCATCGATGTCGTTTTCCATAGTCCATTCCTTGGGTAGATTACCTCGGCCTCGACGCCGTCGAACCAATATACTTTTGAGAACCCTGCGAATTCTTGAATGTAGTGGGCCCTTGTACTGAGGAAAAGAGCCCGCTCTGCGACGTTAGCCTGAAGTGCATTCACGCATCCTCAGACAAGGCCAATTCCGGCGAGCACTAATATCTATTTTTGCATTGTGGTTGGTCACATTATCTTGTTGGAAAATTAAGGGTGTGATATGGAAAAGATTTCTGATTATGAACACCACTTCATTCTGAGTTGCCTTGTTCTACACCTTCCATTACCATTAGATCAAAAGTTCCATCCCATGGTATTGCACCCCATACAATAACGCTTCCGGTTCTCGTATGATGCCTGATAAAACTCTAATGCATATGATCTTTTCCAAAGCTTAAACGAATAGCTTTATATCTATAAGAACAGCTATGCGCTTCATTTTCATCCTTTTGAGGTTGGAAGCAGCCTTCAAAGTTCTCTTTATAGCTGAAATACTGTCTGAAGTACTAGTTTATGTAGTTATTTTAGGTGCTGATAATCCAGAATTAGAAGCGATCCGTATAATTCTTCATCTTCCAATAGCGGTTGTGGCACGGTAAGTGCATATTTCTTTTCTGGTTTTTTCCATACTTTTGTAGATTAGCAAGAAAAGCGTTAACGACTTTAAGACTTCTACTGATTTTCCTCGCCGTATAGCGATTCAAATAGCCTTCAACTTTCAAAATTAGTTTTTTCACCATTCCTTCTTTTGAAAGACAAAAATGATTAAAATTGTCAACGGTTCCAATAAATTTAAAAATACCACTGGAATGAATGGATTGATCCTAATGACCGATTTTTGAACCCCAAACTATTAATTAATCGTAATAAATTTTGCGGGACTTAGATTTTCTCCATCTTGTACAATCTATTGGACTAATAATCAGTTGACAGGCTGTATAATCTTTGTTTAAATTGTTTTTTTCTTTTTTAAGCTATAAAGTGAAGGCCCGAAAGGGGGTGTAGTGCTAAATCAAAAAAAGAAAAACCATAGTTACTCCATTTTAATTTACCACAATTTTATTGCATTATCACTAACAACTATTGACTGAATGAACTCTTAAATAACTTTATCTACCTTGGAGGCAACCTGAATAGAAGAGGTACCGTAAAGGACGAGTTGGACGCCGCATAAATAACGCAAATAAAGCCTCCTTCTCTGTACTTCCCATTTTAAGGGCCAGAGTGGTGCATATGCAAAATAAGCTCCGCATCTACAAAACACCAGTCAAACCTAGGTTGTTATATGGAAGTGAAACATGAACCCTAATGATGGGGGCCGTGTAGAAAGAATTGAAGAATACCGGCAACCCAAAAGAACATTAAAGGGTAGAGAACAAGGTAGACTTCCAGGGACAAGACCGAGGATTCAATAGAAAGACACGATAAAAACTGAAAGCAGATCCTTGCTGGGAGTAAACAGCTGGCTGACGAGGTCGCGGATCTGAGAGGATTGGAGGAGATTAGGTAGCCTAGCTTGGGCTTTCGCGCAATAGATGATGATAAATATTACTCGATCATTCTGAAATTTTCGTGGTTGACTAGTTTTATAAGTAGCCATGCATATATGAAGATTTCATTGAATTTAAGGGTACTCTTACAATTGTATGCAAGAATACGTAAAATTGATATATCATAATAGGGGTACCGGTTAACTCATGCGGTTTTTTTTGAAAATTGAAGCTTTATTGTGAAAAATGGCTTTTAGGCGATCGGAAATGGTTTGTTGAGCGACGTCAAGTGATTTTGCAAGTTTGGGATGGATCTTCGTCGAGCAATGTCTCCAATGCGTGCGTGATCTTCAAACTTTTTTGGCTGTCCGGGCCGTTCATCGCCCGCCAAATCAAAATTGCCACTTTTAAACTGTGCAAATCACTTCTGGCACGTACATGCAGCTAGAGCATGCACACCATATACTTTCACCAAAATACGATGACTTTTGGCAGCCTTTTTCTTCAATGAAGAAGTACTTCCCGCAAAAACACTTTATTCGGCACAAAATTCGACATTTTCAGAGTAAAAAAAAGTATTGTTGTTTATGATTCAGCTAAATGACACATACTGATTCTGAAACTATATGACAGTAGCTTTCCAACACATATTTGGAAAGGTGAATCACTGGAATAAAAATCAAGTTACGTCATCTGTTAGAAAACTGCACGAGTTAACCGGTGCCCCTATTACTATTGCTAACAAAGTTTAGTGAATGTAGAATTCTGAGGTTTTTGTTATTATTGTACTCATACCTCTGCAATTTTTTAGATGTTTTGGCCCGCGGGTGTCTGCGAGAGGGGGGGATACAATTTTTCCGTGTTCTTCCGTTACCCCTGACTACCTCTTTATGGATATTGAAATTTTAACAAGGGATTTTCAAAGATCTCAGCGGGATCTCTTTAGATTATTTGGTGAAAAAAAAATTTTGAGGAGTCACATTCTTATATGGCGAGATCCCTTAAAATCGTTTGGATTTTTTTCGGCTATGAAACTTTCATTAACCAGAAACTTCTAAGCTGCTCATGAAATTTCATGACTGTACCTTCTTCAGTTCATGGAAAAACTTGCTGTGACAATTGCAAGGATTGCACATACTCGTGTTGTACCTGTAACGAACAAATCCTTGGGATGGGCGGATCATGTAGTTTCATGTAGTTTCAATCAAAAAAAAAAAATGCTATATTGTCGGTTGCGAGGTAAAGTATTTTCTATATCGCAATAATCTTCCAGATTTTTTTTCAAAAAGTGTTAAATTAATGATTAATATTTCAGGCCTTGGTTTCCCGCAGGATTCACCTCCAGTTGTCTTGATCTTCCAATTTGAGTAGCAATTTGCTTCGTCATCCACCGATTCGAACCAGTGATTCCTGGGCTTTCCAATTGGCCATCGTCGCTCAGCCTAGCCGACAAATACCTTTATAAGTATGTGGTATTTTCACTGATGTTACTATGTCCGTACAGGGTTCGAGTGCCGATGTGCTGGCACAAGTGTCAGCGAGCTATAAAGATGACCAAGCTCAGCTGTAAGGATTTTGCCTAGCGACGTGCATGCGTGCTGAGAGCTAGCTTCTGCGGTGTCGTGGAATGGATTCTATCCACCAGTACAAAACCTGCACTACAAAATATTTATCACACGTACGATTTAGGGAGCCTCAAGAATCCGAAAGATTTGAACAGGCCTGGGCCTGAGGAATTAAGTTAAGGGTATCGCGATATTTCTGCATTGAACCTACCTATTAACTGCAATAGCACGCGTGATTACGAAAAGGAGCCGCATCTTTGACGAGAGTGTTTACGGCCCACAGCAAGAGTAGGACAACCAGTTGGTAACAGTGCCCCCATGCAACCTCCCAACAGGATTTTAATTCCCGATGACGTGGTTCACGTGCGAGAGCCACTTATTCCTCGGCATTCAATGGGCTCTTTCACACGGGAATGGTAAAAACCCATATCCAAACAGGTTTCGCGCTTACGCCCTTACGTTTACACGTTGCATAGTTCAGCCAACCTATTTTTGTATACGATACACGTCTTGCGAGTGTATGTGTTAAAAGGATCATTTGATCGTTAAACGTCGTGCGGACAACATGAAAGCGAAGACAGAGAGATAAGCGATTGAGAATTGATGTTTTAGCCTTGAATTGTGCACGAGGTAACAAAAACTGGAATGAAAAATGTATTTTATGATTGTTAAAGTTTGTCGATTCAAACTTCTATTGGATTTATTAGAACCTCCGTGTTTTTCCGCTTTCTGAAAAATATATTCCAAATTTGAATATCCATTTAAGTCGCATATTTTTCTTGTTGTGTTGTCAACTGGCATATTATAATGCGATTCTATAAAGATTATGCGTACTGTTAATTTTCTATGGATTTACAATAGGCAATTTAACTTTACTGAAATCGAGATATTCGTCGTGTTGTTACCTGAAATCGAACATGGCCTCCGCTTTTATAAATTTATTGAATAACGCGTAGCTTCTCGCGTCCACGCATCCATTTTTGCACGCAAATTAAAGAAAGGCAATCGTTTCATGACGACTACCTTCTTCACCGAATGTACAATTCGGAATGATTATCGGCGTTTGTATAAAATTTCCCCCATCAAATGATCGACAAAATGCGTTTGTGTATGTGCGTTACGCTCGTTCACCCTACAAAATGTTGGCTTGTTTTTACCATCAGGTCCCCTCAATGCCTCTCACTCTTCTTGCCCATATAACCTGTTTAACGCTCACTTTTAACGCTGCGTCTGAAAAAGCCCAATTTCCACTGTGCGTATTCTTGATTTTTCTGTTTCTCTTTCATGGATGTAGTCAGCTCACTCGACAGCAAATCATTCAGGTGGAAACTTCGAATCGAGCTGACACTTGAAACCGATGTCGCCTTGCAATGTTCGATTCGGGGTTGATAGACCATTTGATTGATTATTCACAGATATACATGAAGAGAGCATCATATTCTAGTTTGCATATCCACCAACAGCAGCTTTCTTTCTTTTACTTAAATAGTCTGCATCCAATATGAATTTCAATCTTGCTATATTTTTTAATCAAATACTTTGCAGTGATGTGTCGAGGCTTTGGATGACAGGCTAATGAGTTGCCGGTTAAAATTCCATATTGTTGGGATATTAGGCTACTGATTGGTTGCAAATAGGAGTGATTAATCAGACAGTTATCAGTGAGATCTAGCTCATTCAAACGTAACACGCCTATTAGATCTTTGATGAAATTATAATTCAAAATACAATAAGAATTTGTAGTCTACGCGGCGCCTCTACATGTAGGGTTGGAGGATGCATAAGGCGGTTGAAACTCAGACCGAGTATTTTCAAATTGGGGTGCCACTTAAAAAAAATCGACGCTCAGTAGTTGATTGTGGCTGAAGTTTAGCGATTGCAGCCATTGTGCGAATTCTAGTGATGAGTCGACCGCTCGTAAGTCGTAACTGAAATCAGCTTGCTTCAACTCATTACAAACAAACTCATTCTACCTATCGCTTCCGCAATGCGTGATCATATTTTCGACATTCTCTACACATCGGACGCATTTGATTTGTTGGCGTTAGGCACGCAGCGGCTGAATGTCCACAACTTGTTAAATATTGACCTTTTGTACAGTAGGTCGTATGCTTTTTTTTAAAAATCTACAAAGATTTGTGCACATCGGAGTTGTACTTCCTGTATTTTTCATGAATTTGCCTAGCTGCAAACTGTTGGCCATTAATTGATCGTCCAGTTCTAAAACCGCCTTGATATACCCCAATTATTTTTTCCGCAGAAGGCATCAGTTTACGTTCTAGTGCTTTAGTAAGGATTTTGTAGGATGTACAAAGTAGTGATATGCTCCTGTCATTTTTACATAACAATTTGTCACCTTTTCCGTGGGTATGGGTAATAATAATTACACATTATAATTCAGTTGGGCGGCATCTGATCTTGATTCCAGATAAAATGGATCAGCTTGCATATGACATGACATAGTTGTACCGCCATGTTTTATTAATTCTGCTGAAATCTCATCAAAGCCCAGTGCTTTGTTTATACTTTAGGGCTTGGCGAAAGAATTTTTACATAAACCTACTAGATTTGCGTCCTGTCTGTCCGTGTGTCACAGCAAGTTTCTTTGGAAACCATAGAAGCTAGAAAGCTCTAATTTTGTGAAAAGGTCGGAAGTGGTGATCTCTCAAAATTTTAGGTTTCATCAAACATTTCAAAATAGCACGTGTTGTTGGTTGATATTCATTTCAATTCGACACTCTTATTTTCTTCTGATTTCCAGGACAATTTAAGGAATAGGATTTAGTTAATTATTTTGTTTATTTGGTATCCGCAGGCCATTTCTCTTTTTGCTTGAAAAGCCGTCACACAAAAAAGCAAGGCCCGACTGCTTTTCAATAACAAGTTGGGTAGACCGACCTATGTTCATGTCAGAAGGGTTTTGTACTCAACTTACAAAATGCAGTAACCAGCAACAAATAAAATCAAGAAACATGTCGAAGACGATTTTATTGGAGAAAATGTGAAATTAGAGGATCATACTATTATTAACAAATTTGAAAGAATTTTGACTTCTGAGGTATTTGTTATAGTTATACTCATAGATATCTCCCTTGATAATTTTTTCAGATTTTTTAGATCACGGGTGTCCATTCGCGAGGGAGGAAACACATTTTTCATGTATTTCCCCCCCCCCCCCCTGTTACCCCACTGAAGCAAAAACGGTCAGTTTAAGAACTTTTTTGAAAAGCTCTCATAGAGAACTTTCAATTGATACTCATATCGGCTACCTTTCACGAAATTTTTTTTCAGGGGCCACTCCTCTGTACTGTAATCATCGATTTATGGCCTATTTTTTTGAATCCTAGAATGGTTACAAAGCCCTTTTGCTAGGAGCTCTCTCCAGCCTCTTCGACTTGTTTCAATTATATGTACTCATCTTCATGATACCTATCATTCCTGCAATTTTCATGCAAATCCTAGCAAAGCTGTAGTGTCTAAGTCGGTAAAAAGCGCATATGGCTCCATTGCCATGTTTCCATAGTAAAACAGGGCATATTGTTCCATATAAATACAGGAAAATTCAAATCGCTATAACTTCGTTAAATACTATTCGATCTTTATGAAACTTTCAGAAAAGATCAATCTTATAAATAGTCATCTGTTTTTTTTTGAATTTAAGGGTACCGCTTAGATTTTATTCAAGAAAACATAAAATCGATAAATCATACTATTACTAACAAAGTTGAATGAATATTGACTTCTCATGTATTTGTTGTTGTTGTACTCAATAATGCCTACATTCATGATTTTTTTCAGATTTATCGGATGGAAGGTGTCCAATCGTGAGGGAGGTACGCGAAAAGTTCGTACATTTCCCCTTCCCCTGCCCCCCTCGGTACTCATAAGGCAATTTCAAGACTTGTTTTGAAAAGATCTCATTGAGACCTTTCCAATGACACCCTACTCGACTACCAATGGTGAAAATTTTTTTTTGAGGGGTCACCTCCCTATATGGGGAGACCCCCTTAAACCCCTTTGAAAAATGTTTCCACCCTTGAACTTTCAAGAAGTCACCACTTCTGACCTTTCCACAATGTTTCATGGCTGTAGCCTTTATAGTTTCGGAGAAAAAGTGCTGTGACATGCAGACGGACGGACGGATGAATGGACGGACGGATGAATGGACGGACGGACGGACGGACAGACGGACACAGGTCGTGATTCCAATAGGGTTTTGTATTTTAGTACAAAACCCTGAAAAAGGATAGGATTTAATTTAAATATCCTCAATGGGCTAAGCATTCAGAAAACCCACTAAAGATGGAACAAATGGCGGCTGTTGAAGGAAACTGCGTCTTTCGGATAATTTCGAAAGATATCATATACTTAAAAGTATTCGAAAAATTTGTTGCGAACCCTAGGATGTTACAAAGCCCTTCTGGTAGGAGCTCTCTCCTGCCAACTCAACTTAACTCATATTCTACGTATAGAATTTTGATATTTTAACACTCACCCATTCCAAAGTCTTTTGGACCATAATAGACTGGCATGTTGGGATTGCATCCAGGTATTTTAACCCTTTGAGGCGCTAAGAATCTTCCACCAATGATTCCGGAATTTTTAATGGGTGGTTCATTTATTAAAATTGTATCATCAGCCAACGAGTAACTTAGTACAAATTTCCGCACTCTATCTTCAGGATGTGCTGTATCCAATATACATCCAAAGCGAAGGAACTAATGGGAATAAACAGCAGAAAAAATAGAGGATAAAGTAATATGTAAATTGATGCACGCATCCAGCCATCTTTATATATTATTCAGCCACTTAGGTTTATTTATTATCGTTTACAACTTACCTTGTTGGTATTTAATAAATATTTAACGATATCTTTTTTCGGTGCCTTCGGTATTAATCCATAACATGATGCTAACGAGTCTTCAGGCGTGCCGAGGCCTAAATATTCCGGAATTGGCTGTAAATTGAATTTTTCCCCCAAATTATTACAAAATTCCATGTAATTCTTAGTAAAAATTTATAAATTATTACCCTACGACTTTGACGCTCCGGTGGGTATTTAATAGTAAGGGGATCGCCTTGCGGTTGTTTCAGGACATCTTTGAAATATTGCCGTGTGAATTTATCACAGTCCAAGAGCAAGAAACGTCGACCGTACACATATATCGTTTCACCAATGCGAAAATCTTTTGGCTGGTAGAACTCCATAACTTCCTTGTCGCTGAGTTCAAGATATGCAGACGGGAAATTCACTGAAAACATGGAGACAGGTATACCCGTATGTGATAAGTTTACCGCAGTAACAAGATTCATTGGGATGCTAAGGAGTCTAGTTCGTTCAAGATGTAAGGGAAATTTGATAAAATCAAGAAGCGAATATTCAAAACTGAAAATCAATAGCTTTTCGGTTATGGCACATGTTTTTTAATCAGCTTTAAAATTTGAGGTAGAAATCATAAATGACGAATAAAATTAAATTTGAGATATTCATCGATTAGGAATGTGATTAGTTACACGTTAAACATTACCTATCTGTATATATGTATAAATATGCAAAAAAGAAAAAAAAAAGCAAAGGGAAATGAAACAAATGATGTATACCTGGTCTGGCTTTCCAATTCTTCGGCAATTTAGTTTTTCTTAACATCATTGGAAAACGATCTCGTCCTTCTTGATTCTCGGGAAGTTCACGAATAGAGACAGTATCATCTTGCAAAAAATAAAACAATTGATAGGTCATTGTCCCGCCGCACTCTTGATCTGTTTCATCTAGAACACAATCGAATCTGCAATTGAAAAGTAACTTATTTACACCGCTTCTAATATAATTCAGTTAGATGATTTTCCCACTTAAGTATTTTCCCTTGAAATTCCAAGAATCTTCTAAGTTTATCGTCATCTGATGGTGTCTTATTCATTTTATTTACAGTATCAATTAGTCTATTTGCTGTTACAGGATCAACTGGTGGACATTCAGCATCATTTAGCTCCACACCTTGGCTAATAAGAAATTCCTGCAAATGATTTCTGTAAAATTAATTCGCATTTTGATTTTGTATCAGAGAGTTACTCTAGTATAATTATCACAGTCAGTTATATGAAAAACAATCCCATTCATTTCGATATCGATACCAATATTAAAGTCCTTCCAAGAATAATATTGCCCGTTTATGTTTTTTGGGATTTTACCTCGGCGAATAAGACGTCCTTGTGGGATTCCTGAATTCTGAAAAGAATGAGTTTAATTGTATGTTAAATCGAAAAACAAGAAGCGGGACTACATACAACAACTTCCGGCTCCATAACAGTAATCGAATCATCCTCCAGGAAGTATATTATGTTAACAAATCGAACACGAAAATGTTCTATTGGTGATTCAGGTACACTTTGTTTGAAGAATGCTTTAAATGTGAGCGCCTTTTTATCGTAGAGAACATATTTTGGGATAAACGGTTTGACATCAGGTCGTTTCAATCTGCCGTAGGTAAGGACGGGATCATACCTAAATGGCACATGAAAGAATTAAATTTTATATTTTGATACACATGCAATAGATTATTTGTAGCAATCGAGCAGTCAGCATAGGCAAACTGCTCGAGGGGTCTTCACGAAAAGAACATCACTGCCTCCCTTTACATTTGCTCTTCTTTTGTGTTTATTCAATATTCTATTTCCCTTCAACTGCTTTAAAAACGGGTTCAGGTTGGGAAGAAATCAAACGGCTAGCTGCCGATTTTCAAAAAGTACAATTCACATCAACTCTTCAAACGCTATCAGAGCGGAATTGTATCGAAATCGTAACTTGCTGAAAAAGGATTAATTGACGTTGTACATATATAAAGGGTTTTCCAATAAGAGGAGTTATTTTGAATAGCCTGCTATTTCGGTAGATGTCACTTTTGAAGCTGTTATTTTTTGATACACGCTTCAACAACGCATTGAAATTATTAATATTCACTATAAAAATGGTGAAAATTTGGCAGAGACGGTTCGTAAAACTCGAACATTTTTGCGTCATCGTGAATATAGAAATTGGTGGAAAAATTCAAGCTGTTGGGACAACTTAGTGATGTGAAGAATAAAACCCGTGCACGTCACTCAAGAACAGCTGAGAATATTGTTGCTGTAGCCGTAAGTGTTGAAGAAAACCCAGGTTTGTCCATTCCTCGTCGTTCCTTGGAATTAGGCATTCTACAAACGTCAGTACACCGTATTTTCCATAAAGATTTGGGTCTTAAGGCTTATAAAGTTCAGTTTACACAAGAACTCAAGCCGGTCGATCGTTAACAACGTCGTGTCTTTGCTGATTGGGTCCTTGAAATGCATGAAAATGATCCGGAGTTCCATCGAAAAATCATCTTGAGTGGGAGGGCCCATTTCCACCTCGGTGGCTTCGTCAACAAGCAAAATTGTCGCATCTGGGGCTCGGAAACCCAAGAGTTATTGTTGAAAAGCCTCTCTATTCTCAACGTGACTGTTTGGTGCGGTTTATGGACCGGCGGAGTCATTGAACCTTATTTTTTCGAAAATGAGGCTGGAGCAACAGTTACGGTGAATGGATTGCGCTATCAAGAGATGATTAATGATTTTTTATGGCCAAAATTGGATGGTATTGATCTGGACAACGTTTACTTTCAACAAGACGGCGATACGTGCCACACAAGCACACCATTGATCTTTGACGGGAAAAGTTTCCGGACCGTGTTATCTCTCGAAGAGCTGATCACAATTGGCCACCGAGATCTTGTGATTTAACACCTTGCGACTTTTTCCTTTGGAGCCACGTGAACGAGAAGGTCTACGCCAAAAGCCCAGCGTCGATTCAAGACCTCAAAGAAAGATGGAGGTTAGGCTATTGAGGACATAGAGCAGCCACTTTGTGATTTGGTTATGGAAAATTTCATGAAAAGGATATGGTCCTGTAAGCGCGGTCGTGGTAATAATTTGCCTGATGTTATTTTTCAATATTAACGGCATACCTTTTTCTTTATAATGAAATAAACATCATTTATATTAAAAAATGGCATTTTTCTTTTAATATCAAAATAACTTACTCTTATTGGAAAGCCCTGTACAAATGATGGTAAAGAGTAGGTACATAACACCCGAGCATTTGGAACTCGAAACACTTGATGAAGTATGTTGGACGTGTGAATTTTGTTAAACTTTCGAATGATTTAAACATAAATATCTTAAAGATAAATAAAGTAGCTGAGAAAATTGATTCTGAGCATGACTCTATATATTTTTTATTAGGTCAACTGATTGATGAAGATTATATCAATAGGATTATTTCAGAGATCAATGAAAAGCTTATACAGAATAGTGAATATCTGTTTCTGATTTGACTGTACAGTTTGATATGTCAACGGACTTTTTACAACAGTCTGTAGTGAAAAAACATTTGGGGAAAACGATTCGTGGTCGCCAGGATCCCAAGACGTAGTTGTAAACAGAATTGCGATCAATTACAACATTCAGGTTAGGTGAGCCATGTCTGAGGTCTACATGGTCCAACATTGCACCCATGCTCACTTTGTATACGTTACACATTTTTTCAATGTATGTGTATCACTAAGTCCATGTCATCAACAAGTGAAAACGAGTAACATACATGAAATGTGCATCCTGACAATTTTCATCCTGAGACCAAGAACGCATCTTCAATCTCTCGTACGAGATCTTCTCCCTTGAGCTTTTGATAGATGAAATTTTCTGAGGCGCAACAGATAGGTACGCATTAGATGCAGTGCAGGGGGAATGCTGGCTGGCAGGAATGTTCTTGGAGGCTAGCATTCTTTGGGGAGTTCCGCCCCCACGTACCCGAGGAAATTCCCGCAGGGGGAATGCCGGTCAACAAGAGCACTCTCGGAGGCTAGCATTCTTTGGGGAGCGCCGCCCCACGGATCCGAGGATATGGGGAGTGCCGTGATGTTCCCTCCTGGGTTGACAGGTAATGACCCTGATTGGATCTGGAGTACACTGTGGACAACGAACTGGAATGGATGCTTTGGGCTGGCGGATATGATGGTTTGGACCTAGTTGCTTTGCACAGTAGCGCTGAGGTGACACTCGTGTGTGAATGGCTCCAATTCAACGATCATACCGTCTCCGTCCCAGTAAAACCTTGGCAGGACTCGGAGTACGTTCGAAGTTCACACCATTGGGTTGGTGGTGTAGGTTCGGTTGTGACGGACTCCGGATAAGTGCTGGTCTGGCTCTGAGCACTTGTCCCCATAAGGGCTTGTACCAACCCTCGGTTGGCCTTCCTGCTCTGCAAAGATAACCATGGGGCCAAAAAGGCGACTACACACACCAACGGAGATAGTGGCTCCGAGGGGGCACCCAATTAAAACTGGAGCAACGAAAAACACTTAAAAAAGATAAAAAAAAACCCCAAAAAAGAAACAAAAAATAATAACAATGACGACGCAACCAGCGACGTTAACAGTACATCGAGAGCGGTACTAATGATGACAAAAGCAACGAATAATACAAGGACAGTGAAGAGGGTTGAAAAACAGAAGTTAACCGACAGTCTGATCCAGACTGAGATTCCTGCGGCGTTCAGGCGCAGCAAAAAAATTATGCGAACGCCAGAGCGTCCTATTAAGGAAAAGCGGGAAACTCTGCAGGAGGTATTCGCGCGGTGGAAGAAAATATAAAGAACATCGAGAATTCGATGGTCACTGCTGCGATCGTTACCGAAGCGACCGATGCAAGGGTCGTAAATCCCGACATAATAAAGAACCATCCTGAAGCCAACGAGGAGATTACGGCAGGAAAAGTAACCGGTGACCAGACAAATAAAGCGACGTTGTGTGATTGCATCGCCACTGTCGAAAATGTGGCGGAACAACTGTATTCGGAAATGGAAAGCGATAACTTCTCCCAAGGATGGTCGCAAAGTACAATTGCTGCCCAGCGACACGAAGAAGAAAGGCTATTCTGAAAAGCGGGAGATATTCTGAAAAGAATATAATCTGCATGCGACACCCCAAAAATTAACAAAGCAGTAAAGATTGGACTCCTTGAACTAGAGGAGCTCCTAGATACCGGAGAAGCTGGTTAAGGGCTGAAGATGAGCAAAAGGCTAAAGAAGCGCTGGGGGCGAAATCTAAAGGCCACATGCAGATAGCCCCACCATTAAAATCAATAAAAGAATGGCGTCTAAAAGAAGGAAGGGAGAGGCACTTGATGGGTGTGGAACACCAGATCACCAGATCAGAAACGTAAGGCCCGAAAATACCAACACTACCATTAAAGTAGTACGACCAACGCGGTCGGGCCATATACTGATCGAATTCGGAGCAGAGGCCGGCAATAAGGAAGCATTCTACGACGGAGTAAAGAAAGTCCTCGGCAAAAGCGCAACTATAGCGTCGCTTGCGCCGATGGCAACGATCGTAATAAGAGACACTGACTGTGTCACAGATTTGGCCGAGGTAGAAGAGGCCATCAAAAGGGAGTTCCCTAGCGTGGGAAGGATCAAAGCGACACTGATACCAGAAAACAACAGGGGAGAATGCATGGCCATAGTTGACTTGACCGAAAAGGACGCCGAACAATTCCTGAACAAGGGCAAAGTACGAATAGGGTGGGTCGTCTGTAGGATACGGCGAAGAGCAACGCCTCTTTAATGTTTCAAATGCCTTGGTTATGGTCACACCACACAAGTATGCAAAGGACCCGATAGGAGTTCCCTATGTTACAAATGCGGTGAAATGGGACATAGAAGAAAAGAGTGTACGAAGGAGGCACACTGTATCTTTTGCAAGGATGCTGCTCCAAGACTTGATTTTGGACACGTCTTTGGATCAGGACAATGCCGGGTTGGCCAAGGCAAAATCAGAACTTAAATGACCCGCATCCAGCAGCTAAACCTACATCGCAGTTTAACCGCCCAAAATCTGTTTGAGCAATTTGCGAGGGACATGAAAGCTGACTTCTTGCTGCTGAGTGAGCAACACCATGATAAAAGTCCTGCATTATAGTATCCTGACGAAACTGGTACTGCCGCCATCCGGGTTCGGAACAGTGATTTTCAAGCGGAGAGTTGTGGACGGGGGGATGGTTTCGTATGGGTTCGGTGCTCAGGGACCACCTACTTTAGTGTGTACCTAACGCAGAACGAATCGATATCATCTTTCCAAATCAAGCTTAATGCTCTGGAGGGCGCTGTCTCGAGCGCAGAGGGCAAAGTTCTCGTTGGGGGAGACTTCAACGCTAAAGCAATTGAATGAGGCATGCCTCAAACAGATCCGCGGGGAAAACGAATCCTAGAAATGGCGGCCAGGACGGCGCTCGTCATACTAAACACCGGAAAATACGCCGACTTTCCGCCGTATTGGCTGTGAGTGAACCATACCGGACGTGATATTCGCCTCGGTGTCCTTAATACGGAGGATACACAATTGGAAAGTATTAGAAGATTACTCAGCCAGTGATCATCAGTGCATTCTGCCTGAGATAAGTGATGTTGTCTCCCGACGTCCATGCTCTCGGCTTTCTACAACTGGATGGAACATCGGAAAGATGGACGTCGAGATGTGAGCAAGGATCCGTGGGGCCTTGGCTACAAACTATTTATGCGGAAGCTTGGTGCCCTACGTCAGCCTTGCATACATGATGCCAAAAAGATGGATGAGATAGTGCGGGGACTCTTTCCCGCCCATCCCGTCCGTGCTGACACTGTCCACGGTAAAACAGCAGTCGAATGTCAACTCTTCACACAGCCGGAGCTGGAAAGCGAGGAAGGCTCCAGGTTCAGATGGTGTTCCGGCTGAGGTGTTGCGTCTTGTCTATCACCATTGTCACGACTTGCTGCTCAGCACATTCAACGCTTGCCTGCGGGACGGGGAAGGTGACGAAGCTTGCACTGATCAGCAAGGGGAAGGGAAATCCTGAATCGCCGTCTACATACCGCCCGTTATGTATGCTAGACACGGCTGGAAAAGTGCTAGAAAAACTCATCAAGGCAAGACGCACTGACGCGATGCGTGCTGCTGGGGACCTATCTTCTCAGGAGTACGGCTTTAGAGCAGGACGTTCTACTATCGATGCATCCGTGGACGTGGTGAGCGCGGTCCAAAAGGCAGAGGCACATAGTCGCACCAAGCGACGGATCGTCCTGTTGGTGACACTCGACGTCAGGAACGCCTTCAACTACGCTAGATGGGTGGATATTCTGGAGACGCTGGAAAATCCTTTTCAAGTTCCAGAATATCTAATGCGGCTTTTGAGAGACCACCCAAAAGACCGAAGCCTGCTCTACGACACGACACAGGCCCTACGGAAGATGGCTGTTACATCGGGTGTTACCCAGGGATCTGTCCTTGGCCTAGACCTGTGGAACGTGTCTTACGACGGGCTACTAACACTCGAGATGCCAGATGAGTCGCACTTCATTGGCTATGTGGATGATGTTGTGGCTCTGGTCGCTGGACGCACCGTTGAACAAGTGCAACTTAGGCTAGGTATGCTAATGCGCCGAGTGAGAGACTGGATGACTACTCGCGGGCTCAGTTTAGCACTGGAGAAAACAGATGTGGTCATCTTGACAAAAAAAGAATCCCTAGAGTAAGGATGATCAGTATTGGAGACATACAGGTCGAATCGAAACCAGCGGTGAAGTACCTGGGGCTACTGATCAACTCGAACATGAATTTCTCTGAGCAAATCAGGGCAACGGCTGAGAAGGCTGCTTCAGGAATATCGGCTCTGAGTCGACTTATGGCCAACGTAGGCGGACCCAGCCTATCAAGAAGACGCCTCTTGATGAGTGCTACTGTATGGAGCAGAGGTATGGGGTGACGTTCTCAGTAAGGAGGTTCACCGAAAACGCCTGGCACAGGTGCAGAGAAGAGGAGCGCTGAGGATTGCATCTTCGTACCCGACAGTCTCTGATTCTGCGGTGAAAGTCATTGCAGGCGTAATACCTGTCGGCCTCCTAGCTAAGGAGAACCGCTCTATTTATCTGCGTGGAAACGAGGATACGAGGGAGATGGTTGTCCGCGAAGAAAGACAGCACCCATTCCACGATTGGCAGCAGTCTTGGGTGAATTGCACGAACGGAAGGTGAACTGCGGGCCTCATCCCGGATGTGAGGCCGTGGCTAAATCGAAGGCATGGTGAGATTGACTTCTATCTGACCCAGCGTTTGAGCGGACACGAGTGTTTTCAGTGTTACCTGCACAAGATTGGTAAGTCACGGAAAGACAATGCCTGCCACAAATTTTTTGTATGCCAAAAATGGGACAGGCTGGGAAGAGCCCTCCACAGGGAGATGGGAGAGCTCACCCCGGATAATATAGTCGTGGTGATGCTCGAATCGGTTGAGAAATGGAACCAGGTGGCACATTATGTTCGGGCAGCCCTAAAAGATAAAACGCACTCACAGCTGCCGGGGATGTCGGGGCTGGGGTATCGCTTGTCTCGCACTTCCTCTTCCCTTCTCCCCTCCCGCTAGAAGACGGATCCCCAGCTTCAAGGCACCTCACGGCGTAATAAAACGAGACCTGGCTCGAAGTAATTTGTCAAACGGTTCCAGGCTAGGTTCTCATGTTGACAGGGGTGGTGTTTACTGGGTAGGCCAGTGGCCTTCTTGCGAACATGGGAGTCCCACACTCTGTGCGTAAATGGGCATTCACCTCCCTACCACAAAAAAGTTAGTTGCAGTGCAAGTGGCCAGGTCGTTAGAACATTTTAAGGACTCATGCGTCTTGTTTTTTTCCTCTCAATGTCGCGTTCTTCTCGCCTAAGAAAACAACGCAATGCAGCTCTTACACGACCTATGCCTGTATCTATAGTTCAACATCATATTAATGTTCAGGATCCATTCGTTTACTGACGCAGTAAAATCGGTGGGAACGGGATGGGTTGGCCCCATTGCTATTCAATTTGGCTCTGGAGCACGTCATAAGGAAGCTACCTGTCCATACACAAGGTAAATTACTATACAAGTCGAGCCAAGTAGTAGCCTAACGGATGACTTCAACATTTTGTCACGGTCATTAACAACTGCTAAAGAACTCTTCCTGAAACTCGACAGCGAAGCAATACTAGTAAGGCTACAAATCAATGAAAATAAAACAAAGCTTATGACGCAGTCGAGAAAAAATAACTCAATTACACAAAATGTCACACTTGGCGAACACAATATCGAAAATGTGAGCGAATTTGTGTATTTAGGCGCCAAAATAACGAAAACCGTTCATGGAAGAGACGAAATTCGCCGAAGAAGACAACTCGTAAATGAAATATTTTATTCAGTTTTGACGATCTTGAAGACCAGCTGCATATACAAGATGCTATAGATGTGAAACACGGACCCTAACCCTAGCATCCGCAAATTTATTGAACGCCTTTGAGCGACGGGTCCGGAGGCGAATAATCGGAGCGAAGCTAGACGGGGACCGATGGTGAATTCGATACAACCATGAGCTGTATAATATTTTTGACGAGCCCGAGGTCTCAAGGATTATAAGACTGCGGAAGCTGCAATGGGCTGGACACATGAATTGTATGGATGAACAATGGATACTCAAAAAGGTATTCGTTGGGAGAAGTGGAAGGCAGAGATCGGTAGGGAAACTGAGGAAACGGTGGTCTGACTCAGTTGACAAAGACATAATTGAGCAGCGCGTTAAAGTTACTGAAGCGTTTAAATCAAAATGCATTTCGTGCAGTTCGTGCAGTTCGTGATTTTTTTATTCAACATAATCGACCAAATGTGTCCACAATCTGGTTAAATGTGCGCAAATTTCAGCAAACCGGGTCAGTAACTAATGTGAAATCACCTGTGCATGCTCACCCAGTCCGTTTTGCGGAAAGCATTCCTGTTGTTCGCGATAGTGTTTCAGAAGAGCCGTCAACCTCGATTCGTCGTCGTGCCCAGTAATTGAATATCTCACTCACTCACTGATGCGATTTTTGAATAAAGATTTGAATTTACACGCTTACAAGGTAATTGACTCAAGAGCTGAAGCCTACTAACCATTGCCAGCGTCGGCGATACGCCGAATGGTTGGTTGAACAGACAGAAGGGAATGGTGAACTTAAAAGGAAAATCATCTTTAGCGACGAGGCACACTTTTACCTCAGTGGATGCGTCAACAATCAGAATTGCAACATTTGGGCAAATGAGAATCCACGAGTGATTGTTGAAAAGCCGATGCATCCACAAAGAGTGACTGTTTGTTGCGGTTTATGGGCTGGCGGTGTCATCGGTCCGTCAAGCAGTTACCGTGAATGGTGTTCGCTATTACGAGATGATAATGGACTTCTTGTGGCTAGAAATTGAGGTTATGGACCTGGACAATATATGTGGTTCCAACAGAATGGTGCCACACAGCCTAAGAAGCAATGGCTCTTTTGCGCGAGAAATTCAATGGCCGTTTTATTTCACATTGTGGCGATGTTAATTGGCCGCCACGATCATGTGATTTGATACCGTTGGACTTTTTCTCTGATGATATTTAAAAGAAAAAGTGTACGTCAATAAGCCAAGAACAATTCAAGAGCTAAAGGATGAGATAGTTCAGCACATTAACGACATTGAACCTCAATTATGTCAGAGTCATTGAAAATATGGACCATCGGATAGAAGCATGCCACCGTAGCCGTGGCGAGCGTTTGGGTGATATTTTGTTTCACACATAATTGTCATAGATCCTTATAAAAAATATTAACATAATTCTCTGAAAACTTTTTGTTTTATTTACAATTAATATCGTGCTTTTAGTTGGACCGCCCTATATATATATATATATATATATATATATATATATATATATATATATATATATATATATATATATATATATATATATATATATATATATATATATATATATAGTGTTGTTTGTTTGTGTTAAAAATTAGGAATAGATTTCAATATTTAGGATAGATATTTATAAGTTATGTTTATCATAGTAAGTTGAGAATTAAGGTTTAGGTTAGGAATATTTTTGAAAGCATTTTTTAGTATGAGATAATGTCTTTTGATTGATTTTTGTTTAGAATTAGGTTATAAAATACTAGGTATAGGATAAAAGTTCACTATTGTGTAAAAATTATAAATAATTTTAAATAGTTCTGGTTGATTTTCTTCTCCTTTTTCCAATTGAATCATAAAATATGAAATAATTTTAATTGATTTAAAGTTCATATTGTTTTTTAAATTGATGTTTTTAATTGATAATGTAAAAATTTAGAGAGCCGTTTGGGCCATTAAGTTTTCGTATTTATATTGTTTGGAATCAGCTTTATATATTTTTTTTTAATTTATAACGATTAGTATTGAAAAAAGCGCTTTTGAATTTGACTTTGGACGATACAAGTTGTATATCCAATGTTTTCAGAACATACGTACATATTTATCACCATTATTTATTTACATATGTTAAAATGGAAGATATTAACTTTAGTATATGATATTTTTCTTCCTTTAAACTAAACTATGGTATGAAATATAACGTTTTACGCAGTATATTTAATTGCGACTTTATCAGTATTAAATTCAATATTGAAATACTTACATCGCAACACTATCCGATTTTGGAAATGCTATGGATTGCTCCGGTGGCGGGTCATCGCCGATTCCTGGAATTGGAGCTTTGGGAATGGCATAGCCGTTCACTAAGCTGAATGTTTGCGATACACGATAATTGGATTTGAATCTATTTTCGAAATCAAGTCCCGGCAACTTTGGAAGTCCGTCCGTATTCATGACGATGGTAGGTTTGCGTACAATGTATACTCGGAAATAGAATATTAGATCGAAATAAATGTATAGCAAAATAAATTTCTTTTAGAAAGTAGTAAAACACAACAATTGACAACACAAATAACTCAAACACAGTTATCAATAATAAAATTGAAAGGAGTTGTTTATTTACTAGTCAAGATGTTTCCTAGGTAACTTACAATAGTGGCTATGTACGTTGAATTTTGAAAAAATTGTTTAACAGTTTTTTTAAGTGTCTGAGGGAAAATACTACTTAGTCAATCTAATTGAGTCGATTGCATTATAGCGTCGGTGGAACTTTTAATTTTAAAAAATAACAAAAATATATAAATTTCAACCAAACTACAACACTTTATTTATTCGATGGATCAATGGATGACTTTTGCATCTAATAATGAATCATAGTACTGAAGCAAAACGACGTGTAGAAGATTAAATCTTCCGATAAAATTGCAATTAATTACGGTAAAAATAAATAATCACTTGAATAAGAAAGCAAACCTCAAGTAACAGCTTTCAATAAACATAAAAAAGAAATATTTTGTCCGTACATCTTCTCATTGATTAAATCTAGAGTGTCTGTATAAATATTTCATTTAAAATTGTAAAAAAGTTATGCTGCATAAAAAATAAATGTATAAACTAAACCATTAAACTGTTTCTCTTTGAGTGAAAAAAAATTCAGGATAAGCCCATTCGTGTATATAAAATCAACTTAACCAACTTCCATGCTCAACAATTTCCACTCAATTAAGTTTTAATTATATTTCAGCTGAGTTCATCATGATGCTGGCACGATTTGGAAAACAAGCATTGGATACGTCAATTCATGATAAACTGATTGCTCTTGCTGCAAAACGACTATCAAGTTGCAGGTAAAGTATTTAATTATGATCCTCTAATGCAATAATTCCTGACGTGAAATTTTTTTCTGCTTCATGATTGGCTTACCTTTAATGCTTTTTCAATGCACGGATGCACGTTCGGGTAGCAGTAATTTGATCGACATTCATCCCGAAATACGTGATGCAATAGCTGCGAGGAAGCCTGTTGTTGCATTGGAATCGACAATTATAACGCATGGAATGCCGTATCCAGAGAATTTGGAAACTGCCATTGCTGTAGAGAATATTGTTCGCGAACAGGTATGTGGAGATAAAATGAAACGAAAAATGCATGCATCATTTGTTGAATTTGTAGCAGTTTTAACAAGTGCTTTTATATATTCATCTTTTCATCCCTTTGATTATTGTGGGTAAAGAAATGCGACGTCCGGATCCTCTGGTATTTGTTACGGCTTTGGTATGAATAAGTAGACCATCCGTAGCCGCAGTACCTCATTCAAGAAGACTACTTCTACGACTAATTTCTGACCTTATGCGCCGTTTTTCTTGGTGATGGCAGTCTTCAAGTAATCCAAAATTTAATTTTGGTTGCATTTTGGAAACAGATGGCTTGCCAGCGTTCTAATTCAACTACCTGTTGAGGTTCTGAATTGAATCTGCTGATTCAGATTTCTTTCAAATGTGCCTGCTGTTTTATTAATGATCCCTTTTGGATTATAAATGTTTCCTAGCTTTCACCACTGCTAGAAGATCGTCAATTGTAGCAATATGAACTGTTTCTATTATTTTTCACCTTTTCTCTCATACTACACTCTGTCGTCAATAAATTGTTTCCGCAGTCTTACAATCCTTGAGACCTCCGATTCGTAAAAAATTTCATACAGCTCATGGTTGTATCGCATTCGCCATTGGTCCCCGTCTAGCTTCCCTCCGATTATTCGCCTCAGGACCCGTCGCTCAAAGGTGTTCAATATATTTGCGGATGCTTGGGTTAGGGTCCATGTTTCACACCCATAGCATAACACAGGTCTTATCACAGATTTTTATACTTGGAGCTTTGTTTTTCTGTGTATGCAGCTGGTCTTCAAGATCGTCAATACTGAATAAAATATTTTATTTGCGAGCTGTATTCTTCGGCGTATTTCGTCTCTTTCATTGCCCGTTTTCGTTATTTTGGCGCCTAAATACACGAATTCGCTAACATTTTCGATACTGTGTTCGCCAAGTGTGATGTTTTGTGTATTTGAGGTATTTTTCCTCGGCTGCGTCATGAGCTTTGTTTTATTTTCGTTGATTTGTAGCCCTACTAGTTTTGCTTCGCTGTCGAGTTTCAGGAAGAGTTCTTTGGCAGTTGTTAATGACCGTGACAGAATGTTGATGTCGTCCGCATAGGCCACTACCTGGCTCGATTTGTACCTCACGTATCGACAGGTAGCTTCCGTATGACGTACTCCAGAGCGAAATTGAATAGCAATGGAGCCAGCCCATCTGCCTGCTTTAGGCCGATATTTGATTCAAAGGCATCGGTGAGTTGGTTATTGATGTGGACTTGGGAGGTCGTCGACGTCATTGTCATTTTGGTAAGACGGACTAATTTGGCTGGGATACCAAAACCAAGCATTATTTGGTACAATACGTTACGATCAATACTGTCGTATGCTTGCTTGAAGTCAACGAAAATTTTGTGTACGTCTATGTTGAACTCCCAGCATTTTTCAAGTACGTGCTTGACCGTGAACAATTGTTCTGTTGTTGATCTACCTGCCCTGAAACTACCTTGATACTCCCCAATAATACTGTTGGCGTATGATCCGATTTTATTTTCTAAGATTTTAGAAAATATTTTGTACGCCGTACAAAGTAGTAATATGCCTCTATAATTTTCGCACTGTAGCTTGTCACCTTTTTTGTGGATAGGGAATATAATTGACTGGCTCCACTCTTTCGGCATATGTTCTTGTTGCCAAATGTACTGGATGACTTTGTTTTGTGAATAGCTTGATGAACACTACTGCCACCATATTTGATGAGCTCCACTGGAATCTCGCCGATGCCCGGCGATTTATTATTCTTTTGGGCTTTGATGATGGAAAAAACTTCATCCAGAGTTGGTGGGACCAATGGAAGCTCTCCGTGGACATCTATAGGCTCCGATGTTCTGGAGCTGTGCAGAGGATTAAGGAGGTGCTTGAAATATGTTGCCTATCTTTATTATATTGCCGCTGTATCACGACATAGCGTGGCTTTGGGCTGATAACCACGTTTCAGGCTTTTCACTACTTTGTATGCTTGTCTTGGGCTATTGCTCGCTGAACTTACATCTACACTTCTCAATTGGTCGTCATAGTATTTTCTTTTCTTAATCCTAATTATCTTATTTGCTACTCTTCTGAGATTTTCATAGTGTTCTCTCTTCGTCCTGGTTTTCCTACCTATGTATTCTTTGTACACATTATCTAACGCATTCTGGCACTCATCATCGAACCAATCATTCCTCTTGCGCTGGGCTTGATGTCCGATCGTCTGTCCTGCCACGGTTCTGATAGCCGCTTTCACTTCCATCCAGAGCCCGTTGCTCGTCTTTAACGATGCGTCTGATAAGATGGGAGCCAGCTGGTTGTTGAAGGCCTCCGTGAAATTTTCGGCCACAGACGCCGTTTGGAGCCTTTCGATGCCAAATTTTTGTAGCGGGCTAGTTTTTGCTGAATATGCCTTTGACATACGACATCGATAACAAAGTAGTTGGCTCATTTTAATTGGTGATTTCTGCAAATACTAATATTGTCCTGAATTTGGATTACTGGCCTGCTGGTGTACTTATTTAGCCGTTTGCAGTGAGACAAAGAAATTTCCGTCGGACAATAAATGAAATCCCACAGCTATAGTCGCATGCAATCTTAATGAATATTCTTATAATCATAAACTTTATCGTGCTGTATCCTCTTTAAACCTCAATGAATCTCTTTCAAACCTTAATCTGTTCCACTTAACTTCTCTTCTCCTAATAAAATGTGCATCTCTTTTTTTTACCTAAAATGTTCGTCTGTTAAGGACCAAGCTTAAGGAACTCTTCAGCTCCTACCAGCTTAGCAAAGATGATGTTATTTGCTTTTCCAAGACTTTGCTGATTGTAAGCATTTTGAGTAGTGAAATGTTTCTTGATCAGATTGTATATAGATGTGACAATGACCTAATTGCTGCTAATAATGCTGATGGTGGTGGAGTTTTGGTTGCATTTAGTAAAATTCTACCTAGTTCTCTTTCTTTTGATTTCTGTTTTTCTCATACTTTAGCACGCGTTATTGTCAAACTTTCTCTCCTTCATATTGTAAAGTTCTCGATTTTCCCTTGTAATTCACCATTAACTGTTTATTAGACGTATTTGGATGATCTGTCCTCTTCTCTAGTTTTGCGATATCTTCACACCAAAATATTGGTTTGCGGAGATTTTAACTTATCATTTACCTAGCAGAAGAATTATCCCACTCCTTCTTTCTCGTTAGTTAATAATTTTCCTATAATCCTATCATATTTCCTATCTCATTACTTTTTTCTCAATCTAATCATATCCGCAATCCGTATATGATTAGATTGAGGCGAGTGCTTGGTGCCCTACGAGCAAAAGATAAGGCACATCGTGTCTTTGAACCACTCGGCTCGGATCTCATTTTTTAGATCAAATATGCTCTGAAGATATTTCAGTAGTCTGGATCGTTCTCTTGTGACTAATAACATTGTTGCACGTTTCCTTTACTTCATGAGTCAATTATTACTAATTTTGGGTTAAGGAAAACGAATATGACAAAGAAAAAAATTTATTAGCTCTACTTTTTTTGATATGTAAATGACGAAAATTATTGTTTCTAAGAAATTGGTAAATATGAATTACATATGCTAACAACATTTAAAGTGTGATTACACTATCATTAATGATATTTAAATTTGAAATTCTTCAAAAAACACTTGCAAGGTGTTTAGATCTACGAAGAATCAACCGATTCTTTTGATCGTGATCTTTTAGCTTTCCTCTTGTAAGTGACCTTTTGAGCATCCCTACATTTAAACCAGCAGTAATCTGCAGGCATTGCTTCATTCCAGCGGCCTTGATATCTTCGTTCCATCATAGAAATATCTTGATGGAACCGTTCTACATGGCCATCACTAACATCTCCGCAATTAGGTGGGAAAAAATCAAGATGGGAGTGGAGAAAATGGATTCTTAGGGGCATATTGTAGCCGAGTTGCTGATATTTTTGTAGAAGTTCGGTAACCAATTGAGGATGGTTATCATCTCTTTTGTTGCCTAAAAATCCATGTATAACTCCCTTGAGGGCTTCCCAAGCTTCCTTTTCTTTCCCTTCCAAACCTAAATCGAATGCAATGTCCTTTACAAGTTGACATATTTGTGGCCCAACATAGATGCCTTCCTTGACATTTGCATCAGTTAATTTAGGAAATTAGTCTCCTAGGTATTTAAAAGCCTTGCCTTCTCGGGTCATGGCTTTGACAAAATTCTTCATCAAGCCCAGCTTGATATGTAAGGGTGGAAGAAGAACATTTTTTGGATCTACGAGTGGCTCGGAAGGGGTAAGATTTCTATCCTTACTTTCCCATATATATAAAAAGCAACAGTATTTCGTATACCCTAATTGCCTCCCTAAGAATATAGCAATCACTCTTAAATCACTGCAGATTTTCCACTTATGTATATTCCAGGTAGTTGATTGAATCTAGGAGGCCTGCTATGATTGCATAAGTCTCCTTCATGTGAACCGCATGGCGAATAGGAATGGAAGGTAGACGGTTGCCATTATGAAGCAACGTAGCTTTCAAACTAAGCTTCTCCTTCTACACTGTTTTCATTTTCTGTTTCCAACTCATAAGTGTGGGGTGGTGTAGGAACTGGTAAACTGTCTGAATGTGGAATAGATTGAGTAGCTGATGGAAGATTCGGGTATTTAACAGTTTTTATTTTTTTCGTTGACAATCCTGCTTTCATAGACGGAGTCAAGCAAAAATAGCAATCGTCTATGTGGTTGGTGGGCTCCCGGTAAATCATAGGCACAGCAAAAGCCATGGGTCGTTTTTTATTTTTCAGTCATTCTCGTAATATAACTGAACACGAATTGCAACATATGTGTGGAGCCCATGGCTTATTTTGGTTTCCTACCTTCATACCAAAATAATGTTGATATGCAGTCTTCAAAAGAGGCGTCAAATTGCGTTTTTGTGAGGCAAACGTTATTTCGTCACAAATGTAACAGAAATTATTACCTAAATTTAACATTTCCGTGGCATGTTGATTTCTCTCTTTAAAACATTCCAAAATAAGATGATATGGACGAAATACTATAAATTTCACCATTACCGCAATAGTATCACACTTAAATAAATAAATAAAATTTATGTGTATTTTGACGATTAACAATGTTGCCAATTTCGAAAAACAAATTTTCGGCAGACTGAAAAAGAAGAATTTATAAAATATAGAAAGTAGCTTGTATCTCTAAAACTAGAGCTACTCGGTTCTTTTAATGGTCGTTTTTGCATTCAGTAAACGAGAAGACATAGGATAGGACTAATTTTGAGACCGAAACAATTTCATTGTTGCACAGTAAAAGCCTTTTTGGTCTTATGTTGGGTCACTGAAATCCTCTTCCTTTAGGCCTAGTAAGATTTACTGGAATGGTTAGACGTTTTTTCTCGTCAAACTGACGCATTTGCCTAGTTTTTCTCTTTAAATTTTTCTCGTTCAGTTGCAGCTATGCATCCTGTTGTCTTAGCTAATCGCCTCCCTTTCCCAACTTCCAATATTTATACAGATGTATCTGGATTCGAATCAATACTCTTGATCCTATCATCAGCCCTGGACCGGATGGTTTTCCAAACATATTTATGAAGTCGTTAGCCTCATCACTAAGTTTTTCTTTGTCTCTTCTCTTCAATCTAAGTTTGAGTATTGGTACTTTCCTTAACTCTACGCCAGCTTCCAATCATCGCCTTATTTCCTTAATTTCCTGGTTCTTAATTGACTCTAGAACTCATTAGCCCCTATTATTTCCCCAGAGCAGCATAACTTTCTCAAAGAATATTCCACTACCTCTAATTTAATGGAGTTCACAAATAATATTGCAAGAGCTATGGACAACCAACTGCAAATTTATGTGATCTTTACAGACTTCTACACTGCCTTTGAAACAGTGAATCATTTTCTTCGTTGTTGTAAGCTTGAAGCTCTTGGCATCTCGGGTGCTCTTCTATCTTGGATGTCATCTTATCTATCGGATCGTTCCTGTCAAGTTAGTCTCTTTGGTACTACGTCTAATGCTTTTTATCCTTGATCTGGTGTTCCACAAGGTTCTATTCTTGGGTCTCTTCTCTTTCTGTTGTTCATAAATGATCAAATTATTCAAATTATTTATTTCTTAAAGTTACTAAATGTTATAAAATGACTTTTTCACTCAATACTTTCCATTTAATTTTAATAATATATTACATGATGCTTTGCCTTGAAGTAACTTTTTATTCAAAACTGAAATTTTGTGCGCATATTTGAAATGTAATTGCTAAGGCGTCTAGAGTTTCCAGGTTCATCCTTAGGCATGTACATCAATTTAATAGCATCTCTTCTTCTATCCGCCTATTTGTTTGTCTAGTTCACCCTTTGCTGGAATACTGTTCTGTTAACTGGTCCCTCCGATATTTCTATATCGTGTCTTCTTTAGAAACTGCCCAATAAAAGTTTTCGCGTTTTGTTTTCCTTTAGTTTAATTTGCCGTATGTAGTGAAATAGGTAAATATAAATGTTCGTGAAGGACTGCAGCGATGGTCTGCTGCCACGGCCTTGTCTGGGGACGCGTGAATGCGCTGGCAGGATAGCGTTGCGGTGTCATGGGGCGGGTTCCTTCCCCCTAGCACAAGGACCCACTACAAAAGAATTTCACATTCACGAATTAAACATGTTAACATGCCAATCGACTGGTGTTGAGGCCGAGGGGACCTACTAAGGGCTAGGAGGAATATCTCAAGATATCAATAATTTTATTTACTTTAACTTCTTTTTATCTAATAACCAAAAAAGGAAGTTACACTAAATCCTCGCCGAGCGCCCGCTGGTGATGTATTCCAATGTCGCTATAATTGTTAACAATAGTTTAACGGAGATTGGTATCTACTCCGCCCAGAGAAAGTAAATTACTGATCGACCATGACACTTTTTTCATTCAGGGGCTTTGCAATTCTGCAAAAAAATATAATTACGTATTTATGCTGTCTTTTTTTTTTTATGATTTTCACTCGTTAAAAGCGATTAAACCGCACAGGAACTAAAATGTTGTATCTGTAAAAAGCTCCAGCCCGAGGTGAAGCAATTTACTGTTCATCTCTCTCTAAATTGATGAATAGATAACTTGCATTGCTTCTGCTTCATTAACCTAGACGAACATTCATGTTCGGAAGCATTAACAATGCTTCGAAAACTATCTGACTGTAGCCCTCAAACATCCTAATAGGATACGTGTGATCCTTCCTTTGGATGCCATAATGCAATTCTTCCCTCTGATCTGATACTCGCTAGATTCGCCTACCGCTAAGCAACAATCTTCAGAGCCAATCAACCCGTTATTTGGACGTTTCATGAGTTTTTAATGAGCTAACCGACCAAAACCAATGCCTCGCATGATTGTTATTCTTTACCCTGTATCATATTCGCAGCTATAGAAGCCCGAATTCCATCATATACTTTTTAACCTAAAACGCTTCACGTCGTGACGATATGCTTGATTGTGCGATTCCAATCAAATGCCGAGACCGATGAATACCCTCGCACACAAGTCCTCAAACAAAAGATGATTTTTATACGAAACCCTAACTTTTAACTGATGAAATTCTCTGCACCATTCACATTGATCGCATCGTTAGCACTTTTTAACACTCTGGGCATTCTTGAACCGTTATGTTCGGTTGGACTGCGTATTGACGATTTGCGGCAAAGGCTGTCATCCGAGCTCTATGCATTAAACACAAAAAATTTTATCATGGGCCACTTGTACCCAAGAAAATATATTATGAGGCATTTTGTTTGTGTAAATTTCACTGCACATTGCAAGCACTAAGCCCCGTTCATTTCCATAAATTCTTTTTCCCTACTCCCGGATCGATGATTATGGGTACGCAGCATAGACTCGGATAGTGTCACGTCGTGCGAACAAAATCCGGAGGCAGGACTTTTCAGAATTTTTTCGAGGTCGCAAAACATGCAACATGACAAGACCTCAACGTGAACATTATTCGCGAAACACTCCCGTGTGTGAAAATTGAATCCAAAACCACTTCAAACTCGTACTGTGATTTAGCCAACATATCTCACTATTGTAAATTACACTTTGTGATCTAAGGATACTGAAAATATGTTTTGCTTTCCATTCGGAACAGATAGACAAGATACGATATGCCAGCAAGCCAAATCAAATCGTCGAAGCTTTCTTTTTTCTAGCTAGCTAGCTGGTAGGCAGACTTCCCGGCGTCCTTCCGATTTCGCGATCTTAAGTGGACTTCCCGATCCGTCCAAATTTTTCCTTCTTTTTTCATGTCGCAACGGTACTTCGAATACAGCTGCTCACTCAGCCGAGTTAGATTGCATTCGGCAATGCAATACAAAGATGCGATGCACTAAATCAGTGTTCCTATGGCCGAAATTTTAATTTGCAGATTAAAATTTTTTCTTTTTAAATTAACAGAAGTAAAAAAAAATGGATAAGTAAAAAAAATTGATAAGATTTTAAATGGTAATAAAAGTTAAATATCATGAAGAATACAACTAAAGGGAAATGTTAAAATTAAAAGAAAGAAAAATTAAATAAAATTTAACATTTAATAACAATAAATAATTTTTTTTTTATAATTTATAACTATGAATGGAAGTAAACAAATTTTTTTTTTCAAATCTACAATTTAAAATTTCGGGTAAGTGTTGGGAAGGATTTCGAGCAGTTCGCTTGTGTGACTGCTCGATTACTACACGTATCAGCCCTATGAAAGTCGTTTATCCTTTCCGACAAACATCTCGTTCATTTTGTTATCCTTTATGCTAGAACTGACTTATATTTCGATCCATCAATTTTAAGAATCGTAAAAAATCATAATAACCTTAAGCTTGGCCCTTTTCCCTCTTTTAACATAGAATTTAAGAAAAAAATTTTAGATTTACTACAAACCTTTAATTATCGTCACTTTATTAATTTTTATTTAATATTGCTGTATTTATTCTTTGGGTTCTATTTTGTTATTGGATTGCATTCAGTTTGTTAGATGGAATAAGTAAATAGATAAAGAATTGAACTATATTTCCTTGGTATCCGTATCAAAATACCCTTTCCCCTTCTATTTAATTTCAAGAATGTTAGCTTTCAAGCAATATCTAATGCTCTCTACTCACTGGGCTCATCTGACTTTTTTAATTGGGTCATCCTCTGATGATGCTACTTCTAAATTCCACCTTTTCCTGGATCAATTTATTACTGTATTTAAATCCGTCCGTTGCGAAGCGAAACTGTCAGATACTCTCTGGTTTATTTCTAAAGTATTGCCAATTACGCTCAATTCCAAAAGCTCAGATAAAATGTTCTCTGTATGACTATTGCTAATTTACTGTGTATTTCATTCCCACAAGTCATCTCAAACCCTGCTCTTACATTGGCTCTCTAAAGTTTCCCCCCTGTAGAGTGTTTAGCATTTTAATGAGCAGAGCTCTTAGACATTTGGCGAAATTTTTCAGCTCGGATTGCAATAAACCCATAGTTTTTTGTTTTTTTTTCGTAGCACTGCAACCCCTTTCGGGCCTTCGCTTAGAGATAGAATATCTCATTATCAAGATCGAATGTACCGACAATCCACAAGGCGATATGATCATTATCGCGCTTTGGCCATGTGTCTGTCCACCCAGCTGCGATACGTTCTGATTTTAAACCAGCACGTATCATAACTGAACAGGTTTATAGTCCGTCCAAAGAATCACTTGAACTAAATCTCGTTGACGCCAACGAAACTTGAACCAGAGACCTTCGGCTTATGGGCTTAGTGCTCTCACCACTACACCACGCGGACTACGTGCAATCATGATCTCACGTTTTTCCAGCCAACTGTCTGATCTTCTTTTTTAGGGTTTTGTAAAATAATTTTAGGAAAACCCTCCTAAAATCGCGACCTGTCTGTCCGTCCTTTCGTCCGTCCGTGTGTCACAGCAGTTTTTCTCGGAAACTACTTAAGCTAGAAACATCAAATTTTGCATGTAGTTGTAAAGTAGTGCTCTGTTGAAAATTCGATCACAAAAAAATTGTTTGTGGTTTTAAGGGGGGTCTCCCCATATAGGGGAGTGGTTCCCGAAAAAAAAATTTCAACAAAGGTAGTCGATATGGGTATCATATGAAAGATCTTATACTGACGATTTTTGCTTCGAGGGGCGCACAGGGAGGGAGAATACACGAAAAATTAGTGTCACCCTTCTCGCGATTGGACACCTGTGATCTGAAAAATCTGAAAAAAATATGGAAGCAGTGTTTATGAGTACAATAACAACAAATACGTTAGAAGTCAAAATTCGCTCAACTATGTTAATAATAACTCAACATAATTCGATATTTAAGTAGTCTTACAAAAAGTTTTTATGCTCTATAAGTTTGATGAAAATTGAATCATATTTACGGAAGTTATAGCCATTTGAAATTTCTACAATTACAACAACAATATCACACGGATTTGGTATTTTATGGATTTCCCATTGGTTCAGACACTGCATTTTTGATTTGATCTTCTTAAAATTTTTAGATAAGATCTATAACATACATATGTTTGGGAATTTATGATTTGATTGATTTTTGTTTGTTTGCATGAAAATGGCGACCTTTGAAAATGGAGGAACAATGGATTTTCCATTAAACGTGCACATCTCTTTGACATGTTTATTGACTTTATTTGTTGCTCGTCAACTATAGAAGCTGCA
Organism: Odontomyia ornata; assembly: GCA_963969285.1. Classification (NCBI taxonomy): domain Eukaryota; kingdom Metazoa; phylum Arthropoda; class Insecta; order Diptera; family Stratiomyidae; genus Odontomyia; species Odontomyia ornata. The sequence continues at coordinate 51,733,550 of OZ017738.1, read as the reverse complement.
GCAAAGAAAATTTGTCGAAACGTCAGAAGTGGTGACTTCTTGAAAGTATTGGGGTGGAAAATTTTTTAAACGGGGTTTAAGGGGGGTGTCTCCATATAGGGAGGTGACCCTTTAAAAAATTTTTTTCGGCATTGGTAGTCGAGTAGGGTGTCATTGGAAAGGTCTCAATGAGATCTTTTCAAAACAAGTCTTAAAATTGCCCTATCGGTACTGTGGGGGGGGGGGGAGGGAAAATGTACGAACTTTTCGCGTACCCCCCTCGCGACTGGAAACCTTTCATCCGAAAAATTTGAAAGAAATCATGAATATAGGCCTTTTTAAGTACAATAACAACAAATACATAAGTCAAAATTCACTCAACTTTGGTAGTAATGGTAGTAATTTTATGTTTTCTTGAATAAAATCATAACGGTACCCTTAAATTTCATAAAGATCAAACACTATTTAAGGAAATATACTGATTTGAATTTTCCTGATTACTATGGAACAATATGAGTATGCGCTATATTACTATGGAAACATATGGGTATGGAGCAATATGCGCTTTTTACCGACTCAGACACTACAGCTTTGCTAGGATTTGCACGAACATTTCAGGAATGATAGGTATCATGTATATCTTTGAGAATTGGTTCAGCTAGTGGTGTCAGTAACCGTAAAACAAAATAGTTGCTGTTTTAAATGATTGAATAATTTTGAGTTATTTTTCGCCAACTTCAACGTTTAAGGTTCATGCTTTGAACACTTGATTCAATTGAGTGAATGATTGAAGATGAGTACCTTTAATTAATACTCATTGGTGAAACATGTCGAGGAGGCAGGAGAGAGCTCCTAGCAAAAGTGGATTTGGAACCATTCTAGGATTCGAAAAAATAGGCCATGAATCGATGATAACAGTACAAAGAAGTGGCCCCTGAAAAAAAAAAATTTCATCAAAGGTAGCCGATATGAGTATCAAATGAAAGTTTTTTATGAGAGCTTTTCAAAACAGTTCTTAAACTGACAGTTATTACTTCAGTGGGGGCACAAAAGGCGAAATACACGAAAAATGTGTTTCCTCTAAAAATTCTGAAAAAATTATCAAGGGAGATATTTATGAGTATAACAATAACACAATAACGCGATTGGAAACCTTTTGTTCGAAAAATCTGAAAAAAATCATGAGTGTAGACCTTTATCAGGACAGTAACAACAAACACGTCATAAGGTAAAATTCACTCAATTTTGTTAGTAATAGTATGATTTACCAATTTTACACTTTCTTGATTAAAATCGTTAGGGCACCCCTAAATTCAATAAAATTCAATATGTAAATGTCAACTTACGAGCTTAACCATTACCGAAAATTTCAGAAAGATCGAATCGTATTTAAGATATATGCTATTAACACTTGTTGGATCTTTTAATGAATAGTTGAAGATAGGCAGCTAAAAATAAAATAATTAGTGAAACAATTATGAACGTAGATCCAAAAACAAATTACTTAGTGGTTGAAATTCGTTCAGCTTTGCAAATAATAGTAGGATCTGTAAATTAAATATTTTCGCCAGTAAAACTGTATTAGTATGATTCAATTGGATGAAAGCAGATATGTAAGTGCCTTTTAAAAGATCCTTATACTCTATGATTTTTAATAGAATGTATAGAAGTTATTGCTGTTTGAAATTACCCCGATTACAACAATCAAATACGATTACTACATTGGCTTTCTATCAAACCAGACACTACACTTTTGATTGTATTTTCTCCAAATATATAATACAACCAAAAAAAGCCTTTAAGCCCGTCTTAGTCAATGATTTTAGCAATATTGCAACAAAATGTTGACCAGTTAAAATAGAGTGACTGTTGTTTTTCTTGTAAAGCAAAAATATATTTGTTGTACATGTCATTAAAGTTTTTCTTGAATTAAATCATTCTATACTTGTATGCCTCCATATTGTATGTGAATTACAAAATCCTTCTGACAGGAGCATAGTTCTGTCTACTCAACTTTTTTTGAAATTCAACCGATGATTTTCACGTTGAACTGGAATGAGGAAGAGATCATTCCTTTGGTGATTGATTTCCATTACGATTGCGTTATGGTCGATATCGTAAGGAAGCACCTGCAATTTCGGTTGAGGAGTATTAAAGCTGAATTCAAGCCTTGCGTCAGCAATGGAAAGGCCCAAATATGAATTTGTCCTAGGGTATGTTGGGAACTCTGACCCTTATAGATTGCAGCTGAATTCAATTTGGTTCTCTGTTATCCACAATTTCAGAAATATACCTCTTGGATTATTGTTGGCGTTCAGCCATGATGTATGTTTGGCATTCAGGTCACCGGCAAAAATATGATAACCATACAGCCTGTTCAATACGAGTATTTCAAACAAGGAATTGAGCTCCTCCTTGAGCTTGAGAACAGTTCCACCAGTTGCATAAGCAGCGATAACGAAGAGGTTATCTCCACCTGGCAGTGAGCTTTTGATACCGGACACTTCAAGAGATTCAAAGCTTTTGAATTCCACTTTTTCAATATTTTGGAAACAATAGGGTCTTCTCACCAATATCCCGAAGCCACTTCCCCCATCATCGTTTCTTAGGAATGCAAAATCTTGGAATGCCATGCAGTGCCGTGAATTGAGTTGGATTTCAGTGAGAAGTCTGATGTCAGGCTGTTGCTTAACAATAAATTCAAGGAGATAGTCACGTCGATGTAGAGTATCAATAGAGTTGACCTTGATCGAAATGAGGGGAAGCCTATCCATAGGAATGTGACTGGATGACAAGTTATTTTGAGGCATTTGAAAAACCTCAACGCTGAAAAACAAACTTAATTTTTGTACATTGTTTATCGATTCTCTCCGATAAAGAATTAAGTTGCTCATTCTTGCCACTTACATTATTTACATCATTTCCAGCATTTTCTGCTGGTCCTCTAGTGGCGAGTGCAAATGATACTCCAGGCTTGAATAAGTCGGAAGGTATGATACTACGGTGTACTTGTGTTTGCTTTGAAGCAACTTTTACGTCTTGATATCGAGAGTATCCTCGATATGATGCTGAATGTTTTCTTTAGGCTCCGTCTGAGTCAATTTGCACTCAGCGAGAGCATGAATGTTTTTGAATTTGACGCACCGAAAGTGCATGGCGTAGTTGGCACTCGAATTACCAAATCTTTGATACCGGTAACACTGGTTAACTGCTCCTTCCTGGAGGCGTTCCCAACTCACCACTCTGAAATTCAAATACCTTATTTATTGAAGGGTACTCGAACTGCACTTATTTGTAATTTGTGCCAGGTAATGTGGTAAATTCTTCCTTTCTACGGCCGACCTTCTTGTTGCAAAGGCTTTGACTGAATTAAATTCAATTTCTAGTGTAAATTTTTGGACCACCTGAAGAAAATCGACCGTATCCTCCCTGCTGTCTAAACCGTTCAACAAGAAGGTCTGAGTTTTTTCACTTTTTGTGGTATAGGTGAAGTGTGGAACCTCCCCAGAATTCAACGCATATTTGGCTGACTTGGAACCAACCAGTGATTTCGTTCTAATAGTTAATTTTTCAGCATTAACTCTTTTGATCTCGAAATTGGTTAGCTTATTTTTGGCTGCCAATAGCCGAACCATATCTTTTCCGCATTGCCCGAATACGTTGATTGCCGGAACTTTTTCTGCCTTTTTGGAAGCTGTTTCAGATGAACCTGCAGAACTTCAGGCTGGTTTCTTCTCCTTATTTTTATTTTTGAAATACTGGATAAAATTTACATCATTATCTTAATTAAAATTACCATCGATGATTTCTTCAACTTTCGTTTCTTCGGTTAATCCGTCCAGACCCGCGAAATAGTTTTAACTCTCGTTGTTGCCAACAGCACTTAGAACTTCTTCTGGAATTGCTCGCCTTGCACTTTTGTTCGCCTTAGTTACCTATTGCACTTGATTTTGCGGCTACGTCTTTTGAGGCTTCATCCCTTTCTTGAATAGATCTTTGAGGGACTGTATCCTTCATACATCATTTTCTTTTTGCAGCTTAATTATTTGTTAATTGCCCGCTATTATTTCCAGCTTGTATCCACCATCTGCGGAGCTTTTTCGTTATGTTTTCTCTTGTTGATTATCGCCAGTTTCGTATTCGTCGTTTCCCCAGGTTGCCTCAACGGTGGGAAGCCGTCAGGCTTCTCCATACCAGCGGTCCTGAAGTAAAATAATATTCGATAGAAATTTTGTGAGTCGATTGCTTCGACAATAGAAGCCTTTTCCAATGAAAATTAGCTTCGGACTGACTGCCTTATTGGTTTCATATTTAGGGTTTTGTAAAATAATTTTACAAAACCCTACTAGTTTCGCGACCTGTCTGTCCGTCTGTCCGTCTGTCCATCTGTCCGTCTGTCCGTCTGTCCGTCTGTCCGTCTGTCCGTCTGTCCGTCTGTCCGTCCGTCCGTCCGTCCGTCCGTGTGTCACAGCACTTTTTCTCGTAAACTACTTGAGCTAGAAACATCGAATTTTGTATGCAGGTGTAAAGTGGTGCTCGCTTCAAAGTTCAACTACAAAAAATTTTATGAAGTATTTAAGGGGGGGTCTCCCCATATAGGGGAGTGGCCCCCGAAAAAAAATTTCATCAAAGGTAGTCAATATGGGTATCTTAATTTGATCCTTTTTGCTTCGAGGAACGCGCAGGGAGGGGAAATACACGAAAAATTGGTGTCCCCCCCCTTCGCGATTGGACACCTGTGATCCGAAAAATCTGAAAAAATTGTGGTGGTAGGTGTTTATGAGTACAACAACAACAAATACCTTAGAAGTCGAAATTCGCTCAACTTTGTTAATAATAGTATGATATTCGAATTTCACATTTTCCGCAATAAAATCGCATCGGTACCCTTAACCCGAACGAAATTCGACATTTACGTACTCCTACTAAGGGTTCTTAAACTTTGTAAGTTTGATGAGAATCGAATCATATACACGGAAGTTATAGCCGTTTGAAATTTCTCCAATAACAAGAACAATAACACATGATTTTGGTATTTTATGGACTTTCCATCGAATCAGTCACTGCAGTTTTGGCTTGATCTTCTTGAAATTTTTTAATAAGATCAATAACATTTATATTTTTGAGAATTCATGATTTGAGTGATTTTTGTGTGTTTGCAACAAAATGGTGACCATTGAAAGTAGAAAAACAATGGATTTTCTTTTAAACGTGCACATCTCTTTGACATACGTAGCAACCACGGAAGTCACCGCAGTTGCAGACATTAAGAATAAGCAGAGAGGTGTGTAGCCCGGGGTGGCATACTGAGGCCGGCTAGCGCTCAGTCGTGTCGTGGGACTTCCAGGACACCCTCTCCTCATGCTGAGCCACCTTACATAAAATAACTAGCACATAGGGAAAAGGATGGGAAAGGGGGAGGTCATTTTGAGAAATGAAAGATGATGGGTTTAAACTGACATGGCCGTTTTATTTAATCCAAGAATTCTATTTACAACCAAAAACGAGTAAAAGGTCTTTTTGAGAAGTAAACAAAAGAATATAAACGAAAATATAACACAATAAACTAATTCAATATTATATAAAAATTACAATAAAATAAGCTTCTAAAAAAATAATAAAATTTGGGAAATTTTGAAACAAAATACCAAATTGATACTTACATCTTTCCTTGCAAAACTCCGAGCGCCCGGTGAAATACAAAAAAAAAGCGTGGGGCCACTGAAAATCAGATTTTAAAGTTAAGATTACAAAAAATGCAACGGCCACTTTCAAGTCTCCAATCTGTCGTACAAGCGTACTCGCAGAAAAATTCACCTTAATGCACCTGGTCCTCTCCACAATCCAACAAAATTAGCTTTGTTTGTTTTTTTTCCCTCGGAATAATGAATTAATTAACAATTAATCTCGAAGTTCAGCACAAATTCGCACTAATTTAATCTTTCCCAAGAAGTTTATTTCCCACCATACTTCAATTACACGTCTAATTGCTATAAGCAAATTGTTTTATTCCATTATTCACCATCCACAAGTGAATCTTCAAGTCAAACCCCGTTAGCTAGTGAATCACACTATCCAAATTTTAACATATTGTCGCGTGTTATGGTTCGCGGCCAATAATTTAATGTTCCGGGAAAGTGTAAACGCAATGTCTTTTAAATTAAATTAAAAGAGTTTATTTAATTTGTCAAAAATACACAATCACTTTACTAACAATTTAACAATTTTAGTTTTCACTATTAAAATTCGACCTTCCACTTGTCCATAAATTTCTATCGCAATTGTCTACTAAAATCACTTCACACTCAAACAATCAATATCGCCTGTACTTCGCGTATCGCAGTTTTCTATCGCGGTTGTAATGAACGATTCCCCCCATTCATTCAGCTCGCCTTTACATAGGGTCTCTAATCATTGAACTCAGTTCTCGTACATTGGTGAATTACCCTGAACATTCGAGGAGTAGTGACTCACTTTCAGATGTTGATAATGCTTGTTGGGTTCTCGTGGTTTCGAGTAAATTCATTTGTTGATGTTCTTAATGGTTGTGAAAACAATTGCGACAGTAGCTCGCAGAATTATTTGTACACGTAACAATATGTTTTGTGTCACACCACACACTATCGCAAAAGAAAAGCAAAATTCCTCCCAAAAATCAACACTGTTATTCGCCGAATTCAAACTCTAAAAAAAATCACCTCGACACCGAAAAATATAAAACTTCCTCTTCTTCACCAAAGTCCAATACCGACACTAGTCAAATACCAACCCCAAAAATCACTTTTATCCCGCACCGAAAACTCCCTCTTCTTTGCCAAATCAAAATCTGACTGCCTCAATCCTAATCACTGAATTCCACATTTCCTCTTCCCAAATCCGATTCCGCAATCCTTTTCATTTTCAAATTACCGCTGCCGCATCTGGGTAACGTAATCGAAGTTCATTACACTTCGATTCCGCTACCCACACATCTTTTGTTCCATATCGACAAACTCAATAGTATCCATTGTTTTACATATGGCAATTTGCACAATCCAAGAAGCGGTTGATTGAATGCAAAGTGTCACATATACATTACGAAAGCTATTGGTTTTGCTGATACCCCAAAAAGAGTGCTTCCGTGCGCCCGGGGGAACTTGAACCCAGGGTCCCAGTAAAACCTCGATCGAGAACTCACGACGCAGCTCATGGTGCCATGGATTGTCGATTTCCCATTCATCTCATAAGCAACTTCAACAATGCATTTGGGCATGAGATTGAATTTTTTTAGTAGGGGAACGTGAATGAGTTTTTGTTAGTATTAAAAAATAAAATTTGTTAGTGGGAATTAGTAAATAGAATTAGTTAGTATGAAGGAAAGGAATTAGGTTTTGTTGGGGAAAAGGTATTGAATGAAGTTTGTTAGTGGGAATTAATCATTGGAATGTTGTTAGTGGGAAAATTGAAATTATTAGTATATATTATATTATTTTAGTTGGAAATAAGGGAAAAGGGTAGGATTGTGATGATGTGGAAATAAAAATGAAAGGGAAATTGGAAAAATGTTAATAAAAATAAATAAATACACAGAGGAAAAGGTAGGAGTGCCCAAAGGAAGGTGGAAATGTTACGGCGGCAATTAGAACTTGCGAATGGGAGAAAGTCGGTACGCCGGAATTCGCAACACATATTTCTTGACGTCTTTCATTGCTGGTGACTGCATTTCTGAGAAGTTTGATACAAAACCCTTCTGGCATGACCGTAGGTCTGTTTACCCAACTTGTTCATCTCTGCAAACATGGGAGGTTATGCGAGGGTTGGCATCGGAGCTAGACTTTACGGGGGCAGGTGCTGAGAACTAAACCAGCGCTAATGGGTAGTCCGTCTCAAGTGGCTTCACTGCCCTCCCTTTGTCATCTGTTGGGTTGGAAACGTACATAAGACCTTTTAGGGTTTCCTGCAATATGAAGATCCTTCAAGCTGCTAATTCTAAAAAAAAGTATTATATCCAACTAGACTTTGTCAAATTAATAATTGAATAATACCTACGCGAAATAAAAGCAATTTTGCTTGATGACCTGGAATTTGAAAAATTCGTCCGTTTGAATTAGTCTTTTGAAATTATGCCACCGTCCCCTAGAATGAATGTAAAAACCTTTCCACGAGAACAAGAAACCTGCTTTATTAACTAATAGTGCTACCACATTTTTAAGGTTTTTCAAAGTAAGATGCTAATGAAGGTAAATATTTATTTATAAAAATAACTTTATATCTTTAGAATGCTGTGCCAGCGACTATCGCCATCACCAACGGTCGAGTTCAAGTTGGTTTAAACCAAAATGAACTCCAAAATTTGGCGAAACTTTCTCCAGATAAGGTCTTCAAATGTTCCCGACGCGATTTGGGCTATATATTAAGTAAAAAACTTTGCGCTGGAACAACGGTAGCTGGCACATCGATAATTGCCAATATGGTGGGCATTAAATTATTTGCAACAGGTGGAATCGGTAAGTTTATTTAAAGTCAAAAATTCATAATACTGATGTGATTAATGCACGACGCTTGCTACAACTCAACGAATCGCATGTATTGAAATTAACTAAAAATTTCAGGTGGAGTACATCGTGATGGTCATATAAGTATGGATATTTCAGCGGATTTGACTGAATTAGGTCGAACGCCAATTTGTGTGGTATCCAGTGGAATTAAATCTATTCTGGATATTCCGCGGACTCTAGAATACCTAGAAACGCAGGGAGTTTGTGTTGCAACTTACCAAAATGAATCGAGAGATTTTCCTGCATTCTACACGCGTTCGAGTGGTGTAAAGGTTCCGTATAATTTGCATTCTGCATTAGAAGCAGCAAATATGATTAAGTCATCATTAGATATGAAATTAGAGTCGGGAATTTTAATTGGAGTTCCAATACCGCTGGAATATGCAGCTGATGGTAGGTTTATTGTAGCCAACACATTTCAAGTATTTGTTGGATGTGTGCAAATTCGAAATGAAATTATTTCTCAAAATTAAGTTGGTACACTATTTTAGAAAAAATGATAAAGGACGCCATCGATTTTGCTATAATAAAAGCCAATAAGGAAGGCATCTTTGGTAAAGAAGTCACTCCGTTTATATTGCAAGCTGTTGCCACAATTACTTCTGGGAAAAGTTTAGAATCAAGTAAGTCTCATAACCTGCATATGACGAAACCTAACTGATCAAATATTTTTTCGTATTTTAGATATTGCTCTCATTAAAAACAATGCACTTGTAGCATCCCAGATTGCTGTTGAATTTTCGAAATTACAAAGGGCAAGTGTTAATAAAAGTGATACATGTGATAGTGGTGTGAGAAGTGTTTCAAGTCAAGTGAACAATGTTCCGGTTAGTAAATAAAATTATTGTTTTTTGTATTTAGTTGACTTTCATTTTTCAACGAATTTTCCGTATCCTTGTATATTTTATGTTTCAGGTTGTTGTCGGTGCTTCAATTTTGGATATATGTATGACATGTTTAGAAGACGATTTAAAGGTAAGAGTTTTTTTCTTCCACTTAGCTAAAATCGTTGATGCAAAAGAACAAAAAATAATATAATTCGATCACGTAAACAACAAGTCAAGTGGGTATTAGGTAGCTGAAAGGGTATTCCTTGGAAACACTAGAGGACAAGGGCCAGTGAGATAATCAAAAATGCTAGTCTGCTTCTATTGAGGAGGACAGTATTGACTAATCTCATTAAAGGCAGGTACTAGAGGATATAACTAGTGGAGTAAGAAAAATGAGAATATAAATTGCTCACTCACAACATGCTTTCCAATTAAAAAAAATCCTCGCTGTGGTTGTCAATCAATTTTAAATTAGAATCAAAATAGGACAATCCTAAGGACTAGCTGGGCATTGTTGGCTTGGGGTATATTAGGTGAGGACTCTGTAGGAATTTTTAATAATATATAACACTACAATATGCAACCGTTTTTGAAAATTGTATTACCTGCTCGAATATAGATATTACAGAACGATCTAAAGCACATTGCTCTTTCTATTTCAACTCATTTCACATTCTTGTAATATAAACCATCTAAAAGTCCCCTATATTGATTGAATTTCCATAAGGTTAATTATCAAGCCAACTCCTAAGAGATTTCATTGGTCGACTGGTAAAATTTTTTAACATCCTCAGTTGTAATGAAACAGCAGCATCATTCTGTTACGGGAACCGCAGTCCAAATATTGCTCAGTTCGTGTTCCGTCGTTCCTCTTTGTGTACTGTAAATGACAACATACATATACGAAAAGCTGCGAATTGTAATCAATGCATCTGTGGGCGCGGTGTCGTATCATGGATTAGCAGAAGCGGGTGTGTATCCATACTTGTATTAAGTATCAAACATATACACACAAGACTTCGCAATCGAAGGTACCACCCAGCGGAATGAATTGGTTACATGCATTGCAAATCGAGCGAAAGCTTTAGCTTTGTGGTTGCACCAGTCACAGAGAGATGGCACTTAATAATTAAACTGTTTTTGTTGTTGAACTTTGATCTTTTTTAAATGGTTAATTGTCTTCATTATTTTAGTTGGTAAGCAATAAAGTCAGCATAATTATAGTATAAAAGAAAACTAAAGACACTAGAAAATGGAGAAGTATTTCTCCATTCACTGGCTCAAGGCGTGCGCCCGAGCTTATTCTATCCCAAGGCACTTAGCCCGGGGTAAGTGAATTTAGGATAAGTTCAACTGGGTACTCAAGGCATCCGCCCGAGTATCAGTGCCCCAAGGCAGTTATGCCCGGGGCCTGCAGTTGAACTAGTAATTGATTGATTTATCAATCTGACTGCGTACTCAAGGCATCAGCCCGAGTATGAGCATCCCAAGGCTTTGTGCCCCGGGCTAGCAGTTAGATTATAATCAATTGATTCGTTAATATAACTGCGTGCTCAAGGCGTCAGCCCGAGCAACAGTTAAAGTTTTGATTAAATTGGTTTGTTTTTCTCAGGTAACAAAAAAAAAAAAAAAATTAAAGAAAACAATAAACGTGCAAATCAACTGCTTAATTAAAACTCTAAATTTTTTCATATGCCGACATTTAACCTCACTAACTAGTTCTTGAATAAATTAATCAGCTTAGAAAAATTCATTTTTAAAATATTGCATTAATCAGTAACATGTAAGTGGTAAAACAGTGAGATTCCTCTCTGCAGCCGGGGAGGATTGATATGTATATCATATCAAGCTCCCAGTGCGTGCCAGTATACATATGGTGTACTGGTAATGTGCAACAAATTGGCGCAGCCAGTAGGATTTCTGTATACTTGTACTGATGAATATATACCTGTTTGATTGCTTCTTAGTTGAAATAGATTTTCTTGGCTCTATAACCCGGTATAAAATGCATTGAAACATGAAGACCTCGCCTATAAGTATTAGAGGTGTGACAGTTCTCATGAATCTTACTCTGAATATAATTAACTCCTGTCTTGGGCAAAAATTAAATCCTCCCTGCGAAAAAAGTTCTATCTCACAAATATTAAATTTTTGTCAAACAACAATGAGTCGAAATAATTTTGGGCATATATAAAGCCCCTAATAACATCACCAAATATTCCTGACCGTTCAATGGAGCCATAAGACAATGCCAAAGTCTGCTGAGAAACGGCACATAGAGAAACAACCGGGAACAGCCTCATTGCAGAGATATGTGACATGGGACAACGGCTGATAGATTTCGTTACTACTAGAGGCTTCTTACGGCTCGATTTTCATGAAACTTTCAGAACGCGTTTAACATAAGAAAATTGAGATAAACATTTTAAGCAAATTTAAAGGCCGTCCTTCGATTTTATTGATGAAAGTGTAAAATTCATAAAATGTGCTATTCGTAACAAAGTTGAACGGATTTTAACTTTTGAGGTATTCGTTGGCCTTGTACTCATAAAGTCATACTTTCGTGATTTTTTTCATTTGCACCCCTCCTTGCAAATGCCCCTTGCTTAGGACCTGTTTTGAAAAGGTCTCACCGAAACCTTTTATTTGACACCCATATTGGCTACCTTTGGCAAAAAAGACGCTTGAGAGTCGCCCCCTTTATATAGGGAGACCCCCCTTAAACACCTTAAAATATTTTTTTTTGCACTGCAGCTTTTGATGGGGCACCACTTTGGATCTACGTAGAAAGTTTCATCACTCTTGTTTATGAGTTTTGCGAGAAAATTGTTCTGACGCACAGACAGACCCACAGACAGACCCACAGACAGGACGGACAGATATATCGCGGCTTTAATAGGGTATTGTAAAAATATTTTATAATACCCTGAAAATGGTCTGTTGTATAATTACTTCTGAGTAAAAGTTGAAAAGTGTTCGTTATTTCACTTGCTACTAAAATAACGAATTGCGCTTGCTTTGTGACCTTTAGGAGCCGCCATTTTGAATGCATGCATTCAATTTCAGATTCTTTAAAATGCTTGAATCTTAGGATCTCATCAATTCTTCTTCTTCTTCTCTTCTTAGCACTACAGCCCCTTTTGGGGCTTCGCTTCCTACAAACGGCGCCTCCAACTGTCTCGGTCCGTTGATCGCGTCATCCAATTCCGAAATCCGAGCAGCGATGAACTGTCTTTGTCGACCGAGACAGACCAGCGTTTCCTCGGTTTCCCCACTGGCCGCCAGCCTTCAGTTCTCCCTACGAATACTTTCTTGGGTATCCGTTGTTCGTCCATACGATTCATGTGTCCAGCCCATTGCAGCTTCCGCAGTGTTACAATCCTTGAGACCTCCGGTTCGTCGAAAATTTCATACAGCTCATGGTTGTATCGAATTCGCTTTGCTCCGATTATTCGCCTCAGGACCGTCGCTCAAAGGCGTTCAAAACATTTGCGGATGCTTGGTTAGGGTCCATGTTTCACACCCATAGCATAATACAGGTCTTATCACAGATTTGTATACTTGAAGCTTTGTTTTTCTGTGTATGCAGCTGGTCTTCAAGATCGTCAATACTGAATAAAATATTTTATTTGCGAGCTGTATTCTTCGGCGTATTTCGTCTCTTTCATTGCCCGTCTTCGTTATTTTGGCGCCTAAATACACAAATTCACTAACATTTTCGATACTGTATTCGCCAAGTGTGATATTTTGTGTATTTGGGGTATTTTTCCTCGACTGCGTCATGAGCTTTGTTTTATTTTCGTTGATTTGTAGCCCTACTAGTTTTGCTTCGCTGTTGGTTTCAGGAAGAGTTCTTTGGCAGTTGTAAGTGACCGTGACAGAATGTTGATGTCGTCCACATTGGCCACTACCTGGCTCGACTTGTATATTAATGTACCTCGCGTATCGACAGGTAGCTTCCGTATGACGTACTCCAGAGCCAAATTGAAAAGAAATGGGGCCAGCCCATCTCCCTGCTTTAGTCCGATATTTGTGTCAAAGGCATCGGTGAGTTGGTTATTGATGCGGGCTTGGGAGGTCGTCGAGCGGATCTCATCAATTAATGTGCTAAATTTCGTTGAAATCGGAGTTTCGCACTAGACAGGGCAAAAGTATTGAATTTTTAATGAAAATGGCAGCTAAAGATATGACGTTTGAAATTTTCGATTTTTGATTTTTCATCTGATACAAGTTATACATAATCCCAAGTTTCATCAAAATCCGCTGGAAAATGTGGCCATAAGAGGATCAAAAAAATCTGATAAATTCGCATATTTTAACTGCCGCCATTTTGTTACTTGCGTATGTATACTCACTAAAATGACAAAGTATTTAGACCTTGTCATTTTCTATGTTTAAACTATAAGCCTTTGAAATTTCGAGCTTCAACTAGCCGCCATTTTGTTTTTTGAGACCTGGCCTTTTTTTTTCCTACAAAGCTTTGCAGATATTTACCAATGTACCGAATTTCATGAGCATCGCTTGAAAGGTTTGGTTAAAACTAAAAAAAAACAAATTTTTGCGGGTATTTCAACTTTTGAGCGGCCCTCATTCTGTTTCACACAAACTTACTTTGGATTTTTTATTGTGAGTTTCATCACACAGCTTAAGGAACTTCTGTACCAAATTTCATTCAAATCAGAGCTATACTTTGGTCAGAATAGAAATGGCGATCTTTCGTCTGAAATGGCTGCCATTTTGTTTTCATTCGACCGATGCTGGTTAAATAACCTGGCTTGACTTTGGTGTCCCAACAAAACTACTCCGCATGGTCAAGGTCATGATGCCAAACACAGAGCCCCAGGTCAAGGTAAACGGTGAACTAACGGATAGCTTCATAGTGGAATCAGAGATGGACTTGCCCCAATACTCTTTAATATTGCGCTGGAACACGTAATCAGGAATACATCAGCTGAAACTTCGGGTACACTAAGTTCAAGTTCACACAATTGGCAGTATATGCTGATAACGTCAATATTATGGCACGTTTAGGCTTCGAAGGAACCAGACAGTACGTGATATTTGCCTCGGAGTCCTTCGTACGAAGGGTGAAAAATTGGAGAGTATTAGAGGACTACTCAGCCATTAATCATCAGTGTATTCATCTTGAGATCAGTGAAGTTGTCTCTCAATGTCCATGCTCTTGACTTTCTACAATTGGGGGGAACATCGGAAGAATTGACGTCGAGAGATTCATCGAGGTGATTCATGGTGCCTTGGCTACAAGCTAGTTATATGAAAACTTGGTGCTCTACGGACGCCTTGCGTACATAATGTGGAAAAGATCGACTAGATAGTTCGATGACTCTTCACCGTCAATCCCGTTCATGTTGATGCTGTCTACGGTGAAACAGCAATCGAGTGTCCACTATTCACAAAGCCGGAACTGGACGAGGCAGTCCTTTCACTAAAAGCGAAAAGGCTCCAGGTCGAGATGGTGTTCCAGCTGAGGCGTTTTAATTTTTCTATCACTATTGTCATGAGTTGCTGCTCAGCACATTCAACGCTTGCCTACGGTATGGAGTTTTCCCGGTACGATGGAAGGTTTGCGAGGCTCGTGCTGATCAGCAAGGGGAGGGGAAATCCCGTATCGCTGTCTGCATGCCGAGTGTTATGCATACTAGACACTGCTGAGAAAGTTCTAGAGAAATTGATCAAGGGAAGACGCACTGACTCAATTCGTGCTGCTGAGGGCCTATCTCCTCAGGGGTAAGGGTGATCAGTATTGGAGACATAATAATCGAATTAAAGGCAGCGGTGAAGTTCTTATGGCTACTGATCAACCTGAAGATGAGTTTCTATGAGTAAATCAGGGCAATGGTTGAGAAGGCTGCTTCGAGAGTATCGGCTTTGAGATGGTTTATGGCGAACGTAGGGGGGACCCAACCCTTCAAAAAGACGCCTCTTGATGAGTGCTGTAGGGTCAGTGCTACTGTATCGAGCAGAAATATGGGGCGACGTTCTCAGTAAGGGGGTATACTAAAAACGCTTGACACATGTACAGAGAAGAGGAGCACTATGGATTGCATCTTCTTATCCAACAGTCTTTGATTCGGGGGCAGGACTTATTGTAGGCGTGATATCTGTTGCTCTCCTGGCTAGAGAGCGCTGCGCCAGTTACCTAATGAAAAGAGGACGCTAGGGAGATGATTGTCCGTGAGGAGAGAGCGGGCACTCAACGATTGGCAGCCGTCTTGAGTGAATTGTACGAAAGGAAGATGGACTTCCGGATGTGAGACCGTGGCCAAATTGAAGGTATAGTGAGGCTGACTTCTATCTGACCCAGCATTTAAGTGAATATGGGACTTTTCAGTCTTACTTGCACAAGATTGGTAAATCATGGTCCCGAGATTGTCGGTTTTGTCCAAGAGAGGAAGACGATGCCTGTCACATAATTTTTGGGTGCTCAAAATGAGGCAAGTTGCGATGAGACCTCTATAGCGAGATGGAAGAGCTCACCCGGGATAGCTTAGTCACGGTGATGCTTGAATTGGTTGACGAATGGAACCAGGTGGCACATTACGTACCGGCAGTCCTAAAAAATAAAAGGAACTCACAGCAGCCAGGGGCATTTCGGCTGGGGAATCACTTGTCTGGTAATTCCTGTTCCCCTCTCCCCTCCTGCTAGAAGAAGGATCCCCAGCTTGAAGGCGCCTGATGATGTAACAAAACGAGACCTGGCCCGAAGTAATGTGACAAACGGTTCCAGGCTGGGTTCTTGGGTTGACAAGGTAGGTGTTTTAGTGGGTAGTCCAGTTGCTTGCGAGCATGGGAGTCGCACACTCTATGCGCAAATTATATTTAGCTCTCAACTATAAAAAAAAAAAACTAAATAAGTACTTGGAGCGCATTGACAATCAGTTTGAAAGAATTTTAAAAGAGGCGCCCAAACCAGTTTGTAGGAATATTTTCTTTTCTGCTATTTATATTGAAAAAAATCAATACCATTTATAAAACAGTCATCATTCGCAATATTTTTGCTTCTCAAAAATATGAAATACAAGTTTCATTTCAAAGATGCAATAAAATGAACAAAAATCAAAATTTATTCTTTTATTTTGGCTTTATTTGCAAGAACAAACTTTCCCGTTAGTTGTGAAATACAATTTCCTTGATATGGTTGCCACGGCTGGCGTGACAGAAGGCCATCCTCTCAACCCAATTTTCCAAAACATTATTGACGGTTTTGGGCCCTATCTGAGCAATGGTTTGTAAAACATTCAATTTTTGTGTGTGGATTTACCGCATTACATCTATCTTTCACAGTGCCCCATAAAAAGATTGACATCGCCAAGGCGGCAGATTACACGGTTTTTGAATTTTGCGCGCTTAAAAATTGATTGTTTGAGGGGTATATGGCATGGCGCGCCATCCTGTTGAAACGAAAGGTTAGTCAAGTCCAAATCCTTAATCTCTAGCCACAAAAAATCGGCTATCATGGCTCTGTAGCGCTCCCGTTGACCAAAACAGCATTTTCAGGCTGATTTTAAAAGGAAAACGGTCCAATTATGCCACCACACCAGAATCCACACCACACTGTCACTTGCTGAGGATGCATTGACTTCTCGACAATCACGTGTGGGTTTTCCGAGCCCCAGATGTGGCAGTTTTGTTTGTTTATATAGCCATCCATATGAAAAAGTGCCTCATCAGAAAAGACGATGTTTTGAGGAAAATTGGCATCCAGCTCAAGCTGCTCTAATGACCAAACTGCGAAGCAATAACGAAGTGGATGGTCATTTGGTTTCAATTCATAATTTATTTGAACATAATTTTGAATGGCAAATAGCTGTCAGGGTCAAAACAACATGTGATTCAAAAAGAAACTATAGGGTTGTCCAATAAGAGGTGTTATTTTGATATTAAAAGAAAAATGCCATTTTTTAATATAAATGATCGGATGTTTATTTCATTATAAAGAGAAAGGTATACCATTAACAGTGAAAAATAACATCAGGCAAATGACTATCACGACCACGCTTACAGGACCATATCCTTTTCATGAAATTTTCCATAACCAAATCGTAAAGTGGCTGCCCTATATCCTTGATAGCCTCACGAATTCCATCTTTGAGGTCTTGAATTGACGCTATGCTATTGGTGTAGACCTTTTCGTTCACGTGGCTCCAAAGAAAGAAGTCGCAAGGTGTTAAATCACAAGATCTCGGTGGCCAATTGTGATCACCTCTTCGAGAGATAACACGGTCCGGAAACTTTTCCCGTAAAAGACCAATGGTTTCGTTGCTTGTGTGGCACGATGCGCCGTTTTGTTGAAAATAAACGTTGTCAGGTCAATACCATCCAATTCCGGCCATAAAAAATAATGAATCATCTCTCGATAGCGCATTCTATTCACCGTAACTGCTGCTCCAGCCTCTCATTTTCGAAAAAGTAAGGTCGAATGACCCCGCCGGACTATAAACCGCAGCAAACAGTCACACGTTGAGGAAAGAGACGCTTTTCAACAATAACTCTTGTATTTTTCGAGCCCCAGGTGTGACAATTTTGCTTGTTGACGAAGCCACCGAGGTGGAAATGGGCCTCATCACTCAATATGATTTTTCGATGAAATTCCGGATCATTTTCATGCATTTCAAGGACCCAATCAGCAAAGAACCGACATTGTTGATGATCGACTGGCTTGAATTCTTGTGTTAACAGAACTTTATAAGCCTTAAGACCCAAATCTTTATGCAAAATACAAAATACTATTAATGCAAAATATCTCTCAATTAAAGAACGACGAGGAATGGACAAATCTGGGTTTTATTCAACACAGTCGGCTACAGCAGCAATATCTCGGCTGTTCTTGAGTGACGTGCACGGGTTTTATTCTTCACATCACTAAGTTGTCCCAACAGCTCGAATTTTCCACCAATTTTTGTATTGCGGTCCGACAAGGTGTTTTACGAACCGTCTCTGCCAAATTTTCACCGTTTTTATAGTAAATTTTAGTAATTTCAGTGCTTTG
Source organism: Odontomyia ornata (assembly GCA_963969285.1). NCBI lineage: Eukaryota > Metazoa > Arthropoda > Insecta > Diptera > Stratiomyidae > Odontomyia > Odontomyia ornata. Next base: position 51,715,194 of record OZ017738.1, on the reverse strand, counting down.
TTGAAGCATATATCGTTCCATTGTTATAAATGGCGTAGTTTTTACTTGTCAAATGTCAAAAAATGATAGCTTCAAAAGTGACATCTATCGAAATAGCGGGCTATTCAAAATAAGACCTCTTATTGGAAAACCCCATTATTACTCACGTCCCTAGGTGTTGAGATGATCGACTTGAATCACTCGCCTACCTTTGATGAAAAAGTTACCTCCTTCTTAGGAGAGGCCCTTCTTGAAATTCTTTGAAATATTTTGCCACTTCAAACCTTTCAAGAAGGCACCACTTTTGACCTTTCCACAAAGTTTGACGGCTGTAGCCTCTATACTCGTAGTTTCGAAGAAAAACTGATGTGACACTCAGAAATACAACCGGACGGATGGGAATACGACGTAATTTCAATAAGATGTCAAAATATATAAAATGTCTAAACTGTCGTTTGGCAACTATCCGATGATGAAAAAAACCTTAAACAATACTGATGCATGCAGAGTTGGTTTTAAATCACGTGTTATTTTGACACTGATAGCTGTTTCCCTCTCAAAATTATGCTAGTGAGCCAGTGTTATTGCACTTTTTTCATTTTATTGCATATTTTGTTCATTTTATTGAATTTTCAAAAAGAAACTTGTTTTTGGCCCACCCTGTATAATCGTGCTTAAAATTGATCAGTGTTAATGTGCAAAAACATTTTTAAATAATATACTTCAAAAACAATTTATTCTGAATACATTTGTCTCTTTATTTGAAATTTAATTTCATTATTTAAAATTTAAATTAATAGTTTTGTTTAGATTACACTTTATCTTAGTACATTATTTATCACTACTTTTTATTTACATGATGTTTTAAATACTTCAGTTTTAAATTTTATTTATGCATAACATGAATGAATACGGCTTGAATTTAAATTTTTTGCATTATTTAGGATTTTTTGTTATTTACATATTTTATTTAAAACATCATTTCTTTAATGCATTTGCTTTTAATTATTTACTTGTTTTTTTCTCAATTAAAATCACATTCGTGTTTGATGATTAACTAAAACGGTAGTTATAATAAATTTACATATTTATTGTACAAAAAACCGAAATAACAAGCTATTTAATGTTCGTTTTTAATTTTGTTTGTTTTTCTAGCATTATTTAGTAGGTCTAATTGTAAGTAAATATTTCCTAGAGTATGAATAATTTCGTATTAGAATATAATCATTTAGTGTTTATAAGTATATAAGCGCTACACTACAATTGAAGATATTTTTTTTTTCAATTTATGGAGTTTTTATGACTTTTGTAAACACATATAATGGAGTCTATTTTTGCTTCACTAGTGCTACATATTTTCGGTGCAATTATGTTTTTCTCTTGTTGTATCGGATGATGATTGGATGTAAGGGTTGAATATTTACTGCTGCAGTATTTGTAGTTATTAATTTATGGCTGACTATATTGCAACGTTTGTTAGTTTCACCACATATTCTTTTTGAATATGTACTTAGTATGCAAAAATATCTATCTACTATGTATATTTTCTAGTTTTTCCCATGCCAATCTTTCTTTTGTTTTCACGCTGTTTATTTGGACTGACATTATTTCATTTGCTAAGTGCTTTCGGTAGATTTAAATAGCAATTCATTTTGAAATTGAAACAATAATTTTAAATCTTTATGAAAATCAACCAACAAATTGAAGCGTTTATATACAACAGAATTTGTTTGTCCTATGTTTTTTTATTTTGTTAGTATTTTGTGTGTGAGTTAGATTACAAATGGAGAGAAATATCAAGAATATTTGATTTTTTATTTGAAAGTTTATCAGAGCTTAGAAGCTTACAGATTGAAACTTATGGTTGAATGCTCGATTACAAAATATAAATTAAGTTTGAAAATAATTCAGGATATACCATTGTGTTAATAATGAAACAGTAATACAATTTAAAGGAATTTTTAGGTTTTATTGGCTCATGTTTATAATAAAGCTTTTCTTGATTACCAAAGCAACATTTCTTTAGAATTATACAATATTTACGTTTATTCGTGATCCTTATTTTATACATTTAGATGAAATCAATGATCACTGATTTAAGTTTTTCATTTTAAATTCTTGTTTAAAATGATTTGAGCCACCATGTTTAATAAATTGTAATGAAATGAAATTATGACAATTAGAATAACTGGTTAATACATGAAAATAAAGTCAGTATGGAGTGGGGTTGTGCGTTAGTGAATTAAATTTTTTTTTTGAATATTTCAATTCTAGTAAATTAGATATTTTTGAACAATGGATTTGAAAAATATTGTTTCATCATGAAGTTTTTTGATATCTTGAGTGTTGTTTGAATTTTTGACAATTTTTACAATTTATGTGCAAATGAAATTTAAATTTTGTACAAACGTATGGATGTTTCTTTCGACAAACAAGTAATGATTACCAAACACAAAATAAAGAAAATTAAAATAATATAATCTAAGCAATTACTACAATAATATTTTTACATTTCATAATCGAGCAATAGATGAGACTTGAAACTGTACAAGAAAATTTTCATTTTGTATATTTTCAAATAGACTGAATGTGTGTGCAAGTTTTCAGAATCCTTCCACCCGGAGATAACTGGCGAATTGGTCAAAATGAAAATCATAAATGAGTAGAAGAGAAAATTCATTTTCAGGCACTATTTGATAAGCTCATTACTTATAAAACAAAGTATCATATCCATGTATACACTCTCTTTTATGAATGCGTTCTATAATATATATCATATTGATGAGAAAAATTAAAAGAATTTAAATTTGTATTAAATTTTCAATATCGTTTCATCTTCTTTTCATACATTTTCTTCGTTCATCGTTTTTAATTTCGTATTTATTCGAATTTTTATCGATTTATAATTGAATTTTCGAATCCTTATAGATTTTCAGCATTTTGACGCTAACATACATAAGTATATATGATTAATATTCATTAATGTTTTCTTTTTTTCATTTTTTTTATTTTGGTGGTATTATTTACTTACAAATTACTGCTAGAGTATAACAATTAAAAATCGAGTCTTTCATTCAATTAGCTTATGTTTTTTTTTATAAATTTTAATTAAGTGGATCATAAAATTAAGCACAATAGTAGGTTTATGCATTTTTATGAGTTTATATTTAATTCGTAAATGATTTTTTGAATCTAGCATATTGTAGAATATTTATTATAAATATTCTGCATTATCTTAATTTTTAAAATGGCTCTCACATAATTTACGTTATTAAATAGATATGTTGCTAAAATTTTTCACATATTTTAGCATAAGTAAGCAACAGAAAATGAGTTCATAATTAAACAACTCTGGCTATAAAATTGAAAATATTTTAAATAAACGATTCGAAATAAGCCAAAGAATACAGCTCGCAAATAAAATATTTTATTCAGTATTGACGATCTTGAAGACCAGCTGCATACACAGAAAAACAAAGCTCCAAGTATACAAATCTGTGATAAGACCTTTGTTATGCTATGGGTGTGAAACATGAACCCTAACCCAAGCATCCGCAAATACATTGAACGCCTTTGAGCGACGGGTCCTGAGGCGAATAATCAGAGCGAAGCTAAACGGGGACCAATGACGAATTCGATACAACCATGAGTTGTATGAAATTTTTGACGAGCCGGAGGTTTGTAAGACTGCGGAAGCTGCAATGGGCTGGCCACATGAATCGTATGGACGAACAACGGATACCCAAAAAGGTATTCGCTGGGAGAACTGAAGGCCGGAGACCAGTGGGGAAACCGAGGAAACGCAAGTCTGACTCGGTCGGCGAAGACAGTTCATCGCTGCTCGGATTTCGAAATCGGAGGACGCGGCCAATAGACCGAGACAGTTGGAGGTGCTGTTGGCAGGAAGCGAAGGCCCGAGAGGGGCTGTAGTGCTAAGAAGAAGAAGAACGATTCGAGCAGGTTTTGTGTTATTACATGATTTCAATGGCGACCCCAGGCTGGTAGCTTACACATTTACGATACTGATGGGATCCCTCAATTTCACAAATTCACTAAATGAAAGACATGCATCATGACTGATAAGAATGATGTCAGAATATGCCTTAGTATCAGAATAAAACTTGTTATCAATATTGAACGGGCATGGAGGAGCTGGAACTTCAAGGGTTTCTCCTAGCTGGCATTCAGTCAGATAAGTAAGACATAGCTTTAAAACTTGCATCTATTTTGGTATTAGATCAAAGGGTGCAAAATTGATATTTTTTATTATTAATTGAAGCTATAATTTACTGAAGTTTTCATCTTTCTACTTAATGCTTTGCGTCAGAATATGGTATTTCCAATCATATCCTTGGGCTTTTTTTAATTTAAAAAAAATCTTGATCCGTTTTTGAGTACCCGGATACTGACCAGCAACAAATGTGCAAGCTGTAAGTAGATGATTCAATTGATCAACGAAGAATTAGGCAAATGATTGGATAATATTATTTTGCCGAGCTGGGTTCTCACATGCACTTTTTTTCAACATTTTTTCATAACAAAATGTCGTTTTTATGTGAAATGTTCTTTTCGCTTCTCATCAAAAATAAAGTGTCCTTTCTGCTTCTCCTAGTTCAAACCTTTCTAAATTTTTTATTCAAAAAGGTAAAGTATGAAGACAAATCATAAAGCGATATTTTAAACGACAAAAAGTGAAATATAGTGAAAAAATAATGTTTGAATATCCAGCTCAGCAGATAATTACTCAATTCTTCCATTTTCATCACCATACACTTGACGCGTTTACTGTTTGTTTCGGAAAATGGACGTGCCAGCAACTTGTAGAGGAAATATAATATACCAGAGGAAAACTTCAATATTATCTGGAACATATTACGGCTGATTCTGACGCAGAATATGTTTTCGATTTCAGCGTTGGTTCTGATACAATATTTAAAAATTATTCTACAACTCTTCCATTTCCTTCAAAGTAGTCCCCTTGGGCAGTTATACAACGATTCCAGCGCGTTTTCCATGCTTCGTAAGATTTCTGGATCGCTTGGACTGGGATATCCGTGGGTATCCTCGTCACGGCCGCCTGGATGTCCGTAATCGACTCAAAATGGGTTCCCTTGACCGCTGATTTTGTTCTAGGGAACAAAAAAGTCACAAGGTGACACATCGGGCGAATAAGGTGGCTGTTGCAACACGGCGATCCTTTTAAAGGCCAAATATTGGGACACGCTGCGGGCGGTGTGGTGTGGTTCTTTGGAACCATTTTCGCAAACAACTTTTTCATCCCAAAATCGTCGGTTAAAAATTGTTTTACTGTTTCACGGTTCATACCCAGTTTTGAGGCCAACATTCGAACTGTTAAACACCGATTTTCACAGATTAGGGCGAACACACTGCGCATTCCTGTCAGTCCGCACCTAGACTGGTCTCCTGCTCCGCGCCTCATCTTCCACGCTTTCACGCCCTTCCCTAAACTCTTTATGCCAACAAAACACCTGAGCACGACTAAAAGCACTATCACCATGCAATTTAAGCGTACGTTTCCGAAGCTGTTTCGCCCAATCTGGCGCAAAATTTTGTCGCAACGCTCTTGATTTCGTTTTTCCATTTTCGTGACGAGCACCAGCAACACACGTCCACTCAACAGGACACTGCAGGCGAACTAAACAAGCTAGAGCAATGGTAAATATATCAATGGAGAGAAAAAGAATGCCGGAGAGGAGAAAGGGAATATCAAGGTCGTAGGTTTACTACAAGCGCGGCAATAAAATCAGTCTCATTACTTAATTGTCACACCTTGTACGTCAAAGTCATATTGGGCGAAGACCAGCCCGCTACGAAAATTTGACATTGAAAGGCTCCAAACGGCGTCTGTGGCCAAACATTTCACGGAGACCCTCGACAACCAGCTGGCTTCCATCTTATCAGACGCATCGTTGAAGACGAGCAACAGGCTCTGAATGGACAGGCTATTAGGACTATGGCAGAACAGACGATGATGAGTGCCAGAATGCGTTAGATAAAAAGAATGAGGCGTACAAAGAATACGCAGGTAGGGAAACCAGGACGAAGAGAGAACACTATGAAAATCTCAGAAGAGTAGCGAATAAGATAATTAGAATTAAGAAAAGAATATATTATGACGACCAATTGTGAAGTATAGATATAAATTTAGCGAGCAACAACACAAGATAGGCATGCAAAGTAGTGAAAAGCCTGAAACGTGGTTATCAGCCAAAAACAATGCTCTGTCCTGATGAAATTGACAATATCATTGTTCATGAAGCCTAGATTAAGGGAAAGATGGGCATCATATTTCAAGAACCTCCTTAATCCTCCACACAGCCACAGAACATCAGAGCCTATAGATGTCTGCGGAGAGCTTCATTGGCCCCACCAACTCTGGATGAAGTTTGCTCCATCATCAACGCCCAAAATAATAATAAAGCGCCGGGCATCGACGAGATTCCAGTGGAGCTCATCAAATATGGTGGCAGTAGTGTTCATAAAGCTATTCACAAAGCCATCACGCACATTTGGCAACAAGAACACATGCCAAAAGAGTGGAGCCAATCAATTATATTCCCTATCCACAAAAAAGTGACAAGCTACAGTGCATAAATTATACACACAAAATACTTTCTAAAATTTTAGAAAATAAAATCGGATCATACGCCAACAGTATTATTGGTTACTCCCCAATAGTATTCTTAGGGAGTATCAAATGGTTTTAGAGCAGGTAGATCGACTATATAGCAATCTTTCACAGTCAATCAGGTACTTGAAAAACGCTGGTAGTTCAGCATAGGCGTACATCAAATTTTCGTTGACTTTAAGCAAGCATACAGTATTGATCGTAATCTACTTTACCAAATAATGCTTGGTTTTGGCATCCCAGCCAAATTAGTCCGTCCTATGACGTCGACGACCTCCCAAGTCCCCATCAATAACAAACTCACCGATGCCTTTGACACGAATATCGGACTAAAGCAGGGCGATGGGCTAGCCCCATTGCTATTGAAATTGGCTCTGAAGCACCTCATAAGGAAGCTACTTGGCGATACACGAGGTACATTACTATTCAAGTCGAGCCAAGTAGCAGCTTATGTGGATAACATCAACATTTTGTCACCGTCATTAACAACTGCCAAAGAACTTTTCCTGAAACACGACAGTGAAGCAAAACTAGTAGGGCTACAAATCAATGAAAATAAAACAAAGCTCATGACGCAGTCAAAGCAAAATACCTCAAATACACTAAATATCACACTTGGCGAATGCAGTATCGAAAATGTTAGCAAATTTGTATATTTAGGCGCCAAAATAACGAAAACGGGTAATGAAAGAGATGAAATACGCCAAAGAATACAGCTCGCAAATAAAATATTTTATTCAGTTTTGACGATCTTGGAGACCTGTTGCACACACAGGAAAACAAAGCTCCAAATATACAAACCTGTGATAAGACCTGTGTTATGCTATGGGTGTGAAACATGGACCCAAACCCAAGCATTCGCAAATATATTGAACGCCTTCGAGCGACGGGTCCTGAGACGAATAATCGGGGCGAAGCCACACGGGGAGCAATGGCGAATTCGATACAACCATGAGGTTTTGTGGCGGCTCCAGCACTGACACAAACAATGCCACCAGCAATACGAACACATCAAACGAAAAAAATCCTAACACCAAGAGAAGATTGGCATTGAAAATAGTCTACCGCGAACACACGCAACAACGCATCGACAACCAACATTGTATCATCCATACATTCATTTATATGATGTCCATTTTGTTCGGACGCGAATACACTTGCCGTTTATGAGAAACGGAATTTCATTTTACACGATAATTGTTGGGTTCTGTCTCCGAACGAAAACCCACAGTTTCAACGATTATAAGACTGTGGAAGCTGCAATGGGCTGGCCACATGGATCGTATGGACGAACAACGGATACCCAAAAGGGTATTCGTTGGGAGGACTGGAGACCAGTAGGGAAACCGAGGAAACGTTGGTCTGACTCGGTCAATGGAGACAGTTCATCGCTGCTCGGATTTCGAAATAGGAGGACGCGTTCAATGGACCAAGACAGTTGGAGGTGCTATTTGCAGGAAGCGAAGGACCGAGAGGGGTTGTAGTGCTAAAACAAAGAAGAAGAAGAGTTCCACGCAATATGTTTTCTTGCTGGTTACTCTTGACGTCAGAAATGCTTTCGATTCCGCCAAATTGGAGAATATCCAGGAAGCATTTTACAAATTCCAGAATATATGATGCGGATTTTAAGGGAATAACTGAAGGACTGTAGGCTGACCTACGACATGAAGAAAGGTCGTTGGAGGATGGAAATTAGACCGGGTGTTGCTGAAGGCTCCATCCAGACACACAAAATTTTCGTATGACGAAAAACTGAAACTTAAGCTACCAGATGAGATACACTTGATTGCCATGTTGCAGTGCTAATCGGCTAATCAATGGGCAATAACATGAACTACTTCAAAACTAGGTATGCCAATGCGCCAAGTGAGAGACTGGACGACTTCTCGCAGTTACTACTCTGCACTGGAGAAAACTGAAGTGGTCATCCTGACAGAGAAGAGAATAAGGACTATCAGTATTGGGGAAATGCTGATCCAATCAAAAACAGCAGTAAAATACTTGGGCGTATTCGTAGACTCAAAGATGAGTACTTGCAGGGCAACAGATGATAAGGCGAGTTGGAGGGGATTGTAATGACCTTCACTCGACTGATGGCAAAAATAGAAGAACCTACCTCATCAAAGAGACAACTCCTGATATGCGCCGTGCAGCCTGTACTACTCTACGGAGCAGAATTATGGGACAATACTCTTAAAAAACAGCTGCTTCAAAAATGGTTAGCACAGCAAAGATAAAGAGCGGTGCAAATTACACATGCATATCGAGCAGTCTCCGGGTTGGCGGTGTTGTTGATTGTAGGGCTGATACGTCCCTTGCGAAAGATTGATGAAATATCTTTTTACACAGAAGCAAAGGCGATAAAGAGGCTGTCACTAAAGAGGAGAAACAACGCTCTCTTAACAATTGGTAACAGTTCTGGGGGAGCGACATCAGATGGACTGGTCACATGATTCCTAACCTGAGGCCGTGTCTTGATGAAGGAAACTGTGAGACTGACTTCTACATGAAGGTATGTCCTGGTCTCCAGATTACATGTCTTGCACAAGAGAGTGAATGATACCTACGACACCTTTCTTACTTGCGAGGATGACTGCTTGGTGAACTCGACAATGAAGATGGAGCGCTCTCCCTGGAGAGTATAATCGGGAGGGTGCTTACATTGGTTGACAAAAAGAACCGTGTAGCTCATTATGTTCAGGCTGTCCTGGAGGATAATAAAGGAATGCTTAAGCACCTGGAGGTATCTAGATAATCTTTTCTTTCCCTCTAAAAGGTAGATTAATTTACCGTGAAGCCACCTGTAGGTATAGGAAAATAAGATCTACCGCAAAGTAATGTATTAGACAGACAGCACGAAGCTAGATTCTTAGCTAAACGAGGAGGTATTTGTTGTGTACTCCAGACGCTTTACGTGCTTGGAAGCCGCATACTTGGGATGTATATAGCCTTCACCTTCCTACCATAAAAAATTGTCATAAGATTTCACTATTCGCTTCAAAATGCTGATTGGCTATTCGGATATAGACAAGGTAGGCTAATGTGGCGGGTGAGTTACTGGATGACTGGTCGTGGGTTCAGTTTAGTACTTTTTTTGTGGTTGGGAGGTGAATGTCATTTACGCACTGAGTGTGGGACTCTCATGCTCGCAAGCAACTGACTACTCACTGAACATGTCCACTGTCACCCGAGAACCCATTCTGGAACCGTTTCACACATTGTTTCGAGCTTCAGTTTGCACTGGAGACAATCGAAGTGGTTATTGCAATAAAGAAGAGAGTCCCCAGAGTAAGGAAAGTGAGTATTGGGGAAGAACTGGTTGAATCGAACCCATTAGTAAAATAATTGGTGTTACTGATAGACTCGAATATGGGTTTCTCTGAGCAAATCAGGTCACCGGCCAATAAAGCTGCTTGAGGTGTATTGGCCAACGTAGAGGGACTCAGCCAACCTGAGATGCCGACTTTCAATAATATTTGGTGACGCTCTCAGCAAGGAGCTGTACCAAAAATGCATCTTCATATTAAAGAATCTCTGATTCAGTGATGTTAATCATCGTGGGCGTGATACGTATCACTTTGTTTGCTAGGGAGCGCCGTACTATCTACCTGCGTTGAAACAAAAACACAAGAGAAACAGTTGCCCACGAGGAAAGACAACGCTCACTCAATAATTGGTAGCAGTTCCAGGTAAGCAGCATGAACAGAAGATAGACTGTGCGCTCTTCCCTGATTTGAGACGGTCGTTCAATGAAAGGCACGGTGGGACCTACCTGACTCAGCTTTTGAGCGAACATCAGTGCTTTCAGTCTTACACAAGATTGATAAGTCACGGTCCCCCGACTTTATGTTTTGCGCAAGAGAAGAAAACAATGCCTATCACATATTTTTTGCGTCCAAAAGATGGGACAGACTACACCGGGCATCCACAAGGAAATGGGAGAGCTCTTCTTGGATAGTCTGATCGGAGAAATGCTTGCATCAGTTAAAAAATGGAACCATATGCACACTATGCTCGAGAAATCCTAAAAATAAAAAGGAGGCAGGGTTCGGGGATCACTTATATAGCAATCCCCCCCTTTCTCTCTCTCCCTCCACTTGTGCTAGTGGAGGGTTCCCCCAACTTGAATGCGCCGAAGTAATGTGTCAAACAATTCCAAGCTAGGCTCTAAAGTTGACAGCGGAGGTGTTTAGTGGGTAGTTCAGACGTCTTGCACATCTGACAGTCCCACACTCAGGACGTAAATAGCCTTCACCTCTCAATCGCAAAAAAAGGTTCTCAAAATAACCAGGAGAAGTAGATTGGGGGTAAATAGGATGCAGTCATAAGTTATATAAAATTTTTGGTAAGTTGTCAGGAGACAGCGAAAGTTATAATGGATTGGTCACCTGATATACGAGTATATGAACAAAAAACGAGGACTTAGATTCTTTAAGAAAACTGAAATTCAGAAAACAGTGGTAAACTCTGAGCCTCCGATAACCATTCAGACCGAAGAGTTAATTATGGTTTGGGTCTATACTTATTCAAATCAAATAATCGATGTCTAAGAACCGGATTCCATGATAATCTACCCTGTAAAAATATTCGCTGACGATTGGATCCAAAGGATGTCAGCAGCAAAACGCTTAATGAAAACCAGTTGATCTCTTTCCTAACAAGCATAGGTAAGGAAAAGTCACAAGCTGCAGAAGGGAGTGAAGTCAGCAGTTAAGACCGAGGCTAAACAGATAATTGGACATATAGCTCGTTTCAAAAGGCACGATTAGTTTCATAATTGCTGCCAGGTTTCATTAAATAGAAAGACTTTGGCACTTGAACAATAATTTGTTAAGAGTAAAGACAAATAGAACTCTTTAAGAAAACTTCAAATAGAGAAAATTCGACGAACTTCTAGCAAACATCGATGAGGCTGCCAGTGCAAGATCAATCTCTGTCGTGATGACATCGATTTTCATAAAATCTCAAACAGCTGCTGAATATCAGAGTAAATAGATACTCTCAGAGAGCTTTGATTGGTTCGAGTACCACTGAAAGAAATTTGCTTCAAAAGTAAAGTATTGGGCATCGATGTATTTCCCCTGGAATCCATGAAATATGATGGTATCAGCGCTAAGAAAGCCATCCAAAAATTGATCTAGTACATTTGGAATAAAGTGGAATCAATTGTGTTGTCTGTCAACAAAAAAAAGCTGATGTGTGAAAACTCTAGGCATATATCGTTGGCCTACGATTGACAAAAGTTCGTGATATTTTGGATTAGATTATATGCAAACATATTATTAAGGAATATTTATCAAGATAGCTTTAGAGTAGAAAAATCTACAACGGACCATTGTTTAAAGTTTAGCAGTTTCTTTGGAAATATTTGGAGTTCAACATCGAAGCTTACTAGATTCGCCTTGAATTTAAGCAACCATATCACCGTTTTGACCATAACGCGTATTGAACCAAATAATGTTAAATTTATTTATACTTACCAATTGGACTGTCTTACCAAAATAAAAGTTTCTCAAGCCCAAACAACTCACAAACACCTTTGAGGTAAACATTTTATTAGTGCAGGGAAATGGGTTGTCCCCAGCGTTATTCAATTTAGCTCTGGAAAACCTAGAAAGCTACCTATTGATACAAGAGACACATAACTATACAAGTCAAGCCAACATTAGCCTATGTGGGTGACATCAATATCGCCTAAGGTATGCTGCTGAAATTCGACTATGAAGTAAAACAAGAATGGTTAGAAGTTAAGTAAGCTAAGATAAAAATCATCACGCAGCTGACAAAAATAGCCCAACTTTTGAAATATCACGCCAATTGAGTAGTATACGGAAAGTGTGTACGAATTTCTATATTTAGGTGTTAAATTTATGAAAAGTAGCGATAAATGACCAAAATACGGCGGAGAATATAGTTGGCACGTAAAAGTTTTTAACCCAGTTCTGACAATCCTGAAGAACATGCATATATGCAGGATAACAAAGTCCAATTATACAAATTAATGATAAGATTTACATTATCCTATAGATACAAAGTGTGAAAAATCACCCTAACATCTAAAAATAATTTGAACGCTTTTGTAAGAAGGGACCGATGGTGAATAAGATATTGTATTATTGTAATTAAAGGGTTTTCCAATTAGAGGTGTTATTTTGAATAGCCCGCTATTTCGGTAGATGTCACTTTTGAAGCTGTTATTTTTTGACGTTTGACAAGTTAAAAACTACGCCATTAATGGAACGAATCATGGTTCAACAACGCATTGAAATTATTAAAATTCACTATAAAAATGGTGAAAATTTGGCAGCGACGGCTCGTAAAACTCGGAACATTTTTGGGTCGTCGTGAAGCACCTTGTCGGACCGCAATACAGAAATTGGTGGAAAAATTCGAGCTGTTGGGACAACTTAGTGATATGAAGAATAAAACCCGTGCACGTCACTCAAGAACAGCCGAGAATATTGCAGCTGTAGCCGAAAGTGTTGCAGAAAACCCAGGTTTGTCCATTTTTCGTCGTTCTTTGGAATTAGGCATTCCACAAACGTCACTACACCGTATTTTGCATAAAGATTTGGGTCTTAAGGCTTATAAAGTTCGATCATCGACAACGTCGTGTCTTTGCTGATTGGGTCCTTGAAATGCATGAAAATGATCCGGAACTCCATAGAAAAACCATTTTGAGTGATGAGACCCATTTTCATCTCGGTGGCTTCGTCAACAAGGAAAATTGTCGCATCTGGGGCTCGAAAAACCCAAGAGTTATTGTTGAAAAGCCTCTATCCTCGATGTGTGACTGTTTGCTGCGGTTTACAGTCCGGCGGGGTCATTGGACCTTTCGAAAATGAGGCTGGAGGAACAGTTACGGTGAATGCATTGCGCTATCGAGAGATGATTAATGATTTTTTATTGCCGGAATTGGATGGTATTGATCTGGACAACGTTTACTTTCAACAAGACGGCGCTTCGTGCCACACAAACAACGAAACCATTGATCTTTTACGAGAAAAGTTTCCGGACCGTGTTATCTCTTGAAGAGGTGATCACAATTGGCCACCGAGACCTTGTGATTTAACACCTTGCGACTTCTCCCTTTGAGGCCACGTACAAGAGAAGGTCTATGCCAACAACGCAGTGTCGATTCAAGACCTCAAATATGGAATTCGCGAGGCTATCGAGGACATAGGGCAGCCACTTTGCGATTTGGTTATGGAAAATTTCATGAAAAGGATATGGCCCTGTAAGCGTGGTCGTGATAGTCATTTGCCTGATGTTATTTTTCACTGTTAACGGCATACCTTTTTCTTTATAATGAAAGAAACATCCGATCATTTATATTAAAAAACGGCATTTTCTTTTAATATCAAAATAACACCTCTTATTGGAAAATCTTGTATAATGTAGACGGAGCTCTCAGCGATGACAAGGCTGAGTAAGCTACAATCAGCAGATAACCTAATTTGTATGGATGAACTACGGGTAGCTAAAAGATATTCGTTGATAGAACTGAAGGATGGAGGTCAGTGGGAAAACCAAGAAAACTTTAGCCCAATCTATTGATGCAGAAAGTTTATCGTTGCTTGGGCCTGGAAATTAGAAGATGTGTTCGATGAGTCGTCACAATTAGAGGAATTACATGCAGAAAGTTAAGTGCAAAAGGGGCGAGGGGGGAGCAAACACATACGTTTTACTAGTGGGAACCAGTTTGCAAACCAGCAGCGGGATGTATTTATTTGGTTTGCAAGCCTTCCGCTAGTCATAAGAAGAAACCTGAGTTGGAAGTTCTGTGCTACTCGGAATGAAAATACCGTAGAGATTACATAGAAGAGAAGTCATAGAAAGCCAACTTAATATGTCTATCAAATTCAACCATTATGCTTAGGGTATTATCGATTCACTTACATTCTTTGTTTTATTTTCGTTTAATACATTCTTTTGTATGAAACTTCTTGCTTTGGCGTCCGAGTATCTCAAGGTCACGAAGCTATTTTACTGAATTTTTTTCCTTGGATGTATGTATATTATTTCTCGTTGGCCGAGCATCCTGCCATAACTGTTTTGCAACAACAAAGTCTTGTGTTCGAATATAAAGTATATTCGTTAGAGTTCTCAGAACTGATATCTGATGGTTTTTGTTATTCATAGAATAGTTGTATCTGAATTCAAATGTACGAGGCGAACACATGGAGATAAATTTCTACCGAAAAATAAAACTCAAATAATAATAGAAACGAATGGATAATATTTTCTATTTTTTTAAGCATTATACTACAATTTGTTTTTTTTTATCTTATTATTGTCTATATACTACACAATATAGTTATCAAATGTTATGTAGGAAACAGGAAGTTTTCTAATGAAAGCGACATTCCAAATTATTTCTCTCACAAGAATAACTATCCTTATGCTAAAGGCTCACTAACTTTTTTTTTCATATTTCTTGAACGTGCAAGAAGCAATTCCTAAAATCCTTAAAACATATTATAGGCTATTTAATATTTCGAATAAAAATATCAGTTGAAAATTAAAGGTAAAAAATCAGTGCAACATACGATCTTATTCTAAACATTATAAAATTATACTTGACCGGTATTTTATTCTACAAGGACGATTTGAAACTAGATGTATCGTAGATTGGTGATATTGATATTTTTAAGATACATGATTTTGATGCGTTGACGTGGTTTTGATTTGTGGTATTCTGCTTTATTTTGTAGTTTTTAGTTCAGAACTCGATTGGTTACATGATTTCTAGTTAGTTTTAGCTGATGTGGTCCATTTTGTAGTTTAGTTTAGGGTTGTATCTGCTTTACGGGTTTGTGTAAATTTACTTGAACTTTTCAGATACATTTCAATTTCTTTTAGGCTTTCTTAAGAGTATTTTATGTTTGTGTGCTACATTGTTTAACTGCTTACAATTTACTTATAGTCTTTTTGTATATACTCTAATTCAACATAATAGTCATAATTTTTCATGTTTTTTTTTTCTTTAATTTTTGTTTTATAAGGTCATTTCTACTTATGATATATATGACTACTTTCCTTATTTATTTTTATTTTTTTATGATTATAATTTCTAAATTTTTTTTAAATATCTTCACACTCACACTCATCACCGTTTATCGAGTCAACTGATCTAGTACAAAATCGAACACCCTGTTCACCCCTAATTTCGCTGCGGGGTGTTCTATTGCGACGGGAGGGTCGATGTCTGCCGTACTTTCTCCAGCGATCACCGAACAATTGCTCCAAGTAATACCGTAGTCAGATTTTAGTAACCGTAGGAGCATTCATATGCCTGAAAATAGAATTAGGAAAAGAAAAGAACAAGAGAAAATTGTCATTTTATTACTTGATTCAACACTTTGAAATTGAGATCTAGTGAATTTAATGGTGTACGGTCTTTTCGTTGTAAAAATATGAAACTGATAAGATAATGGATAAGTATGTTAATAAAATAGCTGCTCAGTTAAAATTGAAATGGAGAGTACGAATCGAAATTTTAGTTGAAAGGTGTAGAAATGCGAGTGGAGGATGCCGTTGTATTTCGTGTCAAAGCGGGATGATAGTGCTTGAAATTTTTAAAAAAGCATATAGTAATGTGCATAAGGTTAAAAATTTGGTTTTAATCATTTGAATTGTCCTGGAATATTTGAATTTAATTGAGAAAAGCAGATGAATATGTAAGTCAGCAAGTGAATATGTAATTCATTTGTATGAGCCAAAAAATTAAAGTTAAAATAACTAAATAATTATAAACCTTGAAGCATTTAAATATATTAATTTTGATAAGTTGAGAAACACGCATATTAGCATAGCATTAAATGAATTCATTACAATTATTATTGTTTTTATGAAAATATATTTAAATATTTATGAAAATATATTTAAATTTGAAGATAAGGTTATCATATAAGACGGAGCACACTTATCGAATAATCATACAAAAACAAGATTAAAGCATGAAGTGAGGTACATTTTCTAGCAATGAAGAAACGTTGTTGTCGACACAACTCTTAAAATGATCATTACATTTTTCAAGCTTCTTAAGACCTCAAATGCAGTGGATCGGCAGCAAAACATAGTTTATACAGGACGTCTGGCGGTAGGTTTATATTTTCAGAATTAAATGAAAAAACAATTACCCAGAATATCTTTTTAATTACAATACTTGTGGATACAGTAAACTTATGAT
The DNA here is from genome assembly GCA_963969285.1 of Odontomyia ornata. Lineage (NCBI taxonomy): Eukaryota > Metazoa > Arthropoda > Insecta > Diptera > Stratiomyidae > Odontomyia > Odontomyia ornata. The sequence goes on along the minus strand of OZ017738.1, from coordinate 51,698,374 downwards.
AAGACCTGTGCTATGCTATGGGTGTGAAACATGGACCCTAAGCCAAGCAGCTGCAAACATATTGAACGCATTTGAGCGATGGGTCCTATGGCGGATAATTAGAGCGAAACTAGATGGAGACCAATGGCGAATTCGATATAATCCTGAACTGTATGAGGTTTTTGACGAGCCGGACGTCTCAACGATTGTAAGACTGCGGAAGCCGCAGAAAAGTATTCTTTGGGAGGATTGAAGGGCAGAGAACAGTGGGAAAGTCGAAGAAACGCTGGTCTGACTCAATCGACGAAGACAGTCCATCGCTGCTTGTATTTAGAAATTGGACGATGCGATCAATGGACCGAGACAGTTGGAGGCACTTTTTTGCAGGAAACGAAGGCGCGAGAGGGGCTGTAGGGATATGAAGAAGAAGAAGGAAGAAACTTGGGGAATTCATTTTTTAAGGGTTTGGTTAAAAGAATTTTTTACAGTACCCTATTAATATCGGGACCTGTCCGTCAGTGCGTCACAGCAAGTTTTCATAGGAACTGTAGAAGCTACAGTGATAAAATTTTGTGAAAAGCTCAGGATTTTTCCGTTGATGAAAGTTCCGTACGAAGTTTCAAAGGCTTTTAAGGGGGGTCTCCCCATAAGGAGGTGAACCCTTAAACAATTTTTTTCACCACAGGAAGAAATATTTTTGAAGCCTTTGGTGTATCTTAATACAAAGCCTGACATTCGAGAGGCTTTGCTAATCACCTGGGCAATATGTTGCCCATAATGCAGCTTAATGTCAAAAAGTACTCCAAAATCTTTATGGAGAACGACTGATTCCAGGGCAGTACTAGATATGGAATAATCGAAAGGAATAATAAACTTTCTCAGTGAGTAAGTTATACTAGGACATTTGCTTATATTTAGTTTCAGACGATTATTCGTATACCAATCTAATAGAAACTGCAAATCTAGTTGTAAACAGACACAGTCTTCCAAGGACTTAGTTACTCTAAAAATATTCAAATCGTCAGCATACATAAGAGAATAGGATTTGAATAACAATGGAAGTTCATTGATAAAAACAAGGAATAGTAATGGGCCGAGAACGGACCCTTGAGGCACTCTAGAATCCGGCGAGAAAGGAAAAGGACTCTGGGAATTCAAAGTGACTACGCGCAATTATGGTTGACAATGTACGAGTGGTACCATCGACAAATAGATGAGCCCACACTAAGATTACCTAGTTTTTTAATAAGTATAAGATGATCCACTGAATCGAAAGCCTTAGGAAAATCTGTATAAATAACGTCTACTTGCTTTGCTGACGCAATAGTATTTGAAAATTAAAGCAAGTTCGTGAGAGTTGACGTACCTTTGATAAAGCCATGCTGTTCACTAGCAAAGGATGAAAATAAGAAGGGATGAATCTGATCATACACAATTCTTTCAAAAAGCTTACTAAAACACGAAAGTAGGTAGATAGGATGATAATTAGATATATAAGACTTATCATCCGATTTGTAAACCGGAAATACATTAGCCTTTTTGCACAGAACAGGAAATTCATTGTCACAAAGGCTACGATTGAAAAGAATGGACAAGGGAACACATAAAGATGACAAAGATTTGGCAAAAATATTAGGAATTCCATCGGAACCACAGCTAATGTTATTGCCTAAACATTTTAGTAATGGCTCTATGTCAAGAGGACTTATATAGGCAAAGGACAAATTTAAGGACAAGCCAAAAGTATGATGAGAATTTTGAGGAGCTAAAGTACCATAAAATGAAGAAAAATGTTGAGCGAAGAGTTCTCAAGTCTCGTAATGATTGGATGAAGAGAATCCATTATAGTGCATCGAATTCGGCAAACTACCTGATTTTTTAAGCCCATTGATGTATGACCAGAAAGGTTTGCTCAGATTCGTTCTAATTGAGTCTTCAAAATAATCAATATACTTCTTTTGGGCAATATTAGCCAATTTATTACCTTCTCTGCGCAACCTTTTATGGCTAAGAAGATGAATTGCAGAGCCAGTAAGACGATACTTAGTGCGGGCAGCATTCTTTGCTTTTAAAATAGAGGTGATATTTTTACATAGCCAAGGAGCGTCTTTTTATCTCTTTCGAAAGCAAACAGGTATATATTGTGAGATCAGAGATTCAAGGAAGCTGTAAAATTTTTGTACGGCATCATTAATATTTAAATTACAGAAAAAGGAAAATCAATTAATGGAGTTTATTTCAGCCTCCAATTGACTATATTCAGCAATCACGAAATTAAAGCGGGGAGAAAAGACTTTGTTCAGAACAGTTTTACAGGGCAAGAAATAGAAAAATGAAGTGGAGAATGGTGCAAATCAGGGTTAACGTATTCATTTAGCGAAACAGAAAAAAAAGGATGATTTTGGAATGTTAGCCAAGACTAGATCTAAAGCTTTGTTATTAACATTGGGGACATTGTTGAATTGGGCAAGTGAACACATGGAGAGAAATGAAGAGAAGGAAATGGATTGACAGTCAATTGAGCTTATTTCAGAAAATGATGCATCCCACACAACCTTTTGCAGGTTAAAGTCACCGCAAATAACAAGCGATGATGAAGGAAAGCGGTTGCAAACAAAGGAGGAGAATTCATAAAAGAATATTTCATAGACATGTAAAGAGCAACCAGGGGGATATAGATTGTGAGTATCAATAAAGAAATGTTAGACGATAGGGGAACTGAAACACTGATGTACTCAACAGGAGAAGGGGGTGGAAAGTCACAAGAGTAGGCATTAGGAAAAACATTATAAGAAGGCGAAATTTCATTATCATGTATATCTTCAGTTAGCCAAGTTTCCGTGAAACAAACAAAATTTTCAAAGGACACAAGAGAAGAAAGTCAAAATTCATTGGTCTTGGTTTGTAAACCTCGAACATTCTGATAATAAAACGAGAACGAGTTATCTAAATAAGTTTTTAGGGTTTTGTACTAAAATACAAAACCCTATTGCAATCACGACCTGTGTCCGTCTGTCCGTCCGTCCGTCCGTCTGTATGTCACAGCACTTTTTCTCCGAAACTATAGAAGCTACAGCAATGAAACTTTGTGAAAAGATTAGAATTGGTGACCTCTTGAAAGTTCGATGGTGGAAAAATTTTTCAAAGGCGTTTAAGGGGGTTCTCCCCATATAGGAAGGTGACCCCTCAAAAAAAAATTTCACCATTGGTTGTCAAGTAGGGTGTCATTGGAAAGGTCTCAACAAGATCTTTTCAAAACAAGTCTTAAAATTGCCTTATGAGTACCCAGGGAGGCAGGGGAAGGGGAAATGTACGGACTTTTCGCGTACCCCCCCTCGCGATTGGACACCTTTCATCCGAAAAATCTGAAAAAAATCATGGATGTAGGCCTATATGAGGACAACAACAACAAATACATGAGAAGTCGAAATTCATTCAACTTTGTTAGTAATAGTATGATTTATTGATTTTACGTTTTCTTGAATAAAATCTAGACGGTACAATTAAATTCAATAAAATTTAGCACACAGATGCTTATTAATAAGATTGATCTTTCCTGAAAGTTTCATAAAGATCGAACAGTATTTAACGTAGTTATAGCGATTTGAATTTTCCTGCATTACTATGGAACAATATGCCCTGTATTACTATGGAAACATATGGCTATGGAGCCATATGCGCTTTTACCCGACTTAGACACTACAGCTTTGCTAGGATTTGCATGAAAATTTCAGGAATGATAGGTTTCATGAAGATGAGTTCATACAATTGAAACAAGTCGAAAAAGCAGGAGACAGCTCCTAGCAAAAGGGCTTTGTAACCATTCTAGGATTCGAAAAAACAGGCCATGAATCGATGATTAAGTACAGAGGAGTGGCCCCTGAAAAAAAATTTCATGAAAGGTAGCCGATATGAGTATCAACTGAAGGTTCTCTATGAGAGCTTTTCAGAACAGTTCTTAAACTGACAGTTTTTGCTTCAGTGGGGGCACAGGAGGGGGGAATACATGAAAAATGTGTTTCCTCCCTTGCGAATGGACACCCGTGATCTAAAAAATCTGAAATAATTATCAAGAGAGATATTTGTGGGTATAACTATAACAAATACCTCAGAAGTCAAAATTCTTTCAACTTTGCTAATAATAGTATGATCCTCGAACATGACATGTTTCTTGATTTTATTCGTTACTGGTTACTGCATTTTGTATGTTGAGTACAAAACCCTTCTGACATGAGCATAGGTCTGTCTACCCAACTTGTTAAGTTTTGTTCCACCGAAGAACACTTGATCGAAAATTTTTCGATATCAGTGACAAATTCCTTAACAAACACACCATTAGGCCGAAAATCAGGTCTTAGGAGCTTTTTGTGTTCCGTTCCGAATTCATATGGGTACCTTTAAATTCAAATTAAAGCAGTTCAAGGAAAGGTCCTTATGGTCTGGAAGTTTCAATGAAATTAAATCGCATTCACAGAAGTAATAGAAACTTAAAAGCTCTCCGAGTATAATAATAAAAAATAGTGCGTGGAATCCCTCCGCGCGGAAGAAGTGAAACTTCGTAATGTGAAAATGAAAATAGGAAGTGGTACAAATTGATTTTTATTGAACTCATATTGTTTCTTTAAGTTAAACTTTATTAACATTGCTTACAATTCACAATTGATCACACCTTCACAGAAATTCACATTAAAATCTCCTGCAAGCATCACCGGTTGCTCATAATAATCAATTTCTTCACCAGTAACGTCTGCCAGAGCTTTTGAACCTGCAGTGGATAGTGGCGATAGGGATTTTGCAATAAATAATTTAATATCCCTCATGGCTGCATTTGGTGAAATATAAATGGCAATTAGAATCAATTTCTTCGGATTATTTTCGCTGTGGTTGACTATGCACTCTACAGCACATATGTACACATAGAACAACAAGTACGTATTTCAGCTAATTTCACAACGCTCATACTGTTTACTTCGCAGCATAGCAAGAATACCACGCGCATGTGCTGATCTACCGACTCACTTTCTTTCTCTTTCCTACTTTCTATCTTTGTGTATCTTTCTTTCTCTCTCCCTCTTGCGTTGAAATATTCGACGCTACTCGTTGCTAACGCTCGCACTGGCCTGTAACAGGTTTACTACGCGCATGCGTTCGAGTGCCACGCATTCACTCTCGCTCTATCTCTTTCTATTCCCCCTCCCCAGGAGCGTTGAAAGCTTAACGCAACAGTGCCTTCATACCCGCTCCATGGTAGCGTTCAACGTTTAACGCAACCTTGGTGGAAGTCGTATTAGAAGTTTCACTTCAACAATGTACGGATTTTCCACCATTCGGACTTTCCATCGTATCAGACACTAAACTTCTAATTGGATCTTCTTATTTCCAGATAATATGAATAATTAAAAATATCTTTAAGATTACATTCAGTCAATGGTTGTTAGTAAAATTGCAACAAAATGGCAGCAACATGAAAGGGTATAATAATGGTTTCCTTTTCAAAATGAGTATGTATTTGTTGTAGATGTCGTTAAAGTTTTTATTGAGTTTATTTATTATTGGTGTCTACATATTGTAGGCTGAGTACAAACCCCTTCTCAAATGAGCGCAGCTCTGTCTACATAGTATGGAGAATACTGGATCCGCAACCGGTCGCGAGAGCCGGAGCAATTAGCAGCGTTCGCTAAAGCTGTGTGAAGTTGAGGTATGAAGAGATATGTTTTAATTTTTGCCCATAATTTCACTCTGAAACACGTCCACGTATATAAAGTTTTTGGTTCTGAAGATCGCGTGTACGAAACCGGCACTGTAGTTCTCTTTTTGTATTAAAAACTTACGAATTTCCCATCAGTTTTGACACATGAGTTTTCTAGCCTCTACAAATTTTCATCAGCTTTGACGTACGAGCTTTCTGTAAGAAAACGTTTGTTGTGTTGTACTCAAACTGTTCAACGAATGATAGCGAAGGCGGGATCGTGTGCACGTGAAACGAAATTTTGTAGGTGTGCGCGGGTGTCAGTGAGGGAAGTGATTTTTCTGAAGAGAGGAAAGTAATAGCTCTCGGGAAACAAAGAGGAAGGAGAAGTAGAGGGAGTCATATAGTTTCGAGAGCGTAAGACATTTATGTGTAAAACTTGCTGCCCACATAGACGAGTATACAGATTCTCATTGCTCGTCCATATATTTATATGTCTTCGTCTGTCTACCTAATTTGTTGGAAAAAACGTCATCTAAATATCTCCCTTTGAGTTACACATCCGCTTTTCAAAACGGAGCCTCGTGATTCGTGTACCACACGCTACAGTAAGCTCGATTGAATACTGCTGATTTCATTCAGATTTTTTCCTTTTAAGGCAACAATGGTAGATGGATTGTTATTGTAGGCTCTCTTTTTTGAGATAGGGCGATAAATAATCCATCGGAGATAAACTAGGCAATCACAGTAACCACGACATCTCAGTTTATGAGTAAAACATTTCCAAAGTAAAACCACTATAGTTCTAGCCATATGCGAGGTTGCTCCATCTTGTTGAAACTACGTTTTTGAGGAAAATGACAAAGAGAAATCAGCGATCTCATAATTAGCGATACTGATATGCGTTACCATACCCGGAAAATTCTCAAAAATACAAAGCTCAATAAACCGCTTTGCGGGTAAAGCACACCAAACAGTTACCCGGGGGTGATGCAAAGGTTTTTGGTGTCTGAGCCATAAGTTGCAGGTTTTTGGAGCCCAGTAATCGTCATTTTGTTTGTTGACGTGGTCATTCAAATGAAAATGAGCTTCATCATTGCGAAAATTGCATTAACATTTCGAAACATGTCCAAGATCGTTTCACCAAATTGCTTTTACAAAACATAGTCATTATTTTCTATTTGACAAGCGACAGTGCGAAAACTATTGAGGTATATCACTACTGTGTATGGTGTACAAAATATTTCCAAATATCTTAGAAAATAAAATCAGATTATACGCCAACAGTATTACTGGGGAGTATCAAGGTGGTTTTAGAGCAGGTAGATCCACAATAGACCAACTGTTCACAGTCAAGCAGGTACTTGAAACATGCTGGGAGTTCAACATAACAGACGTGTTAGACGTACACCCAATTTTCGCCGACTTACAGCAAGCATATGACAGTATTGATCGTAACGTATTGTACCAAATAATGCTTTGCTTTGGCATCCCCGCCAAATTAGTCCGACTTACCAAAACGATAATGACGTCGAAAATCTCCCAAGTCCGCATCAATAACCAAACCACCGATACCTTTGGATGGGCGGGCGCCATCGCTATACAATTTGACTCTGCGGTACGTAATAACGAAGCCAACAGTCGATACACGAGATAAATTACTAAAATAAGAGGTGTTATTTTGAATAGCCCGCTATTTCGTTAGATGTCACTTTTGAAGCTAGCATTTTTTTGACATTTGACAAGTAGAAACTACGCCATTAATAAAAATGGAACGTTACACGCTTCAGTAACGATTATTAAGATTCACTATAAATATAGGGAAAATTTGGCAGAGGCGGTTCGTAAAACTCGAACATTTTTGGGTCGTCGTGAAGCACCTTGTCGGACCGCAATACAGAAATTGGTGGGAAAATTCGAGCTGTTGGGACAACTTAGTGATATGAAGAATAAAACCCGTGAATATCACTCAAGAACAGCCGAGAATATTGCAGCTGTAGCCGAAAGTGTTGCAGAAAACCCAGGTTTGTCCATTTTTCGTCGTTCTTTGGAATTAGGCATTCCACAAACGTCACCATATTTTGCATAAAGATTTCGGTCTCAAGGCTTATAAAGTTCAGTTGATACAAGAACTTAAGCCGGTGGATCATCAACAACGTCGTGTCTTTGCTGATTGGTTCCTTGAAATGCATGAAAATTATCCGGAACTCCATCGAAAAATCATCTTGAGCGATGAGGCCCATTTCCACCTCGGTGGCTTCGTCAACAAGCAAAATTGTCGCATCTAGGGCTCGGAAAACCCAAGAGTTATTGTTGAAAAGCCTCTCTATCCTCAACGTGTGACTGTTTGATGCGGTTTATGGTCCGGCGGAGTCATTGGACCTTACTATTTCGAAAATGAGGCTGGAGCAACAGTTACGGTGAACGGATTGCGCTATCGAGAGATGATTAATGATTTTTCATGGCCGGAATTGGATGGTATTGACCTGACAACGTTTACTTTCAACAAGACGGCGCTACGTGCCACACAAGCAACGAAACCATTGATCGGGAAAAGTTTCCGGACCGTGTTATCTCTCGAAGAAGAGGTGATCACAATCGGCCAACGAGATCTTGTGATTTAACACCTTGCGACTTCTTCCTTTGAGGCCACGTGAAAAAAAATACCTACGCCAACAGTCCAGCGTCTATTCAAGACCTCAAAGATGGAATTCGTCAGGCTTTCGAGGACATAGGGCAGCCACTTTGCGATTTGGTTATGGAAAATTTCATGAAAAGGATATGGTCCTGTAAGCGTGGTCGTAGTGGTCATTTGCCTGATATTATTTTTTACTGGTAACGGCATACCTTCCTCTTTATAATGAAATAAACTTCCGATCATTTATATTAAAATCTGGCATTTTTCTTTTAATATCAAAATAACACCTCTTATTGGAAAATCCTGTACAAGTCGAGCCAAGTAGTAGCATATGCAGACGACATCAACATTTTGTCACGGGCATTATTACCTGCCAAAGAACTCTTCCTCAAACTCGACAGCGAAGTAAAACTAGTAGGGCTACAAATCGATGAGAATATAACAAAGCTCGTGATGCAGTCGAGGAAAAATTTCAAAACAACATGAACGTAAATATATTGAACGCCTTTGAGCGACGGGTCCTGAGGCGAACACTTAGAGCGAAGCTAGATGGCGACCAATGGCGAATTCGATACAATCATGAGCTGTATGACTGCGGAAGTTGCAATAGGCTGGTAACATGAATCGTATGGATGAACAACGGATACCCAAACGCCTATTGTTGGGAGAACTGAAGGGTGGAGACCAGTGGAGAAACCGAGGAAACTCGGTCGATTTTAAAATTATTTAATGAGCCAAGACAGTTGGAGGCACTATTTGCAGGAAGCGAAGGCCCGGGAGAGGGGGTAGTGCTACGAAGAAGAAGATGAAAATAAGAGTCTTCACAACTCGTCTTATCCTTACATTAATACTATATTTCAAAGCTTGCGTTATTCGTAGTGACGTTACAAAGCTTGTATTAACAAATTATTTTCCATTATATATCTCTTATTTTCTACTTCTGATTTGTAGTTTTTGTTAGTAAACACCAATAGGCAAATAAGTAGTTTAATCTTAAATAACTATATACACTTCCGCAGCTTATACTAAGTAAAAAAGAAAAACATTAATATTTTAATATCTTATCGGAGGGATAAGACAACTTTTGAAAAGGAACGGCTAAATTCATGCTATGTCCATATTTAAGAATAATGAATTTACTATTAAGATAGTATTATTTTTTGTTCAATTCGTTCACATATTAAAAACAATTGTTTTCTGAAAAGTTGCAGGTCAATCGCCTCGCTCTCTGGTTGAATATTTTGAGCAGATTTGCTCTTGAACAATGTTTTCCTTGAGATATAACAAACGGTTCAATGAACAGAAAAACCATTTTCCAAGACCCCAAAGTAATATATATGAGTAAAATTAACAATAGTCGCAATCAGAAAATTTCTTTGAGTACCAAAAATTTATTGGTTATAAATCCAATAATTCATAATTTTCATCGTAGCAAACTACATGATGTGTGAACAATTGCATTGCAATCATAATTCAATTTACAATTGGCTATCGACCGTATGCATCAATGTGCAACAATTTATTTTGGCATTCTTCCAACTACACACGCACACATGCATATGAATATTGTTTCATTGAGCATTACAAGATTCTGTGAATTTCGATTCAGATTCAATATGAGCGCGTCCTTTCCATCGTGCTGGAAATCAAAATAGGTACTTGCTACGAATATGTAAAATAATTTTCAAATCGGATCGATACAGTGAATTATCAATTTGCATTAATATAATGATTTTATGTAATGAACGTTCCCAGTCGATGGAACACGTGTAAACATACGGGGCAATTTTGTCGAGGGAACAATATCAGCAGATTATCAATTTCCCTGTGGACAAGACGAACACGTACGATAATTTTTTTCAATTATTCAGCAGACGATTTGCATTAATTTTAGTGAAATTTGATTTAATGTCGCTAAAATGAGACAAGGTTCCATATCCAATGTGAGGGTAAAGCACGAGGAAAATATAACTAAAATTAGTCTTGTCTTTCCCTCTTTTCAGTTGATTTCCAGAGGAGAGAAAGTTTGACCCATTTACATTTTTTATGCTTTTTTAGGCTTTAAGAAACAAATTGATTAACAATACTCTATTAAAACAGTATTATTGGTGAGTATCAAGGTGGATTCAGAGCAGACAGATCGTCGATAGACCAATTGTTCACAGTCATGTTGGTACTTCAGAAATGCTGGGAGTTTCAACATAGACTTTAAACAATCATACGACAGTATTGATCATAACGTACTATACCATATAATGCTTTGCTTTAGCATCCCAGCCATATCAGTCCATTTTGCCAAAATGATAATGACGTCGATGACTTTCCAAAACCGATGCCTTTGACACAAATATCGGACTAAAGCAGGGCGATCGGCTGGGCTCATTGCTATTCAACTTGGCTCTGGAATATGTCATAAGATATGTTAGCTACCTATCGATACAAGAGGTACGTTATTTTATAAGCCGATGAAGTGATAGCCTACAGCATTTTGTCATGGTCGCTTACAACCACCAAAGAACTTTTCCTGGAACTCGGCAGCGAAGCGAAACTTGTAGGGCTACAAATCATTGAGAATAAACAAGTTGGGTAAACAGACCGACGCTCATGTCAGAAGGGTTTTGTATTCAATTTACAAAATGCAGTCACCAGATCGAATCAAATCAAGAAATATGAAATACGAAGATCAAACTATTATTAACAAAGTTGAACGAATTTCGACTTCTGAGGTTTTTGTTATTGTTATATAAATATCTCCCTTGATAATTATTTCAGATGTCCATTCGTGACGGAGGAAACACATTTTTCATGTATTTCCCCCCTGTGCTCCCACTGAAGCAAAAACTGACAGTTTAACAACTGCTTTGAAACGCTTCCATGAAAATTTTCATTTCATACTCATATCGGCTACGTTTGATGAATTTTTTTCAGGGGCCACTCTCCTGTACTGTTTCATCGATTAATGGCCAATTTTTTCGAATCCTAGAATGGTTACAAAACCCTTTTGCTAGGAGCTCTCTCCCACCTCCTTGACTTGTTTCACTTATGAACATTAATTGTAGGTACTCATCTTCAGTCATTAATTAAATTGAATCAAGTGCATGCACCTTAAACGTTGAAGTTGGGAAAAAATAACTCAAAATCATTCAATCTTCGCATTTAAAACAGCCACTATTTTGTTTTACGATTACTGATACCACAAGCTGAACCGATTCTCAAAGATATACATGACACCTATCATTTCTGAAATTTTCATGCAAAACCTAGCAAAACTGTAGTGTCTGAGCGGAAAAAAGCGCATGTTGTTCCATTGCCATATGTTGCCATAGTAATAAATGCAGCGCATATTGTTCCATAGTAATACAGGAAAATTCAAACCGCTATAACTTCGCTAAATATGACGCAATCTTTATGAAACTTTCAGGACAGATCAATCTTATAAATAGACATCTGTGTACTGAATTTCATTGAATTTAAGGGTACCGTTAAGATTTTATTCAAGAAAACATAAAATCGATAAATCATACTATTACTAACAAAGTTGAGTGAATTGCGACTTCTCACGTATTTGTTGTTGTTGTACTCATCAAGGCCTACATTCTTGATTTTTTTCAGATTTTTCGGATCACAGGTGTCCAATCGCGAGGGGGGGGGGGACACAAATTTTTCGTGTATTTCCCCTCCCTGTGCACCCCTCGAAGCAAATTTTGCCAAACTAAGACCTGTTTCGAAAAGTTCTCATCAAGACCTTTCATTTGATACCCATATCGGCTACCTTCAATGAAATTTTTTTTTCGGGGGGTCACTCTCCTATATGGGGAGACCCCCCTTAAATACCTTATAAATTTTTTTTTTAGTTGAATTTTGAAGAGGTCACCACTTTACACCTACCCACAAAATTTTATATTTCTAGCTTAAGTAGTTTCCGAGAAAAACTGCTGTGACACACGGACGGACGGACGGACGGACGGACGGGCGGACGGACGGACAGACGGACAGACGGACAGACTGGTCGCGAAACTAGTAGGGTTTTGTAAAATTATTTTACAAAACCCTAAAAAAGCTAATGACGCGTTCGAGAAGAAATAACACAAATGCACGAAAGATCACACTTAGCGAATACAGTATCGAAAATTTGGGCAATTAAAGGGACGAAATATGCCGAAGAATACAGCTCGCAAATAAAATATTTTATTTAGTTTTGACAATCTTGAAGACCATCTGCATACACCGGAAAACAAAGCTCCAAGTATACAAATCTGTGATAAGACCTGTGCTATGCTATGGGTGTGAAACAAGCATCCGCAAACATAATGAACGTCTTCGAAAGATGGGTCCTGAAGCGAATAATTGGACCGGAGCTAGATGGGGACTAATGGTGAATTCTTCAAATAGGGCCATTGCCTGTTTCATGGGAATACACTTTTACAAGAAGATTCATCCCCAAGAAAGAGTTCGAAAATGGATTCGAAGTTGGCAACTCTGTGGGAATGAGAGCTATTTCTTCTTCTTCTTTATTCTTTGTAGCACTACAGCCCCTCTCGGGCTTTCGCTTAGAGATAGTTAGGGTATCTCATTTTCATAACCGTATTGATTTTTTCGGAAGTTGGTTTGGTCAGTACCACGCTCCCGTGTGCTGGCTCAGCTATGATATGATCTGATTAAATCAGTACATATCATCACTAAGTGAACACTCGTAGTCTGTCCGAACGTTGCTCCCAACGAGATTTGAACCTGGGACCTTTGGCTTGTGGGTTCATGCTCTAACCACTAGACCACACAGCTATTTCTTAGTTAGAGAAATTTTCCAAGACAATCAATGGGGTTGCACTACCAAGGAAAAAGGTTTACCACCTAGACGGTGACAACAGACTGCCGAACAACCAAGTAAACATGAATGATATTTTTGATGAAGACAGTGTATATAATGAAGCTCCGCTACAACAAAACACAACTGTCCGAGCACCAAGAAATTCAGCTTCAAGACCAACTACAGATTATCAGATGAAACGACATGACGAGAATGAAGGTTGGAATTACGACGTCCAGCCATTGGATCGTGCGGATTTTACTAGTGAAAACTTTTTGCATATTGATAATATTCCTGAAAATGCCGATGCCTTTACAATATTTCGCATATTGGTTGATGACGAAGTTATCGACTTGATGGTACAATTGACAAACCTATACGCTGAATATCTATTGCTGCTAGTCCTAGCAGACGTTTGACTCTTTGGAAACCAGTTATTAAGGAAGAGATCGAGAAATTTCTGGAAATTTAATTTATCACTGTCATCATATAATTTCCATCATTAGAATGTTAACATACTGGAAAATGACGCTATTTTCTACCATCCACTGATGCACACTATAAAAATGTCATACAACCGTTTCGTGTCAATATTACGTTGCTGGCATTTTGTAGATAATACGGTGGAAAGAGACATAAATGATCGCTTGTATAAGGTCAAACTCATTGTAGATATTGTAATGAAATATTGTAGGATTCTACTAATGCCAAAAGACTGCATTGTCGTCTATGGTGCCTTTTTAAGGGCGACTATTGATCCGCTAGTGTAACCCAACCAGAACACACAAGTACGGCCTAAATATTTATAAGGCAATAACTGATTATGGATATGTTTGGAAATACAAAGTGTACGAGGTGTGTTCAAAAAGTATCACGAATTTTGAATTTTCGCGGGTTACGTATATTCGAATTTCGATTTTTTTGCGGCGTTATGTTGGTACTCATGTCTGTCACTTATGCCGACAAGCTCGGCCATTTTGAATGTTCACTTAATTGGCGATAGCTGCTTTAGTTGCACGTGTTTTCAATCGTCTTCGATTTTTACTTATTCAAAAAAATGGATCAAAGAACGTGTATCAAATTTTGTGTGAAAAACGAAATTAAGTGCGCGGACGCATTCCGAATGTTGACTGTGGCATACGGAGAAGCTACATTGGACCGAAGCAACGTTTATCGGTGGTACAAAATGTTTTTAGAAGGCCGAGAAGATGTGAACGACGAAGAGCGTGCCGGACGCCCGAGCACTTCAACAACAGACGAAAAAATTAATGAAGTGGAGAAAATGGTATTGGCCAATCTTCGAATCACCGTTAGAGAAGTTGCTGAGGACCTAAACATATCGATTGGCTCGTGCCATTCGATTTTTATCAACGATTTGGGCATGAGACGGGTCGCCGCGAAATTCGTACCAAAATTGCTCAATTGCGACCAAAAACAGCAACGAATGAACATTGCTAATGAGATGTTAAACTCTGTCCGCGACAAACCAAATTTGCTCCAGAGGGTCATAACTGGTGACGAATCGTGGGTTTATGGTTATGACATGGAAACCAAAGCTCAATCATCTCAATGGAAGCTGCCGCATGAACCAAGACCGAAAAAAGCCCGCCAAGTTCGGTCGAATGTGAAAGTTTTGCTGACAGTTTTCTTCGATTGCAGGGGCGTGGCGCATCATGAGTTCTTGCCACAGGGAAGAACGGTCAATAAGGAATATTACCTGCAAGTTATGCGCAATTTGCGCGAAGCAATCCGCCAGAAACGCCCGGATTTGTGGGAGAACAAAAATTGGCTTTTGCACCACGATAACGCCCCTGCTCACACATCGTTGCTTGTGCGCGACTTTTTGGCCAAAAACAACACACTAATGATGCCGCAGCCACCGTATTCCCCAGATCTGGCCCCTTCTGACTTTTTCTTGTTTCCTAAACTGAAGAGGCCCATGAAAGGACGACGTTACGCTACGCTTGACGAGATAAAGACGCCATCGAAGGAGGAGCTGAACAAGATTAAAAAAAATGATTTTTTGAAGTGCTTCGAAGATTGGAAAAACCGTTGGCACAAGTGTATAATATCTCATGGGGATTACTTTGAAGGGAGCAAGATAGATATTCATGAATAAATAAATAATTTTTGAAAAAAAAAACAAAATTCGCGATATTTTTTGAACACACCTCGTATACTGGCTAGGGTCCTAAAAAGCCCAGTCTGCATAAATCTGGAAGTGTTGTCGTTCAGCTATGTGAATAATTTTTGGAACAAGGAAGAGTAGTAATTGCAGACAACTGGTACACAAGTGTACCATTAGCCAACAATTGCGGTTATTAATAAAAAACAAGAAGCTCAATAGAGAAGAACATATTGCGGCTCAGCGGAATAATGTAACAGTTTTAAAATTGAACAACAAAAGAGATGTTTTCATAATCTCAACTTGCCACGATACTGAACCGGCGATGAATACTGGGAGAAATGAATGACTAAGCCAAATATGATTTTGGAATATAACAACCGAAAAAGGCTACCATCTTTTCGATGAGTGAGCCAGTTATTATTCTCCAATTCGTAAAAGTCTTACATGGTACAATAAGATTGCTATTGATGTAATTTTTGGGTTAGTCGTTATAAATGCGCTGTATATTCAGAAAAATTGAACCCTCAAAATAAACGTTCACTTCGGCGAGCACAAACAGATATTACGAGAAAACTTGTGAGCGTAAACGTAGCACAGTTATCAGCGCTGTCTGCAGCTATACCACAGCAAACTTCAATTGCTTTTTTGGTGCAACGTCAACACATCGCGCCACCGTCGTTGCAGCATTCCCTTCAACAGTTGTACAAGAAAAATGGTAAACTTCAAAAACGAAGGTGTACAGGTTGCTACGAATGACATGGCTTGGCAGGCGATACAGCACAGGCTGCCAACAATAAGGCAAAAAGAGTTTCGCAAGTATGAAATATTTGTACTAAACCTTTGTAATAACCTCCAATACTTGGAGTGATACACGATAGAGATCTGTCATTCCTACACAATTTGCTAATCAGCTGACAGGTGTTAGAGGATAGATCTCTGACACTGAACCGCCACGTGACGTCGGTCGTGTGGTAAGTATTGAGTGATGAATCCGATGTATGTCAAGTGACGATTCAGTTACTAGCAGTACATGTACACCTAAACGAAATGTGTTGGTACGACTGTGAAGTAGAAAAAAAGCAAAGTGAAAAAAAACCGTGTTCTCCACGACAATTCGCTAGTTTGCTGAAATTAATTTTAGTCGGTTGCTTCTTCAACAGGCAGCCTTTTAATGTTTTTGAAATACCGGGGCCTTTGTGACTTCCCGATAACGAATAGTTTTCGTTTTTCCGTGCCGCACATGTTGGCAAACACTAAAACAGTAACCCATTCCTTCGCTAATTTGTCACCTTGGCACTGTTCGCATTTACGTTTAGAAGATACCGGCTTCGTCAGCGCTAAAAATGTCATCAACCTCTCTTTAATTGGAGGCCAAACAGTGCTTATCCAATTGTTCAAAACATTTGTGTCAACGGATCCGGATTCACCAACAATTTTGCTGCTACAAACATTATGGCGTATCTTCCGCCTATCAATCCAGCCTTCACTGCAGACAAATTCGTCACCAACAAATTCTTCTGCTTTTGCCTTTAAGACAGCCCCACTAATTGTTACATTACACAAGCTTTGTTGCATGAACCGTTTCAGGAGTGATTTATTCACATCATCATGCAACGATTCACGCATTTTTTTTGTCCCACTATTTACACTTTCAAAAGCAAGAAGCAACTTTTTTTCACATTTTCGCAATTGTCGACTTGCTTATATTTTAGGGAAAACACCATTCGCTTTTCATTCATACTTTGTATGTATTTGGTCCCAATTAAAAAAAAAAAATATATATATATATATATATTTATATGTATATATATATATATATATATATATATATATATATATATATATATAGATATATATATATATATCTGTGTTATGCTATGGGTGTGAAACATGGACCCTAACCCAAGCATCCGCAAATATATTGAACGCCTTTGAGCGACGGGTCCTGAGGCGAATAATCGGGGCGAAGCTAGACGGGGACCAATGGTGAATTTGATACAACCATGAGCTGTATGAAATTTTTGACGAGCCGGAGGTCTCAACGATTGTAAGACTGCGGAAGCTGCAATGGGCTGGACACCTGAATCGTATGGACGAACAACGGATACCCAAGAAGGTATCCGTTGGGAGAACTGAAGCTGGCGGCCAGTGGGGAAACCGAGGAAACGCTGGCCTGACTCGGTCGACGAAGACAGTTCATCACTGCTCGGATTTCGGAATTGGAAGGCGCGGTCAATGGGCCGAGACAGTTGGAGGCGCTGTTTGCAGGAAGCGAAGGCCCGAAAGGGGTTGTAGTGCTAAGAAGAAGAAGATATATATATATATATATATACACATACATATATATATATATATATATATATATATATATATATACATATATATATATATATATATATATATATATATATACCTATATATATATATATACATATATATATATATATATATATATATATATATGTATATATATACATACATATATGTATATATATATATATATATATATATATATATATATATATATATATGTATATATATATACATATATATATATATATATATATATATATATATATACATATATATATATATATACATATATATATATATATACATATATATATATATATATATATATATATATATATATATATATATATATATATATATATATATATATATATATGTGTGTGTGTGTGTGTGTATATATCGCAATAGGTAAATTTCGCACGTGAAATTAACCCAAGAATATTTCCCTATGTCCCAGCACTATTTTTAATCTTTACTATGTGTCCTGCCAAGTCCCCATTAAGTATGAGACCTCCATATGTCCTCAGCAACAGCTTAGGAATTGTATGGCAGAACAGACCATATACCGTCTGCGTCAGACCATATACCGTCTGTGCACAGGGCATATATGTTCTGTGGACAGTTAACCCTGTTAAAAATCCGGTTTCTAAAAAACGTGAAAGGAAAAACTAGCAAAATTATTCAATACAAATTGTATTTTAATAATCACCAACTTCACGCATATGCGTGGCCGATATCCTAATGTAAGCCATTAGAAACAGAATCAAATGCGCCAATCACCACAAATTCTTCCATCATTTAACATACTTTGAAGTTATTTCACACTGAAGAATTGTCTGCAAGTAGCTCATTTTCGTCATTCATCGATCAATACAAAGGATATTCACATCAAATGAAAAGGAAAAATAAAGCGGGAGGTTACGGCATCTTTGTGTGAACGTTTGTATATCTTCGAAACATTTTTAAACGAACATCACCGAAAATCAACCTTTTAAACCTTCTGCCTTATCACGTTATTGATTCGCTTCTTTTCCTTTTCGCTATCAACGTAAATTCGTCTTCACTGGGCTATGTGTGTGAGTATGCGGCACGGATATTTGTCGAAACGTCGATACCACTCAACACAGTGAAATTGCTTTCAATTCTCTGTTATCTGATCAAACAAAACATTTTCAAGGATACCACGCGAATAAATTGTAGAAGAGAAATAAAAATTGACATTGGTTCAATAATTCAAACGAATCAAATGCGAGTGCGAAAACGATATTCCTTTGGAATTGTAAAATTGACTTTTGCCTGTTCCTAACCATTCATTGATGCAAATGCTGAATTTTTCCCGAAAATAAAATAGAAAATTTCGAGGATTTAAATATTCAAATATATTGAACGAAAAATATAGAAGTTCCATTGAAAGAATTATTTTCAAATATTTACAGAATAGGTCCTGAAAACAAACCCACGCGGCTTTTAAAATGAATTCGAAATCGAATCCCTGTGCTGCATTATTCAAGTGATAAAACGGGAAAAAATGTGCACAAACAACGTAACAATATAAATTATTGACACAATCGATTGGTTATTTGATGGACAGTCATCGGAGGGAGTCTCTGTTTCACAGAAGGACGTTATAGCAATTTTGGATTTAGGTAGTTTGTCAATTTGTTAGAGTGCATATTTCAAATAAAGAACCGAAAAACCAAAAGGGAACCACTCCTAGTGGGTTGGGAACTGGCTTTTAGAGACAATCTTGAAATATTGTACATAGAAACAGATCTATACATTGACTGCGGCTTCTGAAAACAACATCAAAATCAAAGGAACCTTCCATTTATCGAAGGGGACTGGGCCTTACATTGAGCAATTGAAAGACTCGCGAGTATGTCAGGTGGGAAAGAAAATATTTACTCATGTTTCTTGTTGATTATTCCTGATTATGTATTCTGACATATTTAAATAACACCATTGATGACGACCAAGGGCTAAGATGTCACCTTAGGTAGGAGTTTATGGAATGAATTACGAAGGAACAATTGATTACAAGTTTATTATGAATCAGATTAACATATTGTTGGGCATATCAGGTGCACAGCCCCTAACTCATAACATTTTTGTGAAAGTAAGCACAGTTCTTTAATAAAATTAAAAGTTTTATTACAATTTTGCTTTGCTCTATTCACTAAAACATTTTTGCTTTTCACTATAACTTGGACTTCATCGCATTTAATTCTTTTGTCGAATTATCATCGCACGCATAAACACTTGTACCACAGACATACTTGTTGTTGTTCTGATGACATAAGCGCTAATGATGTCATTTGTATTTTGATGATCAGCTCTGTATTTGTTTTTGTTGCAATGATGTAAGCCGATGACGTGATCAGTGTGACTAATTATTGGCTCCATGATTTAGTTTTTGTGATGACCTAAGCGCCGGCGTCATTGTTAGTCTTTTCAGTGGCTAATCGTTCATGTATGTTCTTGGTATTTCCAATGATGATTCGTAGATGATGGAATTATAATGTCAACACAACATAGCAGGCTGCGAAGGGAACTCTACAGGGAGACGGGAGAGCTCACCCCGGATAATATAGTTGCGGTGATGCTCGAATCGGTTGACAAATGAAACCAGGTGGCACATTATGCTCGGGCAGTCCTAAAATATAAAAGGGACTCACAGCAGCCGGAGGAACTGGGGCTGGGGGATCGCTCTTCTGGCAATTCCTCTTCCCCCCTCCCCTCCCGCTAGGAAAGGGACTCCCCAGCTTGAAGGCGCCCCACGGCGTAACAAAACGAGACCTGGCCCGAAGTAATGTGTCAAACGGTTCCAGGCTAGGTTCTCAGATTGACAGGGGAGGTGTTTAGTGGGTAGTCCAAAGGTATCCTCCATGGGAGTCCCACACTGCCAGACTCGGCGGGCATAAACGCCTTCACCTCCCTACCACAAAAAATAAAAAAAAAAAAAAAACATAGCAAGTTTGTGTGAGCAAGTAACAATATTATGAATTTAGGCATCATTTGATATGCCATTCATTTAGTTGAAACAAGTTAAATACGTACTGATTTAATCATACCATAGCTGAGCAGACACACGGAAGCATGGTACTGACTAAACAAACTTTCGGAAAAATCCACACGGTCATGAAAATGAGATACTCTAACTATCTCTAAGCGAAGGCCCGAGAGGGGCTGAAGTGCCAAAAAGCACTACAGCTGCTGGAAGGGTACATCTTTGCTTTTGTGGGGATATATGTTCGATATGGATGTCCGGTGAGGGAACTCTTTGAGAACTTGTAATAAGGGCTTAATCTGTGCAAAAAACTCAATTTCTATGCCATGGCATGTAGTTTCAATGCAAAGCATCCTTCATATGGAAATATTGTATATAATGGCTATAGTACAGCTCTCTCTAACTGGGTTCAATCAAATATGGATCTCATATTGAATGTCCCAAAAGAGCCCACCTGCTGCCGAAGCTTGTCCATCATTGTCTTTTCATCGTGTCTGCCAATCTAGTAAGCCTCCCTCACAGTTGGAGGGATTTCGATTGTAGAGTTCTTGACGCCGAGTCTGACCATCTTTTGATTGAGCTGACCTTAAGAGTGAAAAAAGGTTAGAAACTTGAGGTTGGAGATCCTCAACTTTTTATTCCATAAAGACGAATTGACTGGATAGCAGTTAGTGCCAATCTTGACGGAAAATTGAGGGAAATTTCGACCTTAAGATAGAAAAATCTTTCTATTCCAGAAATTTATTAGGGAGTCACCTGTATAAATTCAACCTTTGATATGGTCTTCTCAAAGATCCCCATTAAGAAATCCTCGACAAACAACCTTCATAGAGATTTACTAGAAGACATCTTGGAGATTCATCGTAGACGTACTCGGCTTAGAAAGCTACTCGCAAGACTCTACCACCACAATTCAAATATGGTTAAAAGGAAGTACCAACGTATTCATTTAGTGATTATGCCTCTAAACCGAATGATTTCAAGGATAACTACGGCTTTTGCCAACGAGGAATTTGAGCGAGTCCTGGAAAGTATTAAACCGGGTTGTCTCCTCATATCAAAAGGATAACTGGCAGAAAAAGGCTGCCCAGGGTTCCATGCTCACGGAAGACAAATATATTGCTGACTCTATCGCAAAAAATGTTGCGAAAGTTCTTGAAGGAGAGAAGCAAGTGAGGATTCTTCCGTTACCTCCTTAGTAAGCAGCCCCACAACGGATTTCGACAAGTAACATGAGCAATTGCGCTTGACTAGGTTCTCTGATTCAAATTCCTCTGACGCACCTATTGGACAAAGTCTATTTGTCAGTCCTGAGCGACTCACTTTGTTGGCACTGGAGCAAAATTCCAAAAAATCAGCAGGGGTTGATGAAATCTCAAATTAACTACTTAAAAAGTTTCCCTATGATTTCTTTGTTCACTTCGCACTTCAGCGATGGGAACGCGCAAAAATACTTGCAATACCCGAAAATTCGGGCAATACTGACGTAGACGATATGATTCCGATATCGCTGATTTCAAATATTGGTAAGCTGCTTGAAAGGGTAATACTTGAAGGCATCATAAATTTCTGTGCGGGGGAAGAATCGTGCCGGAAAGACAATTTGGCCTCAAAAAAACCCACTCCACGGCAGATACTCTGTCCGTGTTCCAAGCCGATATAGTGAGAATTTGGTGCAACTAAGCTTGTTGCAGCTTACCTGATTGATGTGGAGAAACCTTTTGACTCTGTATAGATTAATGAATTTCTCTACAAAGTGATAAATTTTGACTACCTGGCTCATATTGTGAAAATTGTAGGCAGCTTCCTGAGGAGACGAACTGCCTTTTTGGTGGCTGGTGGAGCTAGGTCACACCGATTTTGTATTGACTCGGGGGT
This sequence comes from Odontomyia ornata, assembly GCA_963969285.1. NCBI lineage: Eukaryota > Metazoa > Arthropoda > Insecta > Diptera > Stratiomyidae > Odontomyia > Odontomyia ornata. Next base: position 51,675,935 of record OZ017738.1, on the reverse strand, counting down.
CCCACAGAGTTTTATGTTAGGTCCATTTCTTTTCAATATATTCACCTCTGACGTTCCGGGTGTAACAGATGAATATAAGCCTGGAATCCAGGTAAATCTCTTCGCTGAAGACTTGTTAGTGTGGTCGTCTAAGCACAATTTATTCTTTGCTAAAATGAGGCTACAAAAATACTAGGAATCTCTTACTACATATTACTGAAAATGAAGAGTCGAGGTAAATGCAAAGTAAAGTGAATTGATTGCCTTCAAAGACCCCAGAAAAACGTTGGTCATCGTGGTATCTGTGACTCTAGGATTAAGTTGAATGGGCAGATAGTGCACTGCCCCAGGCAAACAAAGCGCTTGGGTAGAGTTTTTGATAGGAAAACTAGCTTCAGTGCTCACGTTGACTATGTTTTGAAAAAAGTGAATTTTATTTCGAAAACTGCAGATAGGCCTCGGAATGGATTGGACTCACGGCAACGACCTCGCAAACGAAAAATGGTCTATGGCATTGGATCCTGGAATGTCAGATCACTCAATTACCCTGGCGCTGTCAAGGACCTATTACAACAGGCCAGTCAATATAAATTAAAAATGCTCGCAGTCCAAGAAACGATCTGGACTGGAAACGATATCGCACACAATATTCAAAAGTGGGAAGCCTACTGGAAAACGAGAATTCGGAGTGGCCTTCATATTGATTTTAAGGCAGTCAATGAATGGTTGTGTGCAATCCGTATAAAAGCGAAATTTTTCAAAATCTGCCTGATAAATGTTCATGCTTCGACCGAAGAAAAGGACGAAGAAACGAAGAAAATATTCTACAATCACCTGGAAAGACTGGTCGACTCATTACCTACAAACGACACAAAATAATTCTGGGTGATTGCAACACTAAGGTTGGCAATGAGCTATCTCACCGGGGAACGACTGGAGGATATAGCCTCCACAATGAAACAAATGACAACGGCCAGTACCTGATTGACTTTGCATGCAGCAGAAATCTAGTCATACGTTCGACCTGGGTATCACCGGATGGCAACACACAAAACCAGATCGATCATGTTCTGATCCAACAACGTTTGGCCTCGAGCATACTTGACGTCCGTACATACCGAGAAGCCAATTGTAATTCAGATCATTACTTGATCAAAGTAACCTATTGATGTCATATGTCAAAGGCATATTCGGCGAAGACCAGCCCTCTACAAAAATTTGACATAGAAAAGCTCCAAACGGCGTATGTGGCCGAACATTTCACGAAGACCTTTGACATCCAGCTGGCTCCCATCTTATCAGACGCATCGTTAAAGACGAGCAACGAGCTCAGCATGGAAGTGACAGCATCTATTAGGACCATTGCAGAACAGACGATCAGATATCAAGCCTGGCGTAAGAGGAATTATTGGTTTGATGATGAGTGCCAGAATGCGTTGGACAAAAAGAATCAGGCGTACAAAGAATACGCAGATAGGAAAACTAGGATGAAGAGAGAACACTATGAAAATCTCAGAAGAGTAACGAATAAGATAATTAGGATTAAGAAAAGAAAAACCTATGACGATCAATTGAGAAGTATAGATGTAAGTTTAACGAGCAACCACACAAAAAAAGCGAAACAAGTAGTGAAAAGCCTGAAACTTGGTTTTCAGCCCAAAACCACGCTCTGGCGACGACGCTGATGAAACCAAGATGAAGGAAAAATGGGCATCATATTTCAAGAACCTCCTTAATCACTCGCACAGCTCCAGAACATCGGAGCCTATAGATGTCTGCGGAGAGCGTCCATTGGCCCCACCAACTCTGGATGAAATTTTTGCAATCATCAATGCCCAAAAGAATAATAAAACGCCGGGCATCGATGAGACTCCAATGGAGCTCATCAAATATGCTGGTGGTAGTGTTCATCAAGCTATTCACAAAACAAAGTCATCCAGTACATTGGGCAACAAGAACATATGCTGAAAGAGTGGAGCCAATTAATTATATTCCCTATCCACAAAAAAGGTGACAAGCTACAGTGCGAAAATTATAGAGGCATATCCCTACTTTGTACGGCGTACAAAATTTTTTCAAAGATCTTAGAAAATAAAATCGGATCATACGCCAACAGTATTATTGGGGAGTATCAAGGTGGTTTTAGAGCAGGCAGATCGAAGGTAGACCAATTGTTCACAGTCAAGCAGGTACTTGAAAAATGCTGGGAGTGCAACATAGACGGTCACCAAATTTTCGTTGACTTTAGGCAAACATCCAACAGTATTGATCGTAACATACTGTGCCAAATAATGCTTTGATTTGGCATCTCAGCCAAATTAGTCCATCTTACCAAAACCTCCCATAAATATCGGACTAAAGAAGGGAGATGGGCTGGCCCCATTGCTATTCAATTTGGCTCTGAAGTTCGTCATAAGGAAGCTGCCTGTACATTACTATTCAAGTCGAGCCAAGTAGTAGTCTATGGGGACGACATAAACATTTTGTCACGGTCATTAATAACCGCGAAAGAACTCTTCCTGAAACTCGACAGTGAAGCAAAACTAGTTGGGCTACAAATCAATGAAAATAAAATAAAGCTCATGACGCGGTCGAGGAAAAATACCTCAAGTACAGAAAATAACCCAAGCATCCGCAAATATATTGAACGAGTTTGAACGACGGGTCCTGAAGCCAATAATAGGAGCGAGGCTAGACGGGGACCAATGGCGAATTCGATACAACCATGAGTTGTACGAAATTTTCGACGAGCCGGCGGTCTCAACGATTATAAGACTGTGGAAGCTGCAATGGGCTGGCCAAATGAATCGTATGGACGAACAACGGATGCTCAGAAAGGTATTCGTTAGGAGAACTGAAAGCCGGAGGTCAGTGGGGAAATCGAGGAAACGCTGGTCTGACTCGGTCGACGAAGACAGTTCATCACTGCTCGGATTTCGAAATTGGAGGACACGGTCAATGGACCGAGACAGTTGAAGGCACTATTTGCAGGAAGCGAAGGCCCAAGAGGGGCTGTAGTGCTTTACAGGAAACTTTGTGTTTTAATTTTGATCAAAATAATATTTTCAAGATATTTGGCGAAGATTGAATAAGATAATTTTAAGCGCCATAACCTGCTTAGTATTAGATAGAAACGGTTTAAAAAGAAAAAAAATACCTGAAAGGGATTCTGATTAGCTTTAATTTTACGAGTAGTAACCACAATTTTTTCTCTACGCTGCACTATTTTCAAGATGTTTTGGAGCAAACTGAAATATTTTTTTCTGATCTTAATAAGTTTCCTATTATCATGGGCCTATAAGCTAGAGAGAAAATACAAAAAGATGAATGTAAATATATTACCAAATAGCTATTTCTATTTGCTACAATTTTGGTCATTGTTACATGGATGATTATTCATAGATAAGCCTGTCCTGCAAGTTTCATAAAGATCGAATGGTATTTAATGAAGTCATAGCAATTTGAATTTTTCTGTATTCGTATTTATCGACTCAGACACTAAAGCTTTGCTAGGATTTACATGAAAGTTTCAGTTATGATAGGTAGCATGATTATCTTTGAGAAGTGGTTCAGCTAGTGGTATCAGTAATCTTAAAACAAAATAGTGGCTATTTTAAATGAGAAGATTGAATAATTTTGAGATATTTTCCCCCAACTTCAACGTTTAACACTTGATTCAATTTAATGAATGACTGAAGATGAGTGCCTACAATTATTACTCATCGGTGAAACAAGTCGAGGAGGCAGGAGAGAGCTCCTAACAAAAGGGCTTTGTAACCATTCTAGTGTTCGAAAAAATAAGCCATATGTGACAAAACGTAGCCGATATGAGTATCAAATGAAAATTCTTTATGAGAGCTATTCAAAACAGCACTTAAACTGTCAGTTTTTGCTTCAGGGGGGGGGGGGGGGGGCACAGGGGGGTAATACACGAAAAATGTGTTTCCTCCTCGCGATTGGACACCGGTGATCTAAAAAATTATCAAGGGAGATATTTATGAGTTTAACAATAATAAATACCTCAGAAGTCATAATTCGTTCAACTTTGTTAATAATAGTATGATTTTCGAATTTCACGTTTTCTTCAATTAAATCGGATGGATGCTTGTACACCCAGCAAAACTCGATATTTAGGTAGCCTCACACAAGACCCTAATACCCTTTAAGTTTGATGAAATTCGTAGCATATTCACAGAAGTTATATCCATTTGAAATTTCTGCAATTACAACAACAACAGTACACATTTTGGTATTTTATAGACTTTCTATCGAATCAGATACTGCAGCTTTGATTTGATCTTCTTAAAATTTTCATATAAGATTGATGGCATAAATGCTTTTGGGATTTCATGATTTAAGTGAATTTTGTTAGTTGAAAATGGTGAAACAATGAATTTTATTTTAAACGAGCAAATCACTTTGACATATTTCTTGATTTGATTCGTTGCTGGTGACTACATTTTGCATGTTGAGTACAAAATCCTTCTGACATGAGTGTAGATCTGTCTACCCTCCTTGTTTTCGTCTGTGGAGAGGTTTACCTGTATTTCGGGCTTATATTCGTCTATCATGCCCAGGACGTTAGAAATGAATATGCTGAAAAAAATGGGCCTAATGAGACCCCCGAGTTAATACAAAATGGTTTTGGACAAGCTCTACCAGCCAACGAAAAGGTAGTTTGTTCCGTCATGAAGCTGTCTATAATTTTTACAATATGGGCCGGGAAATCGAGATTTATCATTTTGTAGACAAGCACTTTGATCCATACGGAGTCAAAGGCTCCTTCCACATCAATCAAGCAAGCTACAAAAAGCTTATTGTTTCGCTAAATTCTCATTATATCGGCTCGGCTTTTTTGAAGCCAAATTGTCTTTCGTATGATGCCTTCAAATATTACCTTTTCAAGTAGCTTCCCAATATTTGAAAGCAGCGAAATTGGACGAGTATCGGCTCCGTTAGTAATGCCTGACTTATTGGGTATTGAAATTTTATTCAGAATGATCGTGAAGAGAACAAAGAAAATGGGAAAGCGTTTTAAGCAGGTGATTGGAGATTCCATCAGCCCTTGTTGATTTTTTGGAATTTCGCTCCAGTGCCCTCTGGACTGACAAACAGACCATGGCCAGTAGATGCGCCAGAGCGATTTAAATCAGAGAACCTGGTCAAGCACAATTGCTCATGGTCCTTGCCGAAATTCGTAGTGGTCTTGCTCACTAACGAAGTAACTTGAAGAACTTTCGCAAAATGTTTTGCGATCAAGTCAGCAATATATTGGTCATCCGTAAGTATGGAATCCCAGGCAGCCTTTTTCTGCCAGTTATCCTATTGATATAAGGAAACCTACAAGGACCTGGTTGGGAACCTTCCAGGGCTTGCTCAAATTGCTCGTTAGCAAAAGCTATGATTGTCCACGAGTTAATTCGGCTTAGGACATGATCACTACATCATACTCCCAGTTGACCATATTTAAATTGCGGTAGTAGATCCTTGCGAGTAGCTTTCTAAGTCAACTACATCTACGATGAAGCTCCAAGATGTCCTCTGCTAGACCTCGATAAAGGACATTTGTCCAGGATTTCTTCATGGAGATCTTTGAGATGATTGCATCCATGGTTGAATTTATACATGCGATGCTGTCATCGATTTCCGGAATTGAAAGATTTTTCAATCGAAATTCTCTTCACTTTCCCATAAAGGTCAGCACTAACTGCTGTCCAATCGATTTACCTGTATGGAATTAAAAGTTTAGGATCTGAAACCTGACGTTTCACACCCTTTTCTACTCTGAACGTCAGCTCAAGCAAAAGATAGCGAGACTCCACACTCGAAACTCCTTCAACAATTTACCAGGTTGGCAGATACGATGAAGAAGTCAATGATGGACGAGGTAATCAATATAAAATCCCAATTTGATTGAAGCCAGTTAGAGATAGCTTTTCCATAGCCATTAGATGCAATATTTTCCCATAAGGTGACTCTTTCCACTGTTTCAATGAGTTCCCTCACTGGATATCCATATCGAACATAAATCCCCATAAACGGAAAAGTCCACCCTCCCATTATATCTGCTTCAATCATTTCAGACTTGAAAGGCAGTGCCTTTGGACTTGCAGGTGATCTTTGGGTCAAGTCTGGTCAAGTATTTTTGAACAGAATTCCTTTTGTAGTGTGAGGCTAGAGAACATATGATGAAGATGAAGAATTTAATGGAACACATCACGACAACATACTTTGAAGGCGAATTTTAAATGCTCAGCTTTGTCTCTCTAAAATTATTGAAATTTTTATAGAGGGAGATGAACGAGTTTGAACAAATCACGGCCGGAAAATTGTTGGCAGTTAGTGCTCGAAACCGTATTTCGGTTATTCTTCGACTGATGTGGTTGCTGCATTGGCTGATGTCTGGGTTTTCTCGAATAGTATTTTTTATAGAGGCGGTGATGTAACGCCTCCTTTCATGTTTTTTGCTTCTGGAGATTCTTCTTTCTCTCCTCAACTCCTTTTGCTTTAGGACACCTCTAAAACTCGTAGTGTGTCCCTTAGCATTGCAGTGGATACAGAATATCTCTTCTTTTTTCTCGTCCTTCGAGATTGGACATTCAATCGAATTGCGTTGCTTGTTGCATTTTACGCAGCCAACTTCAAGTCTGCAGTTAGAAGCGAAATGGAAAAATCTTTGACAACTGAAGCACTGGGAAGTGCTCCTTTTTTAACGATGTTGCCATTGTATCTTCTGAGATAGCAAGAAAGTCTGGTTTGAACTGGATCAACAAAGCGGAACGCATCATTTTTTCCCACCGAAAGGTTACCGTCGGGAACCTTTTTGCTAATAGAATATCTTCTTCAAGGTGCTCCTTCAGCTCAGCCACGAAATCCTTCTCGTCGTACAAACTGTTCACGCCTTTGCGTTGCAGAGTCAATTTTCACTCTCCTGGAAGAGTGTAAGTGTAACAAGCCTCTTTTACATACTTCAGAAAATTAAATTGGTTGGTATGATTCTCAGCCGTTTTAGGGTAGAGCAAAGTTCATGAAGAGCTGTTCACCACTACGTTGAACTCTGGTTCCTATACAGAATTTCGTGTGCATGCCCTTTAACGCTATCTCTGAAAGGCTTTAGGTCAAACCTATCGCACACTATAGGAAGCACCCTCTCTTTTTCGGTAGCAGCCACACTTGGCTGCTGGGGCTTAAATTTAACTTTGTGTGCATGCCCTTTTAACGCTATCTCTGAAAGGCTTTAGGTCAAACCTATCGCACACTATAGGAAGCACCCTCTCTTTCTCGGTAGCAGCCACACTTGGCTGCTGGGGCTTAAATTTAACTTTGCAACCCTCAAGGTCTTGCCTTCCACACGGCTTGGGCATGGCCCCTGAACAACCAGCGGAAGCTGCTTTTTGAGCTGAAGAAAATGCCGCTCGCTCAGTTGGAGACCTTATTGACCTCCTTCTCGCTTCCTTTTTTGGCTTTATACCATCCTCTTCATCGTCAGCATTGTCCATGGAACTCCCTCCCTCGTCCATCTCCATATCACTGAAAACCTCCTGAACTTGCAGTTGCATCTTGCAACAGGCAAGCAAGTCCACAATAAACTCTGCTTTTATGTCCCCCCCCCCAAATTTTTCACAGAAACACTGTAAGTTTTTCTTGGCTCTCCACGTGAAGCTTGATTTCGAGGTGGTAAGCTCCCCATACTGGCTATTTTCCCCCATAGCCATGGGTTCCAAAACAAAATTGGGAGTAATGTCATGGGAAAATAAAAAAAACTGTAACCCTTATTACCTTGTGACAAAAAGAATCAAAAAGCAATTAGTTGTATTGTTAAGAATAAAAGAATAGCAGTTAACAAAGATTTATAGTACTGGAAACTGGCTCTGTTCTTCCAGAAGAATTCGTGTAATTGGACATAAATCAATAAGTTTTTGATTCTGACGGCGTCCCAATTATATATCACATATATAGACGGACCACCGATAAGAAAATAAAATATCCTCCAAATTTGGGTTTGCAAGGCCAACAATTTCAATGGAGATAATCGTTTACTAGATTCATTGATACTCGTCGAGCTGGAACGGAGCAATCTAGGTATTGGTGTCTGAATGACAATGTCTAAATTATTCGTGGTTATTTTTTGTTTTTCGTTACTTAATTTTGAGTTTCAGCTCATTATTGCCACATTTAGTGTTTTTGTAAATAATTTTGTTTATTTGGTATCCGTAGGCCAATTCTCTTTTTTCTTTAAAAGCCGTCGAGCCTTGCTTTGTTGTGTGAGCAGACGTGTTTTGACTACTTCGAGTCATCTTCAGTGTCTAAAGGATGTGTTGTTTATTTTCTTGTGAGTCAATAACGATGAAACATTTATCCACATATCGTCTGTAAAATATTACATTCTTTTGACAATTTTGCGTATAAAAACTTCTTCCAAAAATTGTAAGAATATTTCTGACATTATTGAGGACATTGGATGTCCCATACCCAGACCATCCTTGGCAATGTTTGTGTTGTTATTGAACTTAAAATAGTTCTGCTTGATTGTGGTCTTTATGAAATTGAGCAGTTGATCTGTGAACCGCCGGCGGTTGTTGTATGAGGAGAAATTTCGGCAAAATCTTCTACTGAATTAATTATTAGCTTATCATAACTTAGAACTATCTACTTATAACTAGTTAAAATTTATGAGGCTAGCTTACGGCCAAAGAGAAAGGTTTTAGTAGCTACTGGTTTCTAGTTCGCCAGGGCACGGATTAAGGGATTGGGCAAGTCATTTGCTTTCGTGATGAATTTATCACGGCGCGAAGCAGCGAGTTTAAAAATTGCCCTAACGCCAGTTTTTCAGAAGAAAAATAAGACGGGTTATTAAGTACCATTTTCAGGCATCTATTTTGCGTGATCTGAAGCTTTGTTACTAGATATTTAGCACATTGGATCCAGGTAGGTGAGCCATATAGGATGATCGGTTGGATTGGCATTTTGACGATGAGGACTTTGTTTCTGGTATTGAGACGCACATTATGATTAAGAAGGGGGTGTTACGAGAACACGGCCTTAAACGCTTTGGAGCTAATATGCTCAATATGACTCGTAAAGGTTAGTTTTTTTTCGAATATAAGTCCAAGATAATTGGGATCCTCACTCCGGGGAATAGTTTGCCTTAAAAAATTTATTGGTCGCTTGGGTATATGAACGGGCTTACGCTTCCTGGTGAAATATATTAACTTCATTTTTGTAACATTAATTTTAGTTTACCATCTATAGTAGTGATGATATGTAAGTTCTAACGCCATTTCAAGGCTAGAAATAATGGACTTTGAGTCTGCGCCTATGCTGTATATGCAAATGTTATCTTGGCAGTTTGATAAGGAATCGTAGTAAGATAGTGATGGGCTAAGATGGGAGCCTTGAGGAATACCGGCAGTAATACTTTTCACTGGGGAAGTGCTTTCCTCTACTTTGACCTGAAACTTCCTGCCAGTTAAAAATGCTTGTATAAGGCTCAACAAGCATGGGATTGTGTTATAATTCTGAAGTTTATAGATAAAAGCATCATGCCAGACTGTATTGAAGACTTTTTCTGTGTCCAGCGTCACCAAACCTACAGACAATTTGTTGTACATCGCTGCCTTGACGTCCTTCGTAACACGGAAAAGCTGATACTCTGTCGAATATCTGTTTCTGAAGCCAAATTGGAAATCGGGTAAGATATTATTGTTAGCCATTGAATCGTTTAATCTTGTTAGGATTACTCTTTCGAAGAGCTTACCTAAATCTGGTAGCGGGCTAATAGGCCTGCAGTTGTTGGGAGAGTGCAGATCTCTTCCAGGCTCCAGGATAGGTATTACTAGAGCTTGTTTCCAGAGAAAGAAAGAAAGCCTAAGGCAAGCGTTAAATAGGAGGCATATATAGGCTACTCCTTTTTTGGGTCGATTTTAAAAACTATATTCGGCAGGCCATCGATACCTGGTCCTTTGCCGTTTCTAACTTGTTTAAGTAAACCTATTAACTTTCTGATTTTTATTAATGCACCAGGAGGTAAAGATGTTTGATTAGGTGGTTGTTTCAAAGCGTCAGCCACCAACATTTCTGCTAGATTATCGCAGAACCTTTAGGAAATATTATGGAACTGATGAAATTTATCTGCGAGTATATCTGCTTTTCCTTGATTGGAGTAAATATGCTCTTCGTTGTTATTTATTGTCGAATATGGTAACATATGATACATTCGTTTAAAAATTCTATTTAAAAACCAGACTTTACGCAAGTTGTAGTCCAGATTTTTTAGCTTGTTGCTCCATCGGAAATCCCGGAGCTCATTAATTCTATTCCTGATTGCTAGATTGTGGCTATTAATACCAATTTTAAGAGACCTTATGCGGTTCTTTTTGGTATTAACATCGCAACTAGTTTCGTTTTCTTATGAGATTGTAGGTTTCTTCGTCAAATTCTAAATTGTAAGAACCTGTTAATAGTTTTGAGACACTACACTCAATAGCTTACCGGATAGTGTTTGTGCATTTTTCAATTTGCTCTTCACATACTGAGGGAGTGTTTAACGAGTCTATGGTTCTTGATGTTAAGCTCACTCTTTTATTAATATAACTGTGGAATTGTAACCATTTTGCTTTTTTATAACAGTAATATGTTTTTCGAACATTACAATTATCTCTCGTCGTTTCTAAGGAAAATATTACAGGAAGATGGGGAGACTAGAGAGCTTGCAAGACACTCAACTCAGACGGAGTTGGTCACTAAGAACCGGATCCAGAGTGGGGCCAATTCCACGGGGAGAGTAGAACGTGGGTTCTTTAGGGGAATGCACATAGATATTTGCCTCTTTGGTGAGATTAAATAAAATGTGCCCCATGTTGTTGCTTCGTATGCAATTCCAGTGTCAATATCTAACGTTCAGGTCTCTGCAAAGTAGGTACCTTTGGTTAGTCCGAGGATGATTTATTATTAGAAATATGACTTTGTAAAATAAAGGGAATAAAGTAAGTACCTTAACTGATTTATCAAAAATCAGTAGCAGAAAATGCATTAAAATTGCTATATTAGTGATAAAATCTTTAAACTTGCGTGAACTTTGGTATTTTTGTTTTATTTTTATTGGTGCTTATCCTTTACTATTATGCAATCAATTTCCACTTTCTAATAAAAACTAGTTCCAACATTTTGCAACAGCTAGCCTCGTTTCAAAGTTATGGATGAGCAAACAAAAAAAAATTATATATGTATATTTCCAAAAAAGTGAATAACGTTTAATATTTAATAAATGTAGAACAGAGTCAGCATTTCAACTAACATTATTGTTTCTATTAAGTGTATAATAATAATTTCATCGCATTTCACTTAGAGCTAAGCCATCTAACCTAACCATGTAATCAAAGCAAAATATTTAAATTTAAAACATTCAGTATTGAAATTTCTCTTCAAATTAGTAAATCCTTTTACTGAATAGAACATAAGCCGGTCTTTAAATGAACATATTCCAGGTTCAATTCAATTAAACGTATTAGGAGTAGCCAACAATATTATGTTATGATATTACGTGTGCAGGAGTATGTGTACATGTGAGTTTGCCTGAATGTCCTTTTTGCAGGCAACAATATGTGGGTATGTATGGAACTATGTTGTGGCCGTCTCGTGGTTAGTTCATACAATATTTGGTTTGGATTCGCAAGTTAGTGAGATGCTGTAAATGTTTTATGCATCCAAATGCTACAAAATGTGGTTGCAATGTTGTTAAAATTCTTGAGCAAAAACAAGCGAATGCTGAGAACTAGCTACTCATATGCAGCGATTTATTATGTAACAAAAGCGTAAATACAAGAGGAAAAGCTACGATCTTAAGAAATTCGGAAAATGGAATTTTGTTGAAAATACCTACGGCAGAATTTCGATGGTTGTGTTATGAAGCTCCTACTATCGTCTACTTTTTGGCGGATATTTTTGGTAGCGATATTCCTCGCCTAAAATGGTGTTGTCTACAGTCTGGAGACAGTGTATCAAATTGTTTTCGGTGTTAGGGATGTGTAGTTTTCCTCCCTGCTGTGTTCTACTGTGTTTTCCTATGTTTCGCTAGAGTGGTAAACTGTTAGGACCTGGGTGTGGCGTTTATGTGTGCTGTCGTTTTTTGTGTGCTTTTGCCTTTCTGTCGGTTATCCTTCAGCTACAACACTAAGCGCTACGGCACTGGGTATACGAATACAAAGTTGGTGTAAAATCTACACTGTGATGAGTATGATGGTGACTGGTTGAACAGAATCTACATGTATGTATGTATGCTGGTGTCTTAGAGTACTTTTACTATCTTACAGAGTATTTACAAGTTTACGTCTAATTTGGTTAGGTTTGATGCGAATTCGATTAAATATTCAGGTAATATCGCAGCTCGATTTAATAACATTCTCAACAAACTATAGCAAAGTTAACTAAATGTAATCTGTACAAAGTATATGACCTGATTCGCTGCGCGTTTTATTTATATATTTCTGTATTTCTCATAATGATGGCCATTTCGACTTTCTACACCGTCCAGTGATACCGCCAGAACATAATTTTGTTTCGATTTGCAACCAATAGTGATATTCTCAAATTGAATTTTGAACGGGTTTTGTATTTGTTTTGTTGTAGGTATTTGAGGGCCAGACGAACACACACCATAGTAGTAGGAATAGCATTCAGTTTTTTTCCAGTTTATAATTTAATATTTTATTCAACCAAGTGTTGATTTTTTTTAATTTAATTTTTTTTGATAATATTTGGTGTTGGCAGCATACAGGAAGAGTGCGGCAAATACAGGAAGCGGAAAGAAAAAGAAAAAATATCCATTTTTTTATAAATAATAGAGATTAGAAACATAGGAGAGGAGTAATACAAAATTTAATTAAAAAAGTAGTTTACTACACTCTTGGATTGCAACTAAGCAACAAATAAATTTTAACGATTAGCAATTACCTGTATGTTGGTGCTTTTGTATCGAATTCGGTTAGTTCGTAGTTGTTATTGCCGTTGATAGATTTCGCAGCAGCTGCCGCGCTTGCGTCCTCCACAATAAGGGCGCAATTTGAATTCGTATCGGATTCGCCGCCCGGTGCTCCTCCTTCCATACAACCGTATAAATGTTTATTTTTGAGATATCGAGGAGGTGGCGGGTTTTCATGGATTAAAAGCGATTCACGTTCACTTTCTCCCGAACTCATTCGCGATCGCTCTCGATCACGATTCCCCACTTTAGGCTCAGTATGCAGGCCGCCATTTATCGATGTACTGGTCACCTGTTGGATTGAAGATTAAATAATAAAAATACGTTTTGAACTGTTTTCAAGCAGTAATAAATAATTTGAGGAAGAATCAGTTTGTCAAATATAGTTCATAATTCAAAACAAATTGTACAGGAATCGATTGTTACAATTAATACGGCTTCCATTCTTCTTACTCTCAGAATAGTAATGTAGTTAATTATAATGATCATTATAGTGTAACACTGCAGTTCAATAGTTTAACGTGTCCGAACTCAATTGAGGCTTCCAAAACAATGAATTTTACTAGACTTTTCTGGCGCTGCGAGTACTGTTAAAATCTTTAGGACTGCTTAAATTTCTGCATTTACGTAGGACACTACAACTGGCCAATCTGACTAATTGATCGGCCCGACCAAAACTGGTCATAACAATTCAGTATATGTTCGACTTTTTTAAATCGACTATAAGTTAAAATGGGAGTAGAAAAAAGAACTGAATCAAAAGAACCGTAAAAGAATTTAAATACTACTGATGTCAGGCGGGCGCTGTTCATCTGGGTCGCTGTCACCGTCCCCACACGCGATCTGGCCACTGAAGCATGTGTATACTAGACTTTCATAAGGTTATATGCTTACCTGACAGTTTTCAGTATCCCGAATCATATATCGATTATTTGGGAGCACTTTCCAGACAGTATACAGTCTTTGTACTTTGGCATAAGTTGTTATTCCTTCCAATAGTGGCATCGGCATTCCTAATTACGACAAATTCACCTTCTTCAAAAACTTCGGCCGGCTTAAACCTCGATTTATAATAACCCTGCCTTTTTCCTTAGATGAACAATCTCTTAAAGTTTGCAAATCATGATCAGCTTAAGCCAACAGGATTTCATCTAAATATTCACGCAACTAACCAACATATGGTCCTTGCTGTCTTACACCAAACAACAGCTCACTGAAAGTGCATGTATGTAGCTGTCTGATGTACGGGATTGTTAAGGGCAAATTCGACTTGACTTAACACCTTTGACTAATCCAAATGCTAGAAAGGTTCTGTGAACTTTATGTTGAAGTTATTACTATATATTTATTCCACCTGAATACTAGCTTAAGCTGACGGCACTACAACCTTCACATGTTCTATATTTCGTTTGGAAGGAAATGTTTGAAGGTTACTGGACGTTAAGCAAGTGTCTCGATCACTAATTATTCGTCGTCATCCATACACTTAACAGCTCCGGAATGGGCAATACCCTCATCAGTGGCTCTTATAACATTTTCTTCCGTTTTTTGACACATGATGTAACAAATCACGATTTGTTTTTTCGCGATACATTAATCTATCCTGTAACACATACGGTTTTAATATTTTGACTGCGAATTTCTTACGAATCTTTGCCAACAGCAGATCTCATTTTAAGTAATTTGTATTTATATGTCCACATCGTCAATATCAATCAATGCTACTGCAAGGCACCGACTTAAAGTGTCAACATGTCCCATATTTACGCACTTTACTGTTGAATACTGTAATTGTACTCTTCCAAATCTAAAGCCCAACATGCATTTTGAGCATTTATGCTCTTTTTGCTTGATGTTATAGTTAACAAGTTGCAATCAGTAACTATTGGATTGTTCGATAATTAATGTCGTTTTTTTTTTCATGTTTTTAAAGTAATCTTATTTATATTACTTACAAACATTAATCAATGATATATTGAACATTTTGTTTGATGATCTTTTGCTATCTTTTGATAAGTTGAAAAATTCCACGTTCGAAGAAACTTTGCTTTTTAGAAGCAAACAACTTGTCCAACTAATTTTTAACAGCCTTTTTGGAATCGAATGTTTTACTATTCAAATGGTTTTGAGGGTAGCGAAACAAATGATAGTCTGATAGTGCTAAGTCAGGGCTATAAGGTGGATGTGACATCAGTTCCACATTGAGTTCCATTAATTTTTGACGGGTTATTAAAGAGGTGTGGGGTCTGGCATTATCATGATGGAACATCAAGCCTTTGCGATTGGCCAATTCAGGGCATTTTTTCTTAATATCTTCGTTCAATTTCGATATTTGTCGACAATAGACAATTGAATCAATAATTTGGTTTCGTGGAAGCAGCTTAAAGTAAGTTATACCCTTGTAATCCCACCACACAGAGAGTCAAATCTTCTTTAAGTGAATATTGGCTTTGGATGTCGATTGTGGGGGCTCATTTTGCTTGGTCCATGATCATTTTTGGATCACATTATCGTAAACAATCCATTTTTCATCTACCGTTATGATTTTTTCTATAAACGGGTTATTTTGGTTACGATTCAGCAAAGAGTCGCAAATGTTAATGTGTTTAGTGAGGTGGATTTATTCCGTCGCAGACGGGGCCAAGCCCGTGTGAGAAAGGAGGAAGGAGTCTCTTGTTTCGCCGACCCATAGCTTCCATGATTCCTCATCCTAAACCCAACGATTGAATATAACTAAATGTTCTTAGACTCACACATAGGGCTTACTGTTTCTCCCATAATGGGATATTAAATACCGAGAAATGCCAATAACTGTAAATATATACATCTATGGCGCTGCTACTAAATCCTATTTACACCTCCTTTGTGGGGGCGTAAGAGGGTGAAGGCGAGCTTACTGCGCCTGATAACTGAGTCGAAGTAATAACCATGCCGGCGGAATGAAAAATGGGCGACGAGCTAGCTCCCTGTCCCTGGAAAACCTTAAAATGTTTCAAAACCTGCAGAAGGGCCTTGGGATGGATTGAACTCACGGCGATGACCTCGCAACTGAAAACAGGACTATAGGATTGGATCCTGGGATGTCAGATCACTCAATTACCCTGGGGCTATTAAGGACCTTTTACAACATGCCAGACAATATAAATTAAAAATACTGGCGGTCCTGGAAAAAAACTGGACTGGAAAGATATTCGATCGCACAAAATATTCAAAAGTGGGAAGCGTACTGGAAAACGAGAATCCGGAGTGGGCTTCATTGTGAATAGGACGTTCCAATCGCACGTTATTGATTTGAGGCAGTTAACGAACGGTTGTATGCGATCCGTATAAAAGTGAATTCTTCTCAGTCTGGCTGATGAATGTACATGCCTCGACCGAAAAAAAGGATGAAGAAATGATGGAAATGCTCTGCAATCACCAAGAAAGACTAGTCACAAAAATAGTTCAAGGTAATTTGAACGCTAAGGTTGGCAATGAGCTATCTCATCGGGGAACGACTGGAGGATATAGTCTTTACAACGAGACAAATGACAACGACCAGCGCCTAGTTGACTTGCTTTTCACATCGACGCATTCATAAAACTGCCTGGATGTCACCGGATTGCAACATACAAAACCAGATTGAACATCTTCTGGTCCAACGCCGTTGGGCCTCAAGCATACTTGAGGTCCGTACATACCGAGGAGCCGATAGCAACTCAGATCATTACTTGATCAAATTAACCTATCGATGTCATAGGTCAAAGGCGTAGTCGGCGAAGACCAGCCCGCTACAAAAATTTGACATGGAACGGCTCTAAATGGCGTCTGTGGCGAAAAATTTCATGCAGACCCTCAATAATCAACTGCCTCCCATCTTAGTAGACGCATTGCTGAAAACAAGCAAAAAGCTCTGTAGAAGTGAAAGCCGCTATTAAAACAGCGGCAGAACACACAATTGGACATCAAGCCCGGCGCAAGAGAAATGATTGGTTCGACGATGGGCGCCAGAATGCGCTGGACAAAAAGAGTCAGGCGTGCAAAGAAAATATAGGTAGGAAAACCAGGGCAAAGAGAGAGCACTATGATAATCTCAGAAGAGTAGCGAATAAGATGATTAGACTAACGACAACCAATTGAAAAGTATCGATACAAATCTACCGAGCAACAACACGAGACAAGCATACAAAGTAGTGAAAAGCCTAAAACATAGATATCAGCCCAAAATTACGCTCTGTCGTGATGAAATCGGCAATACCATCGCTGATGAGACAAAGGTTAAGTGAAGATAGACATCATACTGTATATCAAAACCTCCATAATCCTCCACACAGCTCCAAAACATCGGAGCTTATAGATGTCTACGGAGAACTTTCATTGGCCTCACCCACTCTGGATGAAGTTTGTTCCACCATCGAATCCCAAAAGAATAATAAGGCACTGGGCATCGATGAGATTCAAGTGGAGCTCATCAAATATGGTGGCAGCAGTGTTCATTAAGCTATTCACAAAGGCATCCAGCACATTTGGCAACAAGAACATATACTGAAAGAGTGGAGCCAATCAATTATATTCTCTAAACAAGTTGGGTAAACAGACCTACGGTCATGTCAGAAGGGTTTTGTATTCAATTTACAAAATGCAGTCACCAGATCGAATAAAATCAAGAAACGATTTTATTGGAGAAAATATGAAATTCGAAGTTGAACGAATTTCGTGTTCTGAGATTTTTGTTGTTGTTATACTCATAAATATCTCCCTTGATAATTATTTCAGATATCCATTCGCTAGGGAGGAAACACATTTTTCATGTATTTCCCCCCTGTGCCCCCACTGAAGCAAAAACTGACAGTTTAACAACTGTTTTGAAAAGCTCCCATGAAAACTTTCATTTCATACTCATACCGGCTACGTTTGATGAATTTTTATTTTCAGGAGCCACTCTCCTGTACTGTTATCATCGATTCATGGCCAATTTTTTCGAATCCTAGAATGGTTACAAAGCCCTTTTGCTAGGAGCTCTCTCCCACCTCCTTGACTTGCTTCGCTTACGAGTATTAATTGTTGGTACTCATCTTCAGTCATTCATCAAATTGAATCAAGTGTTCAAAGCATACACCTTAAACGTTGAAGTTGGGAAAAAATAACTCAAAATTATTCAATCTTCGCATTTAAAACAGCCACCATTTTGTTTTACGATTACTGATACCACTAGCTGAACCGATTCGCAAAGATATTCATGACACCTATCATTCCTGAAATTTTCATGCAAATCCTAGCAAAACTGTAGTGTCTGAGTCGGTAAAAAGCGCATGTTGTTCCATAGCCATATGTTGCTATAGTAATAAATGCAGCGCATATTGTTGCATAGTAATACAGGAAAATTCAAACCACTATAACTTCGCTAAATATGATTCAATCTTTATGAAACTTTCAGGATAGATCAACCTTATAAATAGTCATCTATGTATTTCGTAGAATTTAAGGGTACCGTTAAGATTTTATTCAAGAAAACATAAAATCGATAAATCATACTATTACTAACAAAGTTGAGTGAATTGCGACTTCTAACGTATTTGTTGTTGTTGTACTCACCAAGGCCTACATTCCTGATTTTTTTCAGATTTTTCGGATCACAGGTGTCCAATCGCGAGGGGGGGGGGGACACAAATTTTTCGTGTATTTCCCCTCCCTGTGCGCCCCTCGAAGCAAACTTTGCCAAACAAAGACCTGTTTTGAAAAGTTCTCATCAAGACCTTTCATTTGATACCCATATCGGCCACCTCTAATGAATTTTTTTTTTCGGGGGGTCACTCCCCTATATGGGGAGACCCCCTTTAAATACCTTATAACATTTTTTTGTATTCGAACTTTGAAGAGAACACCACTTTACACCTACATACAAAATTTGATGTTTCTAGCTTAAGTAGTTTCCGAGAAAAACTGCTGTGACACACGGACGGACGGACGGACGGACGGACGGACGGACAGACAGACGGACAGACGGACATACAGGACGCGATTTTAGAAGGGTTTTGTAAAATTATTTTACAAAACCCTAAAAAGGTGACAAGCTACCGTGCGAAAATTATAGAGGCATATCATTACTTTGCACGGCTTATAAAGTATTTTGAAAGATTATAGAAAATAAAATCGGGTCAAACTCTAACAGTTTTAATGGGGAGTGTCAAAATGGTTTTAGAGCAGGTAGATCACCGATAGACTAATTTCTCACTGTCAAGCAGGTACTTGAGAAATGCTGGGAGTTCAACATAGACGTCCACCAAATTTTCGTTGAATTTAAGCAAATATACAACAGTACTAATCTTTACGTACTGAACAAATTCATGCTTTGCTTTGGCATCCCAGCCAAATAACCATAATGACAATAACGTCGACGACATTACAAGTCCGCATGAATAACAAACTCACCGACGCCTCTGATATAAATATCAGACTAGAGCAGGAAAATGGGCTGGCCTCATTGCTATCAATTTGGCTCTGGAGTAGGCCATAAGGAAGCTACCTGTCGATATACGAGATATATTGCTATACAAATCGAGGCAAGTAGCAGCCTATACAGACAACATCAATATTTTGTCACGACCATTAATAACTGCCAAAGAAATCTTCCTGAAACTCGACAGCAAAGCAAAATTAGTAGGACTACAAATCAAGGAGAACAAAACAAAGCTTATGGCGCAGTCGAGAGAAAATACCCCAAATACACAAAATATCACACTTGGTGAATACAATATCGTAAATGTGCGCAAATTTTTGTATTCAGGCACCAAAATAACGAGAACCGGTAATGAAAGAGACGAAGTTCGCAAGGAATACAGCTTGCAAGTAAGATATATTTTTTTCAGTTTTGACAATCTTGAAGACTAGCTGCATATACAGGAAAATAAAGCTTCAAGTATACAAATCTTCGGTTTAACCGGGCGGTTTTTGCAGCCAAAAAAGGAAGAAATGGGTTTCTGTTTTTTCTTTGCAAATCAAAAAATTTTGCGCCAAGATTAAATGTATATGTTTATTTCCTTTAACTTTAGGTGTAAATGGTTCTCTGCTTTTTACTCACTAAATTATTTGAATCAATCACAAATAAGAAACTAACGTATTGAAATCCAAGTCGATAGCTTACTGCTAAGTTAAATCATTTATTAACAGTATGAGGACGAAAGGATCTTCAGTTCAGTCCCCAAGCATTTTGCATTTATTGTGCATCGTGGGTTTTGCACCCCAGGTAGAGTCCTCCACATTAAAGCAAAATATAAACAACTACTCGTAATACCAAGAACTAACCAAACATAGAAATTTAATTTGCTCTGGTGACGGTGGTCATTAATGCTACCTAGTAGTCCGGGAACGGAGTGCAAAATGCTGCCCCCATTGAACTACCGGCTGGAATCAGTTTTAAATAAAATTTCAGACCAGCTAGAAGCTAGAACTGCAGAGGTTGTACGCCAAAAGAGGTGCATAAGGGAGCTAGAGGCCTACTTCCAGTTGCAATTCTGGTTGGAAGAATCCTGTAACACAAAATCCTCAGTTATGATGCCCTGGTTGAAGTTATGTACAACAACATGGCCCCGCAATTTCTTTCTGAAAATCGTATTGCGTATCTTGCAAGGAGGGAAAACGCTTGACTTTGAATAATATTTATCATGATAGCAAACGATAGCGAAATATAAACGCCTCCAACTTCACACCAAATAAAAGTTTATTTAGTAAACATCCAAAAATCAACATTTTGCTTCTCCACATAAGCGCGAGAAGGAAGGTGGCATGCGATTTCGGTTGTGAACCCTCAGCAGGATTGCAACCCCAAAATTTAAATCTTTTTCGCTATATTTGGTCTAGAGCGCCACCTTTTCAGCCAAAAATTGCTAGAGAAAATAACTAGTCTAATTGCATGAAAAATTTTGGCACTAAGCTCTCATTCGTGATAACTAACATCCCCTAACCCTTTCGGAAATTCATTTTGCTTTGTCCGTAAAGAGACGAGACGAGTTACATTGCAGGTCCGAAAACTTGATTACTGGGGATTGCGAGATAGGTATCACTCAAATTAGGCATCAAATCAAAGCGTGTCAATCTGCTTTTAAAGAATAATATGCCCCCCTTGCCCGGGGGCGTAAGGGGAGGCTGCATGCGATTTCGATTGTACTCAAAACCCCCATAAATCCTGGAGCTCAAAATTTGCACTTTTCTCGCCTTACCGCATCTGTAATGCAATATTTTTGGATTTGAAACTACAATTTTGCTCCAGCTTAAATAATTTTTCTGAATGCTCACCAATTTCAGTATATTCAAATTAGATAATATAACATACTATTCCATAAATTATCATAAAAATCCAAAGAAAATAATAGTGCCTAGGTCGATTTGAAAGATGTGTCAACTATTAACATGTGTTGTTGTTGGTGTGATTCCATACAGTTAAAACGACTCTTAACTCACTTGATTATGATCTGATTTCTATAAAATACTGTTGGTATAATTATCTTATATTAATCTACGTAGCTGTAAAATTTTATCGGCAACATCATCGCCGATGAAAACAGCATTAAGGGCAAGATGGGCATCATTTTTCCAGAACCTCCTGAATCCTCCAGCTTGAGAGCCTATATATATTCTAGGAGAGCTTCCATTGGTTTGATAAGCTCTGGATGAAGGCTGTTCTATCATCAAAGCCCAAAAGAAGAGATTCCAGTGGAATCTAAAAAATATGGTGGCAGCGCAGTCCAGAAAGCCATCCATACAATCATCCAGTACATTTGGAAACTAGAGAATATGCCGAATGAGTGGAGTCAAACAGATTCATTCCCTATCCACAAAAAAGGTGATGAGCTACAGTGCGAAAACTATAGAGGCATATCACTACTTTACATGGCTTACAAAATATTTTCGTAAATCTTACAAAATAAAACCAGATCATACGTCAATAGCCAGTCAAACAGGTACTTGAGAAATGCTGGGAGTTCAACATGACGTAAACCAAATATTCGTTCACTTCAACCAAGTATACGACAGTATTGATCGTATCGTACTGTACCAAATAATGCTTTACTTTGGTATTCCAACAAAATTTGTCCATCTTACCAAAATGACAATGACGTCGACGATCTCCCAAGTCCGCATCAATAACAAACTCACTGATGCCTTTGACTCAAATATCGGACTAAAGCAGGGATATGCTATTCAATGTGGCTTTAGAATATGTAATAAAAATGCTTACTGTCGATACAAGAGGTACGTTACTATACAAGTCAGGCCAAGAGGTAGTCTATGCGGATGACATCAATATTTTGCCACCACCATTAACAACTGCCAAAGAAGTCTTCCTGAAACTCGACAGTGAAGCAAAACTAGTAGGACTATAAATCAGTAAGAATAAAACAAAGCTCAAGACGAAGTCGAGGGACAATACCCCAAGCAACCAAAATATCACACTTGGCGAATACAATATCAAAAATGTAGGCAAATTTGTGTATTTTCTTGCCAAAATAACGAGAGTCGCTAATGAAAGAGACAAATACGCCGGAGAGTACGGCTTACAAATAAAATTTTCTGTTCAATTTTGACAATCTTGAAGACTAGCTGTATATACAGGAAAACAAAGCTCCAACTATGCAAATCTGTAAGAAGGTCTGTGCTATGCTAAACATGGACCCTCACCCAAGCATCTGCAAATATCGTATAGTGATCGCCTTTGAGCGACGAATCTTGAGGCGGATAATTGGAGCAAAACTACACGATGACCAATGTCGAATTCGATACAACTATAAGCTGCAACAATAGTAAGACTGCGGAAGCTTCAATGGGCTGGCAATGTGAATTGTATGGCAGAACAACGCATACCCAAAAAAAAGTTTTCATTGAGAGAACTGAAGGGTGGAGACCAGTGGAGAAACCGAGGAAACGCTGTCCAAACAGTCCATCGCTGCTCGGATTTCAAAATTAGAGGACACGGTCAATGGAGTGAGACAGTTGGAGGCGCTTGTTGCAGGAAATGGAGGTCCAAGAGGCACTGTTGTGCTACGAAGGAGAAGAAAAACTGTAAGATTCTAATAAGTTTAAGGAAAGGATTTGGTTTTATGAGAGAAAGCGTAAAACTGTAAAATGCTACTTTTATTATAGGATTTCCCAATAAAAGGTGTTATTTTGATAAAAACTTGTGATTTAAAACCTTGCGACTTCTTCCTTTGTAGCCACGTGAAAGAGAAGGTCTACGACATCAGCCCAGCGTCGATTCAAGACCACAAAGATGGAATTCGTGAGGCTCTCGAGGACATGGGGCAGCCACTTTGCGATTTGGTTATGGAAAATTTCATGAAAAGAATATGGTCCTGTAAGCGTGGTCGTAGTGGTCATTTGCCAGATGTTATTTTCCACTATTAACGACATACTTCCTTCTTTATAACGAAATAAACATCCGATCATTTTTATTAGAAAATGACACCTCTTATTGGAAAAACCTGTATAAAATGTGAGTGGATTTTGTTTTCTGGGGTGCATCCGCTTCAGCATAAGAAGGGACCTCCTTAAAAACTTTTGAAATGTCAAATAAAACTTCTTATTTCGAAAGATATCCACTTCCGGCCTTCCCACAAAGTTTGAGTATTCTAGCTTCTTCAGTTTCTGAGAAATCTTGCTGTGATGCATGGACAGACGGATAGATGAACAGACAGCAATCTTTCCTTCTCTCTCCCCTTCCGCTGAAGGAGAGATTCCTCGAATTGAAGGCATCCCATGATTGTTCTGAATGATGCTCAGCCAGACGTAATGTCAAACGGTTCCAGGCTAGGTTTTCAAGTTGACAGGGGAGGTGTTTAATGGTTAGTCCACATATCTTGCACTTCTGGGAGCCTAGACTCAATCCGTAAATAGCCTTTACCTCCCAACCACAAAAAATTACCCCATTGTAACATAACTTTTTGCTTTAGAGGCAGAATAAATCTCCCCTACCATGGAAGCAAGGGCGTTTTATTGTACAAAAAAGAATCTGTGGAGTTTGTCGCTAAATTTCAGCGGGAAAAAGCGACCAGGCAGTATCTTAATTTTGCTTATTTCATGGAAATATTCGCAAATTATAAACTAATGAATTGAACACTACCTCACCTTCAAATGGCATGACACCAATTTGGGTTATCTCTCCCATCATAAACATTGCAACACTAAAGATAGTCGGGGAACTGCAAGTGATTCTCGTCATTAGATGCAAGCCGGGTTTTTTTCTGTATTTCATGATGCTTGTAGCAGATAATAACGTGGAGTTAGTTGCAGTTATCAGTAGTCATCATTCTGTTTTCTAAATGCCACATAAATTCAAACTAGCTTATTCGAGAATTGGCGAAGCTAGGCTACTTTATCACATGTCTGAAATATGTTTCCACAGCAAGTTAGTTTACTATCTAATACGGTTCTCAGATATCTAATCGAAAAGCTGGTCAGAACCACAATGGAGCCAACGGTCATAGATATACCGGTTGGTATCCTGTATTCAGTTAGTATGATGTTTTCAGATTTAGACACCACTAGCTAAAGATCATGCTCTTTCGTCATATGCTTCACTCTCCTCAGTTTGAGTTAGATAAATTTTGGCATCATTTTTTGCTATTAAGGGACGTAAATTGAAATAGAAAGAGGTGCAAGCTTTAACATCCTGGGAGTGGGAACCCTTAACTTTGTTGGTGACCTTGGTTTGTGTCTTCATTTAATGCACTCTAATGTCAAGATGGCGTAAAGTTATAAGGCTTCAATTCAATAGTTGAACTACGTTGATTTGCTTTTTGGTTGTGCCGGCAATAGCGTATTCTATTTACTTCGGGATTGATTTTTGGGACGCTTTTAACATTGTATTGCCCCTGTTTCCAGAGTCTTGTATGTCCATTCCAGTCTTATTGAGTCGTTCTTCTTTTGCTGATGATGACTACTACCTATCTTCATCGATGAGGTGAGGGTGAGGAAAAGATTTTTAAACTTCCTTATTTGGGTACTGCTCACTAAATGGTCGATACCTGTTAGAGTGGTGGAATTGTATTGTTTAATGAAGTGCACAATAATGAGCATTGTCTGCTGGGAGAATCAAGTAAAGTCACAGATTTATCATCATCATCACCTAGCGAGAAACTAGACCGAATATTTCTAGGCCATGAAGTTTGTTTTTCTGGTTCTTTTCAGGTTATGTCTGCCAATGTTTCTTCCTTGTCCTCCTGAATGCGACACTCGGGATCTGAGTCAACTCCATAATTGTTGCGAATTCCGAGCGTTGTCCGCATTCACTTGTTCGTTGGTTTAGAATTAATTAATATGAACTTTCAGATTGGACCATCCACACAAAAAAATCTTACCTTCCTGTTTTTTGTCCCATTCATTCATTGAAATGGGTCAGAAATCATAAGACAGTCCATACCATTGACGCTTGTCCATGCGTGTAACAATGCTCCCATGACAATGTTATTGATGCAAGTATTTCATAGTATTGTATCATTGATTATTTAATATCTAGAATATCAGCAACTGGTGCGATTATTCACCTTCCCAACATCAATGGTTGCTCAGTGTACGTTGTAGTGCCCTGGACTGCCAACGTAGGGTTTTGCTGGGACCGTGGGTTCAAACTCTTTTGGGGGCAAAATCTTTTTAGTTTTTATTAAATGATAGCATTTCTGAACAGATGATGATTTGCATATAGCTATACTGATACTTTATGCCATCATGGTCATATGCAAATTACTGGAAATGTTGTCTTGGACAAAAACTTAGAAAAGATTAACAGAGGGAACGGGATTCAAGTCTATTGAACTCGAAAAACGTTCAATATTGACGGCAAGTGATTCGAAAAAAAAAGAAAACAAGTTGGGTAGACAGACCTATGCTCATGTCAGAAGGGTTTTGTACTCAACTTACAAAATGCAGTAACCAGCAACGCATAAAATCAAGAAACATGTCAAAGACGATTTTATTGGAGAAAATGTGAAACTCGAGGATCATACTATTATTAACAAAGTTGAAAGAATTGTGAATTCTGAGGTATTTGTTTTAGTTATACCCATAAATATCTCCCTGGATAATTCATTTTTCATGTATTTCCCCCCCCCCGGGCCCCCACTGAAGCAAAAACTGTCAGTTTAAGAACTGTTTTGAAAAGCTCACATAGAGAACTTTCAGTTGATACTCATATCGGCTACCTTTCATGAAATTTTTTTCAGAACCCACTCCTCTGTACTGTAATCATCGATTCATGGCCTATTTTTTCGAATCCTAGAATGGTTACAAAGCCCTTTTGCTAGGAGCTCTCTCCTGCCTCTTCAACTTGTTTCAATCGTATGTACTCAACTTCATGATACCTATCATTCCTGAAATTTTCATGCAAATCCTAGCAAAGCTGTAGTGTCTAAGTCGGTAGAAAGCGCATATGGCTCCATAGCCATATGTTTCCATAGTAATACAGGGCATATTGTTCCATAGTAATACGGGAAAATTCAAACCGCTATAACTTCGTTAAATACTATTCGATCTTTATGAAACTTTCAGAAAAAATCAATCTTATAAATAGTCATCCGTTCGCTAAATTTTATTGAATTTAAGGGTACCGTTTAGATTTTATTCAAGAAAACTTAAAATCGATAAATCATACTATTACTAACAAAGTTGAGTGAATTTTGACTTCTCATGTATTTGTTGTTGTTGTACTCATTAAGGCCTATATTCATGATTTTTTTCAGATTTTTCGGATGGAAGGTTTCCAATCGCGAGGGGGAGGTACGCGAAAAGTTCGTACATTTCCCCTTCACCTGCCCCCCTCGGTACCGATAAGGCAATTTTAAGACTTGTTTTGAAAAAATCTCATTAAGACCTTTCCAATGACACCCTACTCGACTACCAATGGTGAACATTTTTTTTTGAGGGGTCACCTCCCTATACGGGGAGACCCCCCTTAAACCCCTTTGAAAAAATTTTTCACCCTTGAACTTTCAAGAGGTCGCCACTTCTGACCTTTCCACAAAGTTTCATGACTGCAGCCTCTATAGTTTCGGAGAAAAAGTGCTGTGACATACAGACGGACGGACGGACGGACAGACGGACACAGGTCGTGATTGCAATAGGGTTTTGTATTTTAGTACAAAACCCTAAAAAGAGTTAGCCTAGTTGTAACTAGAATCTGGTTGGGACGGTGAATGGAAGGGAAGTTAGACCTTCTACTTTCCACTCTCCTTCCATAACCACTGAGAAGCATTTTTCCTCTCATGATCTTGATAACAGGACAAAAGGTTTTTGCTTGAGAATTGATTGAGATTGAGACGAACAGTGAAATTTAAATGGTTGAGAAAAGCTTTGGGATTTTTAATTTGCAGACTAGAATTTAAATGGCTGTAGAATGTTTTAGATTATTTCTTTGAAGAGAGGAATTATAAAAAAAAATTAAAGATGAAACAGAAGTTTGGTTTGCAAATAAAAGGATTGTAAGAAAACCTACCATAGGCGATTTTAAGCAATAAAACAAACAATTAGGAAATGCGGAAATGATTGCATTATGGTTTGTTTTCCGTTATTGTCTACGAGCAATCGAATTGTTTTTTATTTAAATCTGTTGGATTTTATAAAATAATTTTTTTAAAGCTATTCTGCATTTGAAGAAATAAGAGCAGTACCCAGTGCCCTTCAGACTACCCGCCCTGTGACACCATGGATGCCACCCTGCCAGCTCATACATGTGTTCCTTGACCAGTTCATTTCCAGTTGAGCACCAATCCTTGGTTCGTAGCATGACACCGCTTTAGTCCATTACGGACAATCCCATCAATTTTGAAACTAGAATCTTTGAATGAGAGTTAGAGAAATAAAGAAGAAAAAGCTTTCGTAAAACATACCTACTAATATTTGTTCAAAATCTTCAAAACGACTTTCTCAATTTTTAAGAAAATTTGCTTTTGAAAAATATTCGAAACACTTTGAAAACTTTATTATAACAGGTGGGTCTTACATAGTTGAAAATTATTATTTCAACTTTTATTCAAACTTTTACCTTGGAAATGATGCAAACTACTTTCTTAGCCAACTCACCATACATTTATCGAAATGTAAGTTTTTCATCTGGAAGTAATACTTTATGTGAAAATTTGAATTCCGTGTTATGAGAACAGTTTCCTCTGGCATAAACCATCCTGACGACATGAAGCATAAAATTGAATAGTATATTTGAGAAAAATCTGTACTAGAAAGTTTGCTGTTACGTCACTTTTTCATCTGTTAGCGCAAAAGGAATTCATTGGATGCAAAAGGACTTGATTTTTAGTAGTTTTAACAGAGTAGGCACATACGAGAATGATTTGGATATTTATTCCCTAATAGGAAAAACCGTCGTTTGATTAGTGCAAGTATGCTGCAGTCGATTAAGTGCTCATCAGCATTCAGAAATAAAAAAATTATTCAAGACAACGTTAGTAACAATTTTTTTTCCCATGCTTTAATCTGAATATTGCATATTTGAGCATATCCATCTTGTCGCAATTCAAAATACAATTGCATCCTTTTTCCTGGCAAAACAAGACAGTTCAGTCATAACCATTACTCGTACTATTTATATCATCCTTACAATCGTATGCATACTTGCATGTGTTGTAGAGGAATATGAACGGTTTTGCTGGAAGCGAGGAAAACCACCAAGTTGTTATGAATATGCAATCAGAAAGGAAGTGGGGACTTTTTTATGTACCCATCTCCAATCTACACTTGACCATTTGATTTGGAAGTCCTACATAGACATCTAGTGCTTGTCCTGTCGTTGCAAATTCCTTTTGACATGAATTTGGCAGGCAACAGAACTCAACTGTTTTGGATTCTAAACAACTAGATTGGTTTCGTAACAACTGAATATGATGCTGGCTAACAAAAAAAAGTGAAGTTGATTGGAAATGGTGAAGGCAGTCTCATCTTGATGTTTGTAATTGTTACATCATAGTAGCATAAAAAGTTGATTACATCAGAATGAGGACAGGCGGTGAATTGGATAGTGGTTGCACTTGTTTTATCAATACTTCCCGAAAGCTTATTCATAAGCTTGTTAGCTCTGGATAATAGGAAAATGCTTGTAGTTAGTAGCAGTAGTTATTTCGAGTTTTCAATCGAATTGTGGAGTTCGTCGACTAACTTTTTTAAAATAAAAGACAAACATTTTAATTACCTGCGTTAACTGTTGTTGCTCTACCTCGGGTTCCAGTATCGCTGATGACATTTCGTTTTGCAGAAGTTTAATCTTTTGAATCATTTCACGGATTTCGTACCGCAAAATACCGAGAAAACATAATTTCAGGAATGCTATGACACAATATCCTAAGACGAAAAGGATATCTGCAGTATTTCTAAGCCACGAGATAATACGATCCGTGCAGCCCTGAAAAAAAAATAAGAAATAAAAAGGATAGTTATTAATTGCAACAACATGTCAGAGTTAGCTCTAAGCTACTACTAGTCGTATTAATCCTTGCAGTATATGGCATCGATATGAAATGAAATACGAATGCTCGTTTCAAATGAAAATCAACTGGAACAATGCAATCTATTATTTTCAGTCCATACAGAAGATGTTGAAACAAGGATACGAGTATGCAAGAGAAATGGACGTCACTAGAGCATATGTAGGTTGTACCAATTTCATGTCATTTTGCTCGGTTTTATGGAAGATGAAAGTAAAGTGTAAGTAGACAAAGATAAATTTTAATTAAAAATTTAATTGAACCCTTGGACAGTAGATAAAATTTAATTGAACACTTAAATAATAGAAATGAATAGTTCTCTTTGTAGTATATTCTGATAAGATTTGTTAGAATGATCAAACAGTCGTTTTGAAATTGAATTATGCCAGCACGTACAGACATTTCAAGTTGTAAAACTTCATTTGGCTGCAAGGGTCCAAGTTAGTTTGTTGAAATAGATAAAACGATCACATGGAATTGGAAACGTGACATATGAGGATTACGTATTTCCATGGAGTTGTAAAGTATTTTAACGAAAAATCGACTTTAAAACACACGAAAAAGTGTAAAATAAAAGATGGAATCGAAGCCACATCAGTTTTCCTCGTTTTACTTACGAATGATTAAAAAGTTACTTCCAGTCACTTTTTAAAACAGGAAAGCTGATTTGGCCTCGATTCCATAAAATTTATTTCACAATTTTTAGAGCGTTTTGAAGTCGGTTGTCTTTTCTTAACCGACTCCCAAAGGAAAAAAAGTTATCAGTTTGTCCCGTATATTTTTTTTACGGCTTTTTTTTTATGTATAATCACGCATAACTTTTGAACGATAGAAAAAATATTCTTGTTTTCGGGAAATGATACAATATACTATCTATTAGGTCCCATTTAAAAGACAAGAAAATCAACTAACTGTATAGGACTTTTACCGTTAAAACAAAAAAATTTTCGACTTTCACTCAAATTTTTTAGCATTACTGCTCAACGTATATAAGGATTTTGATTGTAGACTTTTGAATGCAGGACAACTTATTAGTCTAAAATGTGTCGGCACAGAATTGTAATTTTTTTTTTGAAGATTTTGTAGATATTAGCAGTTGAATATGGCACATTGATATCGAGGAATTGAATTTTAATGATCTTTTGTACAAAATATGCCAGTCATTTTTTAGTGTAATTGGTATGAATTAAATGTCCGTGAAGGACTGCAGCGATGGTCCGCTGCCTCGGCGAAAGAGAACGTTGAGATCCGCCGAGATTAGGTCTTGTCTAGGGACGCGTGAATGCACTGGCAGGCTAGCGTTCCGGTATCATGGGATCTTTTCCCCAGTACAAGACCCACTGCAAAAAAAAAAATATTTTTCGCATCCACGAATTTCTGAGAAGATTCTATCATTATCGACCAGAGTCGAAAAAAGGAGGCAACCTGCTAAGGGCTATGGGATTGCTATTTCAGAGGACGAATAGGGCCTTGAAAAAACGGACGGACTTACAGAGACCTCATCGTTATCGACGATACTTATGACCCACAAATAAGAGTGGGGCATCCAGATGGAAGCGGTGCCCCTCGCACCCTCCTAACTGGATCAAGATCCAAACGCAGACGTGGCCATGTATATCCTGTTTGAGCGAATATATTTCCCATTTGAGTGGAAAACTCATACAAACATAATTTGCATGACTCTTTCCCCTAAATGAGGAATACAAACATAACCGATTTATGCCATAGCGTTAAGCAATGAAATCACGTAACCCTATATCATAAAAGGGCACGTGAGCGGGAGGCCACTCTACCCGGCAAGAGCGCCTGGTAAGCAAAAAAAGGGAAGAGCGGGCCTGATGGCTAGCCCATTTTAGGGGAGGAGCCTGCCATCGATGCGGGTACTACACCCGGTCAGGTTTCCAAAAAAAAGGAAGACCAAAGGTATAATTTTTAACTATACATTTCATTAGTACTTCGAATTATAAGAAAAGACCATAATTTGTAGGATGAGAATAAGTATCATTAGTTATATTATAATTGCTTAAGTCTAGATATAAATTGTGAAAACGGGGAACCGAAAGATTTTATTATTTTTAAGATTTACTACTGCAAAAATCTTAGGAAGAATAAATGCATTTATTCTTGTACAAATATTTGAAAAAAACTCAGTTTTATTAAAATGTAGTTCATTGTTTTTTGTTTATTAGAAGTATTCACCATTTGTTGTTTTATAGCAAAAAAAAAATCTAGGAAAATTTCTTTTTTATGCAATTTAATTATAAATTATTTTTAAATTAATACCTGTGGACAGCACCAATTTTCAGCTACAGGTGTATTTACTTCCGGCAATGAGGCAGACGGCACTCGACCAACCACCATTGTATTAGGCCTACCAGATATTCGTTAGCTACTGGCAATCCTTATGAGAGCCGTTCTCACACGTGAAAGACTTCCACCTGTTGATGCTGGAGTATCCACGGTGAAAAGTTGGGTGCGCGAAAATTCAAAAAGAAATCCGAAACAAACGGAATTTGTAGTTGAATAATATGTAGCAAACGAATGGCTTGTCTTGTACCGATACCGCTATGCGTTCAGCTGACATGCAAATTTGGGTTCACGCCAAAAACTATAGTGATCACTTGTAACTGAATTTTTTTAGCAAACACAGCACATACAAACGATAATCCGCTTTGCTCAAATGTAATCCGTCACTAAATACCGCAAACGACGTACTAGTCATGCTTTCATTATTCTCACCGCCAGACTTTTTATGTTCAGAACACTATATTGTATCCGAATATGAGATCATACACAATACGCGAAATCAAAACATTAGTCGGAACCAAGCGATTCCCATCTTTCTCAAATTCGCTACTGGGAAGATAAGCACAGGCAGGCGAGCATAAAACTCCAAACGTGTTTTTCTTTTTGCCTTTGCGAAATTGCTGTTCGACTTGTATATAAGAGCGTAAGTCATGCCGGAAATTTTTTCTCGTTGCACGCACAATTCACAATTCACCAAATGCAAATCAATGGAGGGAGAGGTCAATCTGTGACCGTGAACTAGATACGAGCTGTTGCTGAAAAATCTAGGTTAGACACATGTTGTGAATATAATTCACTCAATTACTAAGTTGCCCGCTTCATTTCTATAATGCCAAAATATACCCATGAGCAATACTATTCAAGCTCACTCTTAGCTCTCGTTTGAAATCCATCCATACATAAGTTTGCGTGCGTTGGGACGAGACGTTGAATCCAATTATTTATTGTAGGCCAAGTGGAGAAAGCATCAAGTTGTTGGTGGGGCAATTCAAGGTTCTCCTTCTCGCAGCAGTTTAGATAAATTTAATTTCCACGTTCACACTGGACAATTTTGAGAACACAAATATTTTTAAACAACCAAAAACGCGACGGCCCATCCGCTACTGAAAACTGAGAACGACTCCTCTAACTGAATCACGCTCTCATGGTTGGGACGTGGACGACTCTTGAAACTGAATTTCGTGTTGGCTTCTGGGCCCCGATTGCGATTTGCAACGACTTGAGTTGGTTTGGTTTTTGCGCGACTCCATTCCTTGATCTGGCGTCGATTTTTTGATCGGGTCACGTTCCACGGACTGCATGATGGGTAGTTGCAGATTTGCGTATTGGATGACGATATTAACTTAATCACACACAACACAATCGTGGGATGCCCCGCGCTGTCTTTTCACGTTTTTCGAGCAGGGGAAATGCGAAAGGGCGCTCTGGTGTCGAGCTGGGAGCTTGGAGCTGGGGTTGGAGACAAGCTCAAACTCGGGTAACGCAAAACCGGTGTTTATGATCTTGCACTTCGCGATCCTTCCGACGAAAATTCCGTCACGAATCCGTCACTCTCGGGGTGATATTTATTTTTTCAAGCGCCCTTACTCTGCTGCAAAATTTTACCCCAAATGATCAAATTGGGATACTGAACTAATTTTCATATACATTAACGAAATACCCGACAAGAAAAGAATTATAAAAACCGTGAAAATGATGGCTCACAACCCGTCCGCCTTGTTTGCCGTTTCTCAATCTCACGTGAGCTCCTCGGTCTGTCCAAGTCTTTTCTTTTTTTTGCCGTGTCGCAACGGTACCTCCAATACAGCTGCTTGCTCAGCTGAGTTAGATTGCATTTGGCAATGCAAGACGCGGACGGGATGCACTATATCAGCGCTCCCATGTCCGAAATTTTAATTTGCAGATTTGAATTTGTTTTTAATTAATAAAAAAGATTTTAAATAATAATAAAAAGTTAAATACCATGAAGAATATAATTAAAGGGAAACGTTTAAATTAAAATAAAGGAAAATTGATATAAAATTACATTTCGTTTTGAAAAATTTCTTGAGAGATATTCACCTTTTGCGGACTGCACTTTATGCTTTTATGTATCAATACAGGAACTTTGCCGCAAGGGTATTACTAAAATCATCCAGCGCCGTGCAGAAATTCTTGCTCAACCTTCCAAAGGGACTTAAGTTCTTATTCTTCCTATGAAAATCATCATTGTTCGAACCTGCGCTACAATCACTTCTTGACAACGAAATTCCATTTGGCAGAGCTAAAAGCGAAGTGAAAGGTTTTTCAATGGTTTGCCCACTGCAAAAGGTATTATTGCCAAATTATTGTCTTAACGGCTTTCTTAAAAATAACTTGGAAGAAAGCTAATATTTTTGTCCTTAAAAATCTTCAAGTCGTACCAATATTCTTTTTGCTTTGCACTCCTGAAACAATATCACAAACATAAATTCAATTTTTATTGAATCCAGCTTGAAAACCTGTTAAAATTTCTATTGGGCTAAAATATTTAAATAGGGGAATTCATTGCATGAAGTTAATGGTGTTAAATTTATGAACATTTTTCTTTCCTTTTTGGCCAAAAAGCATACTTAGCATTTTCTAATTTACAAAATTTATATTTTCAAGAATTAATTTTTATCACATACATATTCTTGGATATAAAATATTGTTTGTGATGTTGTTACTTATGTCGTATTTTTCGATGGAAAATATATAAAAACACATGCTAAGGAAAATGTAGTGCAGAAGTTTTATCAATAGATATCAATTCGGGAGCATTAAATGTCTTTATTTGATTTATATTTAAAAAAAAAAATTTCTACGTTATAATCCTTAAAAGTTAAACGAATAAAAATAAAGAGAACAATAAATGAAAATCAGCATATGCATACAAGATTGACATGTAATAATTGTTACGTTAATAAAAATCATGAATTGTTAAACGTACAACGTTGATCTTTCCATTTTTCTCGACCTGATTGGGTATAGGACCCGCGTCGATGGCAGGCTCCTCCACTTGCATGAGTTAGCCACCGGGCGCGCCTCTCCGTTTTGTCGTTGCTAACAGGGGCTGTTGCCGGGTAGCGTGGCCTTCCGCTCGCATACCCTTTTATAGTATAGAGTTATGTGATTCCATCACATAATTCTATAACATAAATAGGCCATGTCTATATTTCTCATTTGATGGGAAAATTCATGCAAATTATGTTTGTATGAGTTTTTCACTCAAATGGGAAATATATGGCCACGTCTACGTTTGGATCTTGATCCGGTTGGGAGAGTGCGAGGGGGCACCACCTCCATCTGGATGCCCCACTCTTATTTGTAGGCCATAAGAATTGTCGGTAACGACGAAGCCCTCTTAAGTCCATCTGTCTTCCCCAGGTCCAGTTTGTCCTTTGCGTCAGCATTTTCCGACCCTTAGTTGGTTACCTCCTTTTCGACTTCGGTCGACATTGATTTGATTCCAGAAATTCGTGGATGCGAAATTCTGTTGCAGTGGGTCCTTGTGCTGGTGGAAAGAACCCGCCCCACGACACCGCAACGCTAGCCTGCCAGCGCATTCACGCGTCCCCTGACAAGGCCAATCTCAGCAGATCCCAACATCCTCTTCCGTTGAGGCAGCAGAACATCGCTGCAGCCCTGTACGGACATTTAT
Organism: Odontomyia ornata; assembly: GCA_963969285.1. Taxonomy (NCBI): domain Eukaryota; kingdom Metazoa; phylum Arthropoda; class Insecta; order Diptera; family Stratiomyidae; genus Odontomyia; species Odontomyia ornata. Next base: position 51,640,549 of record OZ017738.1, on the reverse strand, counting down.
ATTTAAAATACCTATTTCGCTTCATGGATATCCGTTGTTCGTTAATAGGATTCATATGGTCAGCTCAATGCAGCCTCTGCAGTCTTACAACCGTTGGGACCTCTGGCTCCTCAAAAATTTCATACAGCTGATGGTTTTATCGAATTCGCTATTGGGCCCCGTCTAGCTTCGCTCCGATTATTCACCTCAGGACCCATCGTTCAAAGTCGCTCAATATATTTGCGGATGCTTGGATTAGGGTCCATGTTTCATACCCAATGAAGTGGAAGACAGTAAGAGATGCAGTAACAGAAGTGACCAAAAAGGTACTGAGACACTAGCCAGAGAAAAGTAGGAACGACTGGTACGACAAAGAATGCAAGGAGGCAGTTGAAACAAGTTGGGTAGATAGAACCACGATCATGTCAGAAGGGTTTTGTATTTATCATACGATATACAGACATACGAGTATGGAATTATTTACTTCAAGAAAAACTTTACAAAAAACCGTGCAACAAATATATTTTTGCTTTACAAAAAAACCATTATTACTCTATCTTAGCTGGCCAACATCTTATTGGAATATTGCTAAAATCATTGACTAAGCCGAATCTTAAATGCCTTTTTGTTAAATTATATATTTAGAGACAATACAATCAAAAGTGTAGCGTCTAGTTTGATGGAAAGCCCATGTTGTAACCGCATTTAATTTTTGTAACCGGAGAAAATTTAAACGGCAATAACTGCCTTCTACATTCTATTAAAGCTTAAAGAATATAGTGACCTTTTAAAAGATACCTAAATATTTACTTTCATCCAATTTAACCATACTAATACAGTTTTACTGGCGAAAAATAAAATAACAGATTCTATTATTATTAGCAAAGTTGAACGAATTTCAACCATTAAGTTATTTGTTATTGGATCTACCTTCATAATTTTGCACCGATTATTTTTAGCTGCTCATCTTCAGCTATTCATAAATAAAATCAATCAAGTGTCAATAGCATGTACCTTAAATGTTGAAGCTCGCGAAAAATAACACAATTTTATGCAATATTATTTGCTTAAACTGTCGCCATTTTATTTTGCGATTACTAATGTTACCCGTTGAACAAATTCTCAAAGATATACATCCTGAATATAATTCCTGAAACTTTCATCCAAATCCTAGCAAACCCGCAGTGTCAGAGTTGTTTGGAAGTGCATATTGTCCCGTAGTCATGTAAAGTTGCGGTTGTAATACAGGAAAATTTAAGCTCCCATAACTCTGTTAAATACTATTCGATCCTACTGACATTTTCCGCATTGATTGTAAATTGACATTTACACATTGAATTTTATTGAATTCGAGGGTGACCTTACCATTTTATACAAGAAAGTTTAAAATCTGATAAATCATACTATTATAAACAAAGTTGAGTGAATTTCGACCTCTCACGTATTTGTTGTTGTAGTGCTCATAAAGATCTACATTCATGATTTTTTTCACATTTTTCGGATGAAAGGGTGAAACGTTTCCAATCACGAGGGAGGGGGGGGGGGTGTACGCCTAAATTTCGTGCATTCCCTCTTCTCCTGCCTCCCTCAATACTGATAAAGTAATTTTAGGACCGGTTTTGAAAAGATCTCATTATGACCTTTCATATGATACCCCACTTGATTATCTTTGACGAAATTTTTTTTTCGAGGGTTACTCCTCTATATGGGGGACACTCTTAAAACTCTTTAAACATTTTTTTTTACCCCAAAATTTTCTACAAGTCATAACTTCCGACGTTTCCACAAAGTTTCATGGCTGTAGCTTCTATAGTTTCGGAGAAAACCTGCTGTGACATACAGATGGACGGACAGACGAGCACATGTATCGAATTTAATAGGGATTTGTATTTTAGTATAAGACCTTAAAAACACTCCAATTCAAACAAACCTGACCAGAGGAGACTATAACATGGAAAGTGTGGATAATTTCGTCAACCTTGGAGCCCGCCTGAAGAGAAGGGGTGCTGAAAAGATTGGAATCGGATGTCGCAAACAAAGCTTTTTGTTTGGTATTTCCTATTGTAAGGTCCATGGTTGAACACATGCAAAATAAGCTTTGCAATTACAAATCACTAGTCAAACACATGAACCTTGACAAGCGGATCCAAAAAGGTAGTGGACATATTTGAACAGTGTGGAGACTGCATTACAACGATGGGTTATATAAATTATGTATTTGACGAACCACCTGTATTTGCTTGCGTGAAATTACGCAAAATTATAATGGACGGGTCATGTAGAAATGATTCCTCATCCTAACTCCCACGACCAAATAGTCTTCGAGTCGCACGTTGCGTTTGTTGGTTCCCCAATGATGGGACATTAATTGCCGAGAAATGCCAATAATTGTAAGTACACCTAAACCTCTACTACTGTACCCTACTTACACCTCTTTGTGAGGACGCAAGAGAGAGAAGGCGAGTCTTCCGCACCTGATAACGGAATCTAAAGTAATAAGTATGCCGTCGGAATGAGAGTTGAGCGACGGGCAAACTCCCCATCCCTGGAAACCCCTTAATTGTTTCGAAATCTGCAACAAAGCCTAGGAATAGATTGAACCTACGGCAACGGCCTTGCAAGCGAAAAAAGGACTATGACATTAGATCCTGGAATCAATATAAATTAAACATACTTGCAACTAGGTTACGAGTCGGACTGGAAGTGATATTCAAGGTATAAGATCGCGTACAATATTCAAAAGTGGGAAGCTTGCTGGAAAGCGAGAGCTTGGATTGGCATTTATTGTGGAAAGGGATTCCCAATCGCACATTTTTGATTTTAAGGCAGTCAATGAACGATTGTATGCAGTATCTATAAAAGCGAAATTCTTCAAAGTCTGGCTGATAGCCGTACACGCCCCTACCGACGAAAATAGCAAAGGAAACATTCTACAATCATCTGAAAAGACTGGTTGACTCATTGACTACAAATAACACAAAAATAGTTCTGGATGACTTCAACACTAAGGTTGGCAATGAACTATTTCGTCGGGGAATAACTGGAGGATATCGACTCCACAACGAAACAAAAGGCAATGGCTAGCACTTGATTGACTTTGCCTGTAACAAAAATCCAGTCATACGTTCGACATGCTTCCCTCATCGAGGCATACATAAAATGACCTGGGTATCACTGTATCAACACACAAAATCAGATCGACCATGTTCTGATCCAGCAGCGTTAGGCCTCGAGCATACTTGATGTCCGAACATATCGCGGAGTCAATTGTATCTCAGATCATTACTTGGTCAAGCTAACCTATCAATGTCGTATGCTAAAGGCGTATTCGGGAAAGACTAGCCCTCCATGAGAGTTCAACATCGCAAGGTTCCAAACGCCGTTTGCAGCGAAAAATTTCACGGAGACCCTCGACAGCGAATAAGATAATTGGAATCAAGAAAAGAAAATACTCTGACGACCAATTGAGGAGTATAGATGTAAGTCTAGTGAGCAAGAACACAAGACAAGCATACAAAGTAGTGAAAAGCCTGAAACGAGGTTATCAGTGCAAGACCCCGCTCTCCCTGATGACATCGGCAACATCATCACTGATAAAATTAGGATGAAGTAAAGATGGGCATCATATTTCAAAAATCCATTCATAGTCCACACAGCTCCAGAATATCGGAGCATACGGATATTCCCAGAGAGATTTCATTGGCCCCATCAATTACGGATGAAGTTTGTTTCACCACTAAAGCCCAAAAGAATAATAAAGCGCCGGGCATCGATGATATTCCAGTGGAGCTCATAAAATATTGTGGTTGCAGTATTCAGATAGCTATCCACAAAATCATCCAGCACATTTGGGAACAAGAACATATCCCGAACAAATAGAGCCAATCAATTATATTCCCTATTCGCAAAGCAGGTGGCAAGCTACAGTGCGAAAACTATACAGGCATATCAATGCTTTGTACGGCGTATCAAATATTTTAAAAAACTAAGAAAATAAAATCAGATCATACGCCGACAGTATTATTGGGGAGTATCAAGGTGGTTTTAGAGCACGTAGATCCACAACAGACCAATTGTTTACAGTCAAGCAGGTACTTGAAAAATGCTGGAAGTCTAATATAGACGCACCCCAAACTTTAGACTTGGACTTTAGGCAAGCATACAACAGTATTGATCGTAACATACTGTATCAAATAATGCTTTGCTTTGGTATCCCAGCTAAATTAGTCCGTCTTACTAAAACGACAATGACGTCGGCAAACTTCCAAATCCGTATCTATAACCAACTAACCTATGCCTTTGACACAAATATCGGTCTAAAAGAGGGGTATTTGTCATGTATTTCCCCTCACTGAAGCAAAAAATGTCAGTTCAAGAACTGTTTTGAAAAGATCTCATCAAGACCTTTCGCTTGATATTCATATCGGCTACATTTGATGAATTTTTTTCTTCTGGGGCTACTTCACTGTATGGGGAGACCCCCCTAAATATCTTAGAAATTTTTTTTAGTTGAACTTTGAAGAGAGCACCGCTTTACACCCAAATAAAAAAAATTTAATGTTTCCAGCTTATATAATTTGCGAGAAAAAGTGCTGTTACACCCGGACGGATGGAAAGATGGACAGACAAGTCGTGATTTTAGTAGGATTTTGTGAAATTATTTTACAAAACCCTAAATACAAAGCAAATTCTTTACATGCTTAAAATCCATTTGGCATTGTCCACTGTGCTTTTTATAACAGCTACACGAAACACACATTCAGTTCCTTCCACTGACAGCTAGCTTGAGCCGGTAAACAAATTCCTATTCTTTTAACTTTGAATCTCAATAAAATGTGAACGAATGTGTGAACTGAAACGAAATTCACATCGCAAGAAGTGCTACGATGTTTTTCGCGGACCGTCTTAATTTCACTGTTGAAATTTGCCTCAAAATCGTACAACACTACAATTTTCGTGGATGCTTCCACATTTCTCCATATGAATTAGTGAGAAAACTCGGCCTACATGTGGTCATGTCTGGGGTAGTATGGTTTTCAGGTACATACACGTAGCTTTTTAGGCTGTAGTAAGACTTTGATTTTGACTATCTTGAAGACCAGCTGCATTCACAGGAAACCCAAGCTCAAAATATATAAATTTGTGATTAAATCTGTGATATCTTCTTCTTTGTAGCATTACAACCTCTCTCGGGCCTTCGCTTCCTGTAAATAGCGCCTCCAACTGTCTCGGTCCATTGGCCGCGTCCTCCAATTTCGAAATCCGAACAGCAATGGACTGTCTGCGTTACGACCTGTGATATATTATGGGTGTTAAACATGGACCCTAACCCAAGCATCCGCAAACATATTGAACGCCTTTGAGCGACGGGTCCTGAGGCGGATAACTGGCGTGAAACTAGAGGGAGGCCAATGGCGAATTTGATACAACCATGAGCTGTATGAAATTTTTGCCGAGCCGCGGGAAGCCACGATAGTAAGAGTGCGGAAACTCCAATAGGCTAGCCATGTGAATCGTATGGTGGAGATGAGTGGAGAAACCGCGGAACCGTTGGTCTGACATGGGAGACAACGGCAGTTTATCACTGCTTGGATTTCCAAATTGGAGGACAAGGTCAATGGATTGAGACAGTTGGAGGCGCTCGTTGCAGGAAGCGACGGCCCAAGAGGGGCTGCAGTGCTATGAAGAAAAAAAGAAGAAAAGAACATTAAAGGCTAGGGCACAACGTAGACATTCTGCGAGAAGACTGAGGACTCAATGGGAAGGTGCTGTAGAAGATGACAGCAGTTCTTTGCTGAGTGTGATCTTCTGGTGAAGAAGGTCATAGAACGGCGAGGATGCGAGGAGATTAATCCACGCTCACAAAATTTGCCTTTCAATAAATCGATTGTGAGGCGCGCTATGTGGAAAGTGGCATCAAAACCACACATCGTTGGTGTCAAGTTCATCCAATTCTAGCCACAAATAATCTTCCAACATAACACGACAGCGCCCTCCATTGACGGTAACATGACGGTCGTTTTCATCCACGAAAAAATACTGCTCAATCACACCTCCAGCAAAAAAATCGCACCAAACAGTAATTTTTTGCGGATGCAACGGTGACTTAAGAAACACATGTGGGTTTGTTGCTGACAAATACCGTATATTTTGCTTTTTAACAAAGCCGTTGAGTCGGAAATGAGCTTCATTGCTGAAAATGACTTTTCGATGAAACCAATTCAGAATTTTGGTAGCAATTTTGAATAATTTCCAAACGTTGCTGCTTCGTGAACTTTACTGTGGTGAAAATGTTGACTTTGAAATTTACACTTTATTAAAAAAGTATAAGAGTGAATTCATATACAGATACAAAATTGTGATGTCCCTAATGCAAAACCCTATGCTACTCGTAGATATCCTGATTTCACCATCTCCAAAAATACTTGATAGTATGGTAAAGTACAATATTTTGAAGCCCGTCAATTTTTTTTTCAGTGAAATACATTTTTGCTATGATTTCTGACGTTCTAAGATTATGCACATAAACTTAGAATATTTCAAATGTCCTCATGAAAATTTAAAAACAAGAAAGGTTACCAAATCGTCACTGAAAGTGTTGAAATTGCGCCTCCATTTAAGACAATATTTTCTTCATGAATTTTTCCCGGATGGATCAAAATGACCAGCATTATTAATTCAAAACCTCAAATACGACTTGAAAAGTAAGAACTTTTTCCAACTTTATCGTCCTTTTTGGTGTGATGACATTTTCGCAGGAAGGATACGTTCAAGCAATACGTTTGATGCAGTGTAAATCATTCATATTTTATGTTGGGAGCTTTGAAAGAAAAAAAATCCAGTTCAAGTTCAACTACTGTCTGGTTGAATCATATCAAAAATTGATTTTTGTCGTAATTTACTTTCTTCGTGTTTAGGTTTCGTTCTCAACATTTTCATTTACTTTCCACAAATATCATGAGTGAATGAGGCTGTCTTATTCAAAGAAGACATTGAGAAATATGTTTTTACCCATTTAAATCATTTAGGAAATCAGGTATTCATCATTTTCGCTTAGAAGAAAAACCAAATTAGCTACAACAACTTCCGGTATACTTGCATTATAAGATCTTTAGTGCATGTAGTTCATATTTTATATGAGTAAGGTTTAAGTGTAAGGATCATTTAAAGCTGCAACATTAAATAATATCTACAGTTTTTTTCGTCAGTTTCGTGGGATGAAAATTTTCCTCATATCTTGGTAAATCCTTGATTTTATCTCACGATCTTGACAATAAGTCTGGGACAGTTTCTGTAAAAAGAATATACAACTGGGAGTAGTCTTGCAAAAGGTAAAGTTGCAGATAAAAATAAAGATATGAAACTTTTGTAAAATAATTTGGACGTTATTTGAAATGTTTTGTTGCAATTTTTAATTTGAACTAACCTTGAAGTTACTACACATAAAGGAAACCAAAAATAATATTTTTTGCCCATGACTTACAAAAGCGTTTATTATTAGAACATGCACAAAGCTTTACCACGCAGTATCCTTTCGCAAGGAATGACGAAATTCTACTGCATGCAGATGTAGTACCTCTGACATTCTCAACTCAACTTTATTACAACACTTTCGCATAACTGGCAATGGAAACTATACCATCCGCAAGATGTACAAAGGCCAACGTGACACCCTTTTATGAAACCGCAAAGCCATCACAAAAAAACAAGGAAAAAAAATAAGCGGATAAAAGACTGAATGAATTCACGACTTCCGCTGGGAGAATAATAAAAGGATATAATTTCCACTACGTCACCACCAACGTTATTATCCATTTGAAAGTAGCTATCGCATTCAGTCAATCTTTAGCACGATCTAGGTATCCTTTCAGAAAGGCCAGGATAAGTTCGGAACACCTCAAGGTCCTCCCCCTTGTTTTCCACAAGAAAAAAAAAAACAATTTCAAAGCAAATCTCATTATCAAGAATAGATTTTAGCTGAGTCAAACGAATTAAAGTGTCACTTAACGCACCACTTACCATATCTTCAGAGAATTTTCGTTGAAAGGTACGTTTGTCTAGGAAGATAACGAAACAGGACTAAATCCGTATTTAAATCTGATGATTTTGCCGAAACAAATTTTTGCCTTCGTTTGTTGAACTCAATTATCAAATGCAAGGCGTTGAGATGAGGATTCTTTGAGTTGAAAATAAAATTGAGAAGATGGTAGGTGGTAACGACCTTGCTGACTCAAAGCGGGTAATCAACCGCGAGGTCATGACTAAAGCTGATGAGAAAAATTAGTGAATTGATTGAATTAAGAGCATGTGAGGTGGTTTCATTAGCAATCTTTCACACTTTCTGAAATTCATTGAGGGTTGGGGTTCAAACAGAAAATGTTCTTTTGATAGTGCGGTAATTCGACGAAATCCAATATGCCGTTAAATAAAGTAAATGCGGAAAAACACTAAACTTACTTTGACCTCTAGGTCACTAGCTGTTCGCTCGATTTTCCTTTGTTCAACTATTTATCAATTTATGAAATTTTCATATCGCATCAAGAAACAAACCGAAACAAACTTTGCTTTAACAAGAAATTTTGCAGAATCATGACTCAACTGTATAAAAGCTTGCAATGAAGTTTGATAAGAGAAAAGCATGTACATAGAAGCAGTTTACATCTCACATGCTTTAGAACGGTTGTCATGAGGACTACAATCCTGCCAAAAGGTTAACGTATGACGAGGCCATGAAAACTTGACCAGTAGATAGTCATGAAAATTGAATTGAAGTTTAATCTAAATATTTAGTTTTGGAAGCAACTTTAATATTTATGAAGGCATCTTGATGTGTTGATATTGAACTTGTATGCAAGTTTCAAGTTTGCATAGATACAGAAACATCCTTGAAAAAAAATGCGTGCGGCTTCCACTTGTTGGAATTCCATTTTTCAATTAATTTAAAAAGCGGAGCTCGATAAATTCCAAAAATTGTTTATTTATAATTAAACATCACAACAGTTTCAATAGAAACCATCTTCCCTAGATGCGAATGTAAATTAATAACATACAACAAATATTGTTTTCAAATCAAGTATACAGTTAATATATGCAACTGTTAATTCAATTAAGTAATAAGTTATACGAGCAATATTCAAAAAATTAAATTAATTTATTACAACGTTAGTCCGAAGTTAATTTTTATTAGAAAAAGCTTATCATATCGTTGAAGTAATCGATACATAAAGAAAAGAATCTCAAGACAATTTCAGGACCAGTAGTGCGGAGGAGCCCAACGGCTTTCCATCGGGGGAAACATCAAATATGAAACTGAATTATCAATAAAAGAAAACATGATCTAGAAATCTCCGCAGAAGGCGGATGTAAACTACAAATAATCGCAAACAATGAAGAAGTGATCAAACTATGTAAAGAAAATGATGAATTCAAGCGACGGATATACACTCCCCGACAGCAGGATGGCAACACTGAAAAATTTTACATAGTTTTCATGTATTGGCAGTATTTTGATAAATTTTTTTTAAATTCTTTTTTGTTGATGCATATTGCCTGGCGACGAAAAATTTAAAAATAAACATACGGCAACGGTAATTTCAACTGTTTCTTTTTCGACTTTTTTGCAAGGGTGACACCAGGATGGACACATCAGTTTGTTGTGAACTTTCAAACAATAAAGACATTCAAATTTAGTTAAATTCAATTTTATGAATTGGTGTTGTTTATTTCTCGGTGAAAACAATTTTTTTGTGCATTTAAAAAAATGGGTGCAGGTTCAACATTGAGAAAGGAAGAAATAGGTAAAATTATTGCATTTAAGCAAGAAAGTTATTCCAACCGGCAAATAGCGATTAAAATCGGTAGAGGTAATAAGGTAATCGGTAGTTAATTAAATGATCCACAAAACTATGGCAAAAAACAAAAAGGGTTGCACAGCAAGAGCAACTACCGAACGAGAGCGTAGGTTAATTTTACGCGAATCGTCGAATTCTGCTGCCACTGCTGGCAAAATAAAGGATAAACTTGAAACTTCTGCCAGTACTCGGACAGTACAAAGAGTGTTTAAAGCGTGTCCGCATCTTCGACGGAGGAAACTAACGAAAAAGCCATATTTACTTCATCGTCATAAAGATGCTAGGTTAGAGCACTACCGGACACATTTTAAGTTGGAAGGAAGAATGGCATCAGGTGATATTTTCTGATGAAAAAAAATGTAATTTTGATGGGCCTGATGACTTTTAGTATTACTTCCATGATTTAAGAAAATGTGCGCGGTTTGTGTCCCGTCGCTATCGCCCTTTTGGTATGGTATGGGCTGCAATTTCGTTTCTGGGAGTCATCGATTTGGTTATTTTAGAAGATCGGCAGACTTCAGTGAATTATATTGAGCTTTTAGAAATTCAGAGAATTCATTTACAAGAAATGTTCGAATGTTCTTCAACAAGATGACGCACACCCATACAGCAGGACGAGTTAAACAATAGTTTGCACACAACAATGCGGAATTTCTGGACTGGCCAGCTTTATCTCTTGGCGTGGACATAATTAAGAATTTGTGGGGATGGTTATCGCGAACAATTTATGCAGAAGGAAGGCAATTTTAAGACAGAGGAGTGCTGGTTGCTGCAATTGAACACGCTTTTGATCAAGTCCCATTAAATTACGTACAAAACTGTATAATTCGCTGCCAAATAGAGTTTTTGAAGTTGTACTCGAAAATGGAGGGTCTACACATTATTAATAATAAAATAAAATCTAAAAAAATTAAAACTATTCGTTTTATTAAGTATTTTTACAGGTGTGTCCATCCTGGTGTCGTCCTTGCAAAAGTGTCGAAAATTGAAACAGTTGAAATTACCGTTGTCGTATGTTTATCTTTAAATTTTTGCATAAACAAAACAGAATTTAAAAAAAAATCATCAAAATACAACCAATAAATAAAAAGCTATGTAAAATTTTTCAGTGTGGCCATCCTGCAGTCGGCGAGTGTAGTCTCTCGAAGATCTAGTCAAGAAAGGGATGAAGATTCAAAAGCCGCAGCAACAGAAGCAAGTCCAACAGGAATAAAAATTTAAAACAAAGGGGAAACAAAATGCGAAACAAAGAAGGATTGAAAAAAAGTGAAAATTAAAGAAAATGTAGAAGGTGATTTTGATATAGATCATAATATAAATTTTAGTCAGTATTTGAAAAATAAAAACAAGGAGAAGAAACCAACTCGCAGTTCTGCTGATGCTTCATAAAAAAAGCCAGCAATAAGCCAGAAAAAGTTCCACCATTAAATGTATTCGGACAAAACAGACGAGATGTGGTTCGGCTTATAGCAGCCGGAAATAAATTGAGCAATTTTGAAATCAAAAGAGTGAACGCAGAAATTTTAACTATTAAAACAAAATCACTGGTTGACTTCACGTCAACCAAAGATATTTTGAGTTTCGGAGACGTTCCACACTTCACCACTACCCCACAAAACGGAACAAAATCAGACCTTTCAGTTGAAGGGCCTGGACTATGGAGAGGATACGGTCGATCTTCCGCTCAAGGAAGCTGTGCCAGAATTGAATTCAATTCTGTCCAAACCTTTGTAATAAGGATATTGATCATCGAAAAGAAGAATTTAACGCTTTATCTAGTACAAATTTCTAACAAGAGAAGGATGCCCTTCAAAAGATAAGGTACTTGGATTTCAGAGTGAGAACGCCTCCAAAAATAAGAAGTCAACCGGCGTTAGTAGTATCAGCGATTTGTTCATTCCGCTTCTAACTGCACCATGCCCTTGGTGAGTACAAATGGCTGGAACGAAGCCTAAAGAAAGTTTGTACTTATATTCGCAAAGTGTATTTGGTCATCTTATATCATATCGAGGATGCACCCGACATCACTATACAAAAGTTAAATTTATTCCAAACATTTTTTCTTTCCTTGAAAAGCCGTACGCTGTTGCTTTTTTGTGTTTGTTGCGTTTCGACTCCTTTGAGTCATCTACAGCGTCCCCTGCATGGGGAGTGCTGGGTGACAGGAATACACTTGGAGGCTAGCACTCTTTGGGGAGTTCTGCCTCCACGTACCCGAGGAAATTCCCACAGGGGGAATGCCGGTCGACAAGAGCACTCTTGGAGGCTAACATTCTTTGGGGAGCGCCGTCCTCATGGACTGGAGGATATGGGGGCGCCTTGAGTTTCCTTCCTGGGATGATAGGTAATGCCCTGGATGGATCTTTACTACGCTTTGGATCAAGAACTGGATTTTATGCTTTGGGCTGGCGGATATGATGGTTTGGACCTAGTTGCTTTGGACAGTAGCGTTGAGGTGACACTCGTGTGTGAGCGGCTCCAATTCAACTATCACACCGTCTCCGTTCCGGTAAAACCTTGACAGGCCTCAGTGTACGTTCGAAGTTCGCACCATTGTGCTGGTGGTGTAGGTTCGGTTGAGATGGACACCCGATTAGCGCTGGTCTGGCTCTCAGCACTTGTCCCCATAAGGGCTTGTGCCAACCCTCGCATGGCCTCCCTGCTCTGCAAAGATAACCATGAGACCATAAAGGTGACTACACACACAAACGGAGAAAGCGCTCCGAGGGGGGATCCAATAAAACTGGAGCAACCAAAAACACTTCAAAAGATAAAAAAGCCCAAAAAACGGAACAAAAAATAATAACAACGACGACGCAACCAGCGGTTGAAGCCATGATGTTAAGAGTACATCGAGAGCGGTACTAAAGATGACAAAAACGACGAATAGAACAATGAGAGTGAAGACGGACGAAAAACAGAGAGTGGCAGACAGGATGGTCCAGACTGAGATTCTTGCGGCGTTCGGGTGCAGCAAAAAATTATGCCAACGCCAGAGCGTCTTATAAAGTAAAAGCGAGAAACTCTACAGGACGTTCCAGGTGTTTGAGCGGTGGAGGAATATACATCGAGAATTCGATAGTCACTGCTGCGACCGTTAACGAAGCAACCGATGCAAGGGTCGTAAATCCCAACATAATAAAGAACTATCCTGAAGCCAACGAGGAGATTACGGCAGGACAGGAAACGCGTGATCAGAAAAATAAAGCGACATTGTGTGATTGCATCGCCAACCTCGAAAATGTGGCGGAAGTACTGTATTCGCAAACAGAAAGCGATAACCTCTCCCAAGGATGGTTGCAAAGTACAATTGCCGCCCAGCGCCACGAAGTAGAAAGGCTATTCCGGAAAGTGGGAGGTGTTCTGAAAAGAATACAATGCATGCGGTTCCCCAAAAATCAGCAAAGCAGTAAAGATTGGGCTCCTTGAACTAGGAGGAGGTCCTAGACCGCATAGGGCATTATTGGCAGAGCTGGTTAAAGTTCGAAGACGAGCAGAAAGCTAAATAAGCGCTGGAGGCCAAATGTAAAGGCCACATGCAGATAGCTCCACCATTAAAAATCAATAAAAAAAATGGCGTCTAGCCCGATCGAAGGAGATTGGGATAAACGAAGGAAGGAAGAGGCACTTGATGGGTGTGGGGCACCAGATCACGGGTTCCAGACTGTGCTTACAAAAGGAGCGAAGTAAGCCGCAAAGAAACTCCTTCAAAAAGTGCCAGAAAGTAAAGCTCGCGTGGACGCCCAACAAGAAAAAAGACCTGACGCAAAACAGGAGAAACAGAAACCCCGACGAAGACCCCGACAGCAGGCACTGCTCGTAAAACCCCAAAATGGCCGGTCTTTCGTAGAGGTGCTGCGGGACATCAGGTAAAACGAAAGGCCTGAAGGCACCAACACTACTATTAAAGCCCAACGCGGTCGGGCCACGTACTTGGCTGACGTCGGAGCAGAAGCCGACAATAAGGAAGCATTCTACGACGCAGTAAAGAAAGTCCTTGGCAAAAGTGCACCTATAGGCTCACTCGAGCCGATGGCAACAATCGAAATAAGAGATATTGACTGCGTCACGGATCTGGCCGAGGTAGAAGAGGCCATCAAAAGGGAGTTCCCTAGCGTGGGAAGGCTCAAAGCGAGACTGACACCAGAAAACAATAGGGGACAACGCATGGCCATAGTTGATTTGGCCAAAAAGGACACCGAACAATTCCTGAACAAGGGCAAAGTACGAATAGAGGAGGTTGTCTGTAGGATACGGCGAAGAGCAACGCCTCTTCAATAATTCGAATGCCATGGTCTATGATCACACCACACAAGTATGCGAAGGACCCGATAGCAGTTCATTATGTTACAAATGCAGTGAAGTGGAACATAAAAGAAAAGAGTGTACGAAGGAGGTACACTGTATTCTTTGCAAGGATGCTGATCCAAGACCTGATTTTGGACACGTCTTGAGATCAGGAAAATGCCGGGTTTTCCAGGAAGCCCTAGCCAAGGCAAAATCAGAGCTTAAATGACTCATACCCCGTAGCTAAACCTACACCGCAGTTCAATCGGCCAAAATCTGCTAGAGCAGTTTGCGACGGACATGAAAGCTGATTTCTTGCTTTCTGAGTGAACAGCACCATGATAAAAGTCCTGCATTATGGTACCCTGACGAAACTGGTAGTGCCGTCATCTGGGTACGTAGCAGTGATTTCCAAGCGAAGAGTTGTGGACGGGGGATGGTTTTGTGTTGGTTCGGTGCTCAGGGATCATCTTTTTTAGTGTGTACCTAACGCCAAACGAATCGATATCATCTTTCTAGGCCAAGCTTAATGCTCTGGAGCTTGCTGTCTCAAACGCAGAAAGCAACGTGCTCGTTGGGGGAGACTTCAAGGCTAAAGCAATCGAATGGGGCATGCCACAAACAGAACCACGGGGAAAACGAATCCTGGAAATGGTGACCAGGACGGCACTCGTCGTGCTAAACACCGGAAATACGCCAACTTTTCGCCGTATTTTCTGTGAGGGAACCATACCGGACGTGAAGTCCGTCCTTAGTACGGAGGATACGCATTTAGAAAGTAGTAGAGGACCACTCAGCCAGTGATTATCAGTCCATTCTGCTTGAGATCAGTGATGTTGTCTCCCGACGTTCGTGCTTTTGGCTTTCTACTACAAGATGGAACATCGGAAGGATGGACGTCGAGAGGTTCGTCGAGTTGCTCACAGCAGATGAGTCGCTGCAGCGAGCTTCGGAGAGGACGGAAGAATTGGCAGCTCAAGACGTGGTGAACTCAACTATGAGCATCATTACGACTGCTTGCAAAGCTTCTGTACCCCGTCGAAAACCCCAGTATGGCAAACCCCCAGTGTACTGGTGGTCAACTCAAATCGCTGAAAAGTGAAGGAAGTATCACAAGCTTTGACGTGATACTCAACGGGTGCGGAACCGTGACGAGGCATGCAACCGGGTGGCAGCATATAAGTCGGCCAGGAAATGCCTTCGCAAATTGATCAACAACAGCAAGGCTCGCTGCTAGCAAGACATAGTGGACAATGTGAACAAGGATCGGTGGGGCCTTGGCTACAAGCTAGTTATGCGGAAGCTTGGCGCCCTACGGAAATCTCACATATATGATGCGGGAAAGATGAACGAGATAGTGAGGGCACTCTTTCCCGTCCATCCGGTCCGTATTGACGCTATCCATGGTGAAACAGTAGTCGAGTGTCCACTCTTTACACAGCCTCTTTACACAGTCCTTTCATTGAAAGCGAGGAAGGCTCCAGGTCCAGATGGTGTTCCGGCTGAGGTGTTGCGGCTTGTCTATCACTATCGTCCTGATTTGCTGCTCAGCACATTCAACGCTTGCGTTCGGGACGGGGTTTTCCCGGTACGATGGAAGGTGGCGAGGCTCGTGCTGATCAGCAAGGGGGGGTCGTAAAGCATGCTAGACACGGCTGGGAAAGTGCTAGAGAAACTCATCAAGGGAAGACTCACTGACGTGATTCGTGTTGCTGGGGACCTATCTCCTCGGCAGTACGGCTTTAGAGCAGGACGTTCTACTATTGATGCAATTGCAGAGGTGGTGAACACGATCCAAAAGGCAGAGGCATATAGTCGCACCAAGCGACGGGAACGCCTTCAACTCCGCTAGATGGTAGATATTCTGGACACGCTGGAAAACCCGTTTTAAGTTCCAGAATATCTAATGCGGCTTTTGAGGGACTACCTAAAGGACCCAAGCCTGCTCTACGACAAGACACAGGGCCAACGAAGAATGGCTGTCACATCAGGTGTTGCCCAGGGATCTATACTTGGTCCGGGCCTGTGGAACGTATTTTACGACCGGCTACTGAGACTCGAGATGCCAGGTGAGTCGCGATTGGTCGGCTATGTGGATGATGTTACGGCTCTGGTCGCTGGACTCACCTTTGAACAGGTGCAACCTAGGCTACGTATGCTAATGCGCCGAATGAGGGACTGGATGACTGCTCGTGGGTTCAGTTTAGTACTGGAGAAAACCGAAGTGGTGATCTTGACAAAAAAGGGAATCCCTAGAGTAAGGATGATCAGTATTGGAGGTATACGAATCGAATCAAAGCCATCGTTGAAGAACCTGGAGCTACTGATCGACTCGAAGATGAGTTTCTCTGAGCGAATCAGGGCAACGGCTGAGAAGGCTGCTTCGGGAATATCGGCTCTTAGTTGACTTATGGTCAACGTAGGTGGATCGAGCCCATCAAGAAGACGCCTCTTGATGAGTGCTGTTGGGTTAGTGCTACTGTACGGAGCAGAAGTATTGGGCGACGCTCTCAGTAAGGAGGTATATTGAACACGCTTGGTACAGGTACAGAGAAGAGGAGCACTGAGGTTTCCATCTTCGTATCCGAAAGTCTCTGATTTGGCGCTGAGAGTTATTGCAGGCGTGATACTTGTCACCCTCCTTGCTAGAGAGCGCCACGCTTACCTGCGCGGAAACCAGGATGCGAGGGAGATGGTTGTCTGCGAGGAGAGACAGTGCTTTTTCAACGATTGGCAGCAGTCTTGGGTCAATTGCATGAAGGGAAGGTGGACTGCGCGCCTCATCCCGTATGTGAGACCGTGGCTGAATTGAAGGTATGGTGAGACTGACTTCTATGTTTCTCAGCTTTTGAGTGGACATAGGTGTTTTCAGTTTTACCTGCACAAGATCGGTAAGTCACGGTCCCCCGATTGTCGGTTTTACCCAGAAGAGGAGGACAATGCCCGTATAATATAGTCGCGGTAATGCTCGAATCGGTTGACAAATGGAACCAGGTGGCACATTATGCTCGGGCAGTCCTAAAATATAAAAGGGACTCACTGAAGCCGGGGGTGTTGGGGCCAGGGGATCGCTTTTCTGGCACTTCCTCTTCCCCTCTTCCCTCCCGGTAGGATCCCATAGCCTGAAGGCAACTCTCCACGTAACAAAACGAGACCTGGCCCAAAGTAATCTGTCAAACGGTTCCAGGCTAGTTTCTCAGGTTGACAGGGGAGGTGTTTAGTGGATAATCCTACACTCTGTTCATTTGACAGCTTAAGGATGCTTTTGACATGAGGGTTGCATTGAAGCAGAGAAATAGGCTGGCAACATATTGTTCTTAATGGTTGTGAAAAGAATTGCGACAGTAGCTCGCAGAATTATTTGTACATGTAAAATCCTCCACTGATACATGACGTATACTGCTAAATGAAACGAGTTATATTATGTCCTACATTGTTGATATAAATGTTTTGTCGAAGTTTCTCATATCTGTCGAAAAAATGCTGCTGAAACTGCAATGAGCGTAACGAAGTAACAAAAACCAAATGAGGAATTCAGCTCGCATACAAATTATTCTTCTCTGTTTTGCCAATTACAAAGGCAAAAACCAAATTCCAACAATACAAATCTGTGCTACGGTAGTGGGACGTGGATCCTAAAAAAGTGATGACCAATTGCAAATTCGATCCAACAATGAGTTGTACGAACTTTTCATGGGCTAGATGTCTCCACAAACATCAAGTTTAGAAGCTACATTAGGTTGGCCAAGTCAAGCAAATGGACGAAAAGCAGCTTCTTAGAAAAGTATTCGCTGGGGAAACTGAAGCACGCAGAACAGTCGGAAAACCAATAAAACGCTGGTTTGGCACTGTTGTGGAAGACAAATCAGAATTCTATTTGGATTTTGAATTTGGAAGACGAGGTCGACGAAATTTGGAGGCATTGCAAACGTAAACTCAAGGCCCGAGAGGAGCTGTAGTTCTACAGCTACGACGACGAACATCATTTGGATTCACCAAGATAGCTTTGTATGGATATAAAGTTCATAAAGTTGGAAAGGTGGGTTTCCGACCAAACACTTTCTGCGGGTCTTGTATTTAGGTTAGTGATTAAATAGATGAAAATTCAAGAGTAAATTTCTACCTTTATATAATTTCTGAAAATAGTTTAGCTTTATGTTAGATGATACGCAGCTTTGCTCGAGTTTTCCTGTTTGCTTGATTCAGAAATATAAATATGCTGTAAGCTTTTATAGCACCAAAAAATTGTGATAAATTGATATCTTATCCCTTAACTAAATAAAGAATGACTTACAAATCAAGTAGGCTCTTTAAAAGAATCAATAGTAAGTTTTCCCAGCCGAAAAATAACTAAATACTTCGTTTCGCTAATGGTCACCAATCGAAACTGTTCACAAGACCATTAGTCCAATCCAAATCGAAATTTATTGCTCTCCAAGTTAATCAAAACGAAATAAATTTTCTTTTCTTCGCAAACACTGCTAAAAGCATAAGTTGATTGTGTCAAGATACAATGTTCAAAACAACATAATGATATCCTTTGACTCATCAAATTCCTCCCGTACGTCCTCCAGCATCGACAAGTCCAATTTTATCGAATGAAGTTCCATTAATCATTTAGCCTAAAAATATTTGACATTGATGAACCCTGCTCAACAACAACGAAGAGTTTCCTCTCCATCCAATCAACCTTGGAATTTCCATTGAAAATCTATCAGGATCTATCAGGTTAATAATTATTCATAGGCAAATCAGAAGCAGTCACTAAGTCTACAGAAGATACATAGAAGCTACTATCAGCCTCGCACTTTCCTCTTAAGGCATTTATCCGATAAACTTGTGACAGTGAACGTTTTGAAGGAGTTTTCGCGATGCAAATGAAGATGGATAGCGCATCGTTAAGGAGCTCTCTCTCTCTCTTTTTGCTCTAGACATGACATGATTCAATAGAATGGATAGATAGCTAATTTAAAAGGAATTTTCAAGATGCTACAATGGATTTAATAGTCGTCGAAAAATTTACTTTGCAAGTTCTGTAAACCGTTTTTAAATAAGTTTCCACGGAGAAGATTTATCAAAATATGCTCCATTAATTTTAATCAGCTGACGGCAAAAATGCTTTTCAGCTCACCTGTCAGTTTCAGTTTACTGGCATTAGCGCGAAGATGAATTACCAAGGGTTGGTGGGAGTTGGTATTCAAACAGTTAAGTTAGATCTACGTCTGTCGGTTGGACAGATATGAAGAAATGTTCATATTCCTTATTATTCATAGACGCAATAAACTAGGAGAATACTGTTATATTTCCGTTTTTATCTAGTGGGAATCTTTTCAATATGAATATTTCGAAACATGAACGAGTCAATTTAGAGACTCAAAAGACAGCATGAAATACATGTCTAAGATTTTGCCGCGTTTGAATATATTGCGGCCAAAAATGTTGCAGAAAGACATATTGCTATATGTGCGATAAAAAAAAGGCTCAGTGGTTTGGATAGTGTAGCAAAATTTTGAAAGAAGATGTGCTGGCGGTACTGTGTTGAAATTTTCCGCCACACAAATATATCTAGTTTAAGTTTGTTGCTATATCTTCTATGTCAATTATTTTTATTGCATGGATTTAAACTTTCTAGAGATGTGACTCAAAAACTAGAAATTCAATGATATTGCAGTCCATATCATCACAAAAGAGCTAATAAGAACGATGACTGGCTGATCTGTCCGTGAAAAACATTTTGAAACCCAGATAACTCCTCACGTTCAAAGATTTTGGCTCTCATATGATTTTCATCTAAATCCTATCAAAAAAGTTCACTCCTACAGTCTCCAAAGGACCACTAGCAGCCGCTAGAAACTTGTATCGGTAAGAAACGGAGGACCATTCAAAAATATGTATAATTCAGTGTGACAATCTTGTGGTAAAATTTAACACTATGGAAAGCTGCATAGTTTTGTGTAGCTTGGAATCAACCTGCAATGCAATGCAAAATGAGTCGCTACTGAATAAGACTTATAAACAACTTTGAACTAATTGAGCAGTAGCCTAAGCAAACTGCTCGAAAACCTTCATAACAACTATCCGAAATTTTAATTGCAGATTCGAAGAAAAAAGAAAACAAAAATTTCAACTATACAATTAAAATGTTGACATAGCAACATCTTTCCCCGCTACACATGCACGTATTGCATTGCCAAAGGCAAATGTGCAGCGGAATGAGTGAAAGGCTCGTCAACTGCCGTTGCAAGCGGTCCCGCAAGGTGACAACAAGCAACAAAGGGGAGTCGAGCTCGAGAATCTAGATCGAGCAGGACATTTTCGCGGTTTCCTTGCTTCGTTCTTGACATTGATTTGCGTGAAAATTGTTGACGTCAAATCTATTTGTTGAAAATTTTTGGAAAAAATTGTAAAATAGCATTAACATCAGAAATATAGTCAAGTGCGTAATAATATCGAAAGACAGTGATTTTTACTTCCCGATTCGCTGTTAAATAAAAACATAGTTTTTGCGGTGTACATTTGTATTTGAGAAAGTATAGGGATATCCATTTCGTGGTTGGGAAAGTAAACTCTGCCATTTGACATCTGTCAAAATTAAATGTCATCCAAAGCATGTTTTTTTAGTTAGAGGTTTGCGATTTAGAAATATGGATCGTTTAACAGTTGAAGAACGCGTTAAAATTATTAAATTTTATTTTAAAAATGGTGATTCTGCTGCATCAACATTTAGGGCTTTACGAGCCAATTACAGTCGACATAATCGACCTACACAGCAAACAATTTCGAACACAGTGGAACAATTTGAAGAGACTGGATCGGTTATTGATATTGCAAGGCCTGTGCATCATCGCAACATTCGTTCTGCTGAAAATATCGCTGTCGTTGCTCAAAGTGTGGAGGAAAACCCGGATTTGTCGATTCCTTGACGTGTTCAACATTTGGGCTTGTCTTACGGCTCATTATGGCGGGTTTTGCATTTAGATTTGCATCTCCATCCATACAAAATCCAACTGACTCAAAAACTTCAGCCTCAAGACCATACACAACGCAGAATGTATGCGAATTGGGTGATTGAACAACAAGCCAAAGATAACGATTTTTCGAACAAAATTTTCTTCAGTGATGAGGCTAATATTTTCTCAGTGGTTGCGCAAATAAAAAGAATTGCCGCATATGGGGCTCTCGAAATTCTCAGGGAATCGCAGAAAGGTCTTTGCATCTGGAATAAGTGACCGTTCGATGTGCATTATTGTCTGGTGGTGTTATTGACCCGTATTTTTTTGAAAACGATCAAGGAAGAGCCATTACAGTCAATTCTGACCGCTATGGACGGATGTTAACCGATTATTTTTGGGGAGAAATCGGAGATTGTGATCTGGAGAACATGTGGTTTCAACAGGACGGAGCCACAAGCAACACAACACAGGCTAATTGAGCACTTTTGCAAGAGAAACTTCCAGGATGCGTAATTTCGAGATTGAGTGATGTAAATTGGCCGGCAAGATCCTGCAACCTAACACCTTTGGATTTCATTTCATGGGACTATGCAAAAGATGGTGTTTACGCGAACAATCCTCAAAATCTTGAGCAATTGAAAACCAATATTCGTGAAGTTATGGTCGAGATATTGCCAGAAATGTGCCGAAAAGTTATTGAAAATACCTCAAAAGGATTGAGGCCTGTAAGACGTCCCATGGAAGGCATTTGAAATATGGTGCATTTCACGTATAATGGCAAGGTTCAATCTTTATATTGAATAAAAAACTTTGTTTACATCTGAATATTTTATGTGTTTCCTTAAGCTTTACTATCCCAAGCGTAAAATGGGTAACCCTATACTTAAAAATTTCTCAATTATCAAAATGTAGTTTGCACGCGATATTGCCATCGTTGAACTTCTTAGTGCTTTACGTCCTCTTCACCTCAACAAGAGTCTTTGGATTTACCTGCATCTTTGCCTTTTACAACTTTCAAGCACTGTTAAGGCGAGCGAAAGAAAATAAAAGGTTCGAAAAAATTTTTCCTGATTTTTCAGGCCGGGGTTTGAAAAGTGTCGTTTACGTTTTCGCGAAGAAAAAAAAAACGTTTTGCATTGCATTTTGCTAAAACTGGGATTTTCGCAGAATGGAATGCGGAAATTGTGGCTTTAAGAAGTTCCGGGCAAAAATGTTATCAGGTGGAAATGAACAGTTAGCGCATTAGAATATTCCAAATTCTAGCGGCATTTCAAATACGCTCTCAAAATTATCGCCTGTCTCTCTCTTTCCCAACCGTTTTTACGGCACCGGATCGAATGCTGTGAATCGTTTATCGTTGTCGTCATTGTCGAAATCAAATCTATTGGAACATGACATATCTTAGAAAGCCATCAAAATATATAAAACTAAGAAGCAAATTTTAGGAAATTGAGGCGAGGGAAATTTGAAGAAGCAAAACAGTCGAATGCTGCGAGACGCGCGGTGTTTTTCGATTTTTATGCTGCATAACTACGGATGAGCTTAGGTGTCAAGCTTAAATAATATATCATATTCGAGTGTTTTTTTTGTGGTAGGGAGGTGAATGCCTATTTACGCACAGAGTGTAGAACTCCCATTTTCGCAAGAAGGTGACTGGACTACCCACTAAACACCTCCCCTGTTAACCTGAGAAACTAGTCTGGGACCGTTTGACACATTATTTCGGGCCAGGTCCCGTTTTGTTACGCTGTGAGGCGCCTTCAAGCTGGGGATCCCTCTTCTAACAGGAGGGGAGAGGGGAAGAGGAAGTGCGAGACAAGCGATCCCCCAGCCCCAAGGCCCCTGGTTGCTGTGAGTCCATATTATCTTTTAGGACTGCCCGAGCCTTATGTGCCACCTGGTTCCATTTGTCAACCGATTCGAGCATCACCACGGCTAAATTATCTGGGGCGAGCTCTCCCGTCTCCCTGTAGAGGGCTCTTCGTAGCCTGACCCATGTGTGCAATGTGTGCCAGGCAATTTCTTCTTCTCCTGGGCAATACCGACAATCGGAGGACCATGATTTACCAATCTTCTGCAGGTCAGACTGAAAACACCCATGCCCGCTCAAAAGCTGGGTCAGATAGAAGTCAGTCTCACCATGCCTTCAATTTAGCCACGGTCTCATATACGGGATGAAGCACGCAGTACACCTTCCGTTCGTGCAATTGACCCAAGACTGCTGCCAATCGTTGAGTGAGTGCTGTCTCTTTTCGCGGACAACCATCTCCCTTGCATCCTCGTTTCGACGCAGATGAATAGAGCGGCGCTCTTTAGCAAAGAAGCTGACAGGTACCACGCCTGCAATGATTTTCACCGCCGAATTAGAGACTGTCGGATACGAAGGTGCAATCCTCAGCGCTCCTCTTCTCTGTATCTGTGCCAGGCATTTTCGGTATAACTCCTTGCTGGGGCGTCGCCTAATACTTCTGCTCCATACAGTAGCACTGACCCTACAGCACTCGTCCACAGGCATCTTCTTGATAGGCTGGGTCCCCCTACGTTGGCCATAAGTCGACTGAGAGCTGATACTCCTGAAGCAGCCTTCTCAGCCGTTGCCCTGATTTGCTCAGAAAAACTCATCTGGAATCTCAAGTCTCATGAGCCCGTCGTAAGACACGTTCCATAGGTCTGAACCAAGGATATATCCTTGGGAAACACCTGAATTTCCATCTTTCGTTGGCCCTGTGTCGTGTCATAGAGCAGGCTTCGGTCCTTTCGGTAGCCCCCCAAAAGCCGCATTATATATTCTGGAACTTGAAAAGCGTTTTTCATGGTATCAGGATATCTACCCATCGAGCGGAGTTGAAGCCGTTCCTGACATCGAGTGTCATCAACAGAACGATCCGTTGCTTGGTGCAACTATATGCTTCTGCCTTTTGGACAGTGCTGACCACCTCTGCGATCGCATCAATGGTAGGGCGTCCTGCTCTAAAGCCGTGCTGCCGAGGTAAAAGGTCCCCAGCAGCATGAATCGCGTCAGTGAGGTTTCCCTTAATAAGTTTCTCTAGCACTTTCCCAGCCGTGTCTAGCATGCAAAACGGACGGTAAGCAGACCGAGATTCGGGATTTCCCTTCCTCTTGCTGATCAGCACAAGCCTCCCCACCTTCCATCGTACCGGGAAAACCCCGTCCCTGCCTGGCAAGCGTTGAATGTGCTGAGCAGCATGTCAGGACAATGGTGATCGACAAGCCGCAACACCTCAGCTGGAAAACCATCTGGACCTGGAGCCTTCCTTGCTTTCAACGAAAGGACTGCCTCTTCCAGTTCCGGCTGTGTGAAGAGTGGACACTCAACTACTGTTTCACTGTGGACAGCGTCAACACGGACGGGATGGGAAGGGAAGCGTGCCCGCATGAGCTCGTCCATCTTTTCCGCATCATGTTTATAAAGTTTCCGTAGGGCACCAAGCTTCCGCACAACCAGCTTGTAGCCAAGGCCTCACGGATCCTTGTTCACATTGCCCACTAGATCTTGCCAGCAGCGAGCCTTGCTGTTGTTGATCAATTTGCGAAGGCATTTCCTGGCCGACTTATATGCTGCTGCACAGTTGCTTGCCTCCTCCCGGTTCCGTGCCCGTTGGGCCTCACGCCGATGCTTGTGACACTCCCTTCGTTTTTCAGCAATTTCAGTTGACCACCAGTACACGGGGAGCTTGCCGTGTCGGGGTCTTCGACGGGGCATAGAAGCTTTGCAAGCAGTCGTGATGATGCTCATAGTTGAGTTCACCACGTCCCGAGCTGCCAATTTGTCTGTCCCCTCTGAAGACCCCAGCAGCGGTACACCTGCTGTGAGAACCTCGACGAACCTCTCGAAGTCCATCCTCTCGATGTTTCCTCCAATTGTATAAAGCCAAGAGCACGAATGTCGGGAGACAACATCACTTATCTCAACCAGAATGTACTGATGATCACTGGCTGAGTAGTCCTCTAATACCCTCCAGCTGTGTATCCACCGTACTAAGGACTCCGAGGCGAATGTCACGTCCGGTATGGTTCCTTCACAGCCAATACGGCGGAAGGTCGGCGTATTGCCGGTGTTTAGTACGACGAATGCCGTCCTGGCCGCCATTTCTAGGACTCGTTTTCCCTGCGGATCTGTTTGAGGCATGCCCCATTCGATCAGTAGTATCAGTTTCATCAGGATACCATGATGCTTTTCA
This sequence comes from Odontomyia ornata, assembly GCA_963969285.1. Lineage (NCBI taxonomy): Eukaryota > Metazoa > Arthropoda > Insecta > Diptera > Stratiomyidae > Odontomyia > Odontomyia ornata. The sequence continues at coordinate 51,615,277 of OZ017738.1, read as the reverse complement.
TGATGTTGTTTACTCAGCAGCAAGAAGTTGGCTTTCATGTCCCTCGCAAACTGCTGAAGCAGATTTTGGGCGGTCATCGAAGTTCTGATTTTGCCTTGGCTAGGGCTTAATGGAACACCTGGCATTTTTCTCATCCCAAGGCGTGTCCAAAATCGAGCCTTGGATCAGCATCCTTGCAAAGAATACAATGTGCCTCCTTCGTACTCTTTTCTTTAATGTCCAATTTCACCGCATTTGTAACATAGGGAACTCCTATCGGGTCCTTTGCAAACACCCACCCTATTCGTACTTTTCCCTGATTCAGAAATTGTTCGGCGTCCTTTTTCGTCAAGTCGATTATGGCCATGCGTTGTCCCCGATGGTTTTCTGGTTTCAGCCCCGCCTTTATTTCGCCCACGCTAGGGAACTCTCTTTTGATGGCCTCTTCCACCTCGGCCAGATCCGTTACGCAGTCAATGTCTCTTATTTCGATGCCATCGGCTCGAGCGAGGCTATAGCTGCGGTTTTGCCGAGGACTTTCTTTACTGCGTCGCAGAATGCTTCCCTATTCTCGGCCTCTACTCCAAACCCAACCACGTTGGGCGTACTGCTTTAATAGCAGTGTTAGTGTCTTCGGGCCTTACGTTTCTCTTGATGTCCCGCAGCGCCTCCGCACAGGATCGACCATCTCTGGGTTTTACGAGCAGTGCCTGCTACCGGGGTCTTCGTCGGGGCTTCTTTCTCTCCTGTTTTGCATCAGGTCTTTTTCTGGTTGGGCATCCGTGCGAACTCTAATTTCTGGCACTTTTTGAAGGAGTTTCTTTGCGGCTTTCCTCGCTCCTTTTGTAAGATCTGTCTGAAACACGTGATCTGGTGCTTTACGCCCATCCAGTGCCTCTTCCTTCTTTCTTTTATCCCGATCTCCTTCGATTGGGCTAGACGCCATTTTTTTATTGATTTTTAATGGTGGAGCTATCTGCATGTGGCCCTTAGATTTCACCCCCAGCGCTTCTTTATCCTTCTGCTCGTCTTCGGCCTTTAACCAGCTCCTCCGATGATGCCCTATGCGATCTAGGAGCTCCTCTAGTTCAAGGAGCCCAATGTTTACTGGCTTGCTGATTTTTCGGAAGTCGCATGCAGATTGTTTTCTTTTCAGAACATCGCCCGCTTTTCGGAATAGCCTTTCTTCTTCGTGTCGCTGGGCGGCAATTGTACTTTGTTACCATTCTTGGAAGAGGTTATCGTTTTCAATTTCCGAATACAGTACTTCCGCCACATTTTCGACTTTGGTGATGCAATCACACAACGTCGTTTTGTTTGTCTGGTCACTCGTTTCTTTTTCTGCCGTAATCTCCTCGTTGGTTTCAGGATGATTCCTTGTTATGTCGGGATTTACGACCCTTGCATCAATCGTTTCGGTAGCGATGGTAGCAGTGACCATCGAATTCTCGAGTTGCTTTATATTTTCTTCCACACACACCTGAAGCGTCCTGCAGAGTTTCCCATTTTTCCTTCATAGGACGCTCTGGCGTTCGCATAATTGTTTTGCTTCGCCCAAACGCCGCAGGAATCTCAGTCTAGAACAGACTGTCTGCTAATCTCTGTTTTTCGTCTGTCTTCAATGTCGTTATATTATTCGTCGTTTTTGTCGTTGTTTGTACCGCTCACTGTGTACTATTAACATCGTGGCTGTAACCGCTGGTTGCGTCATCATAATTAATATTTTTTTTTTTTTTTGGGTTTTTTTGATCTTTTTATATGTTTTTGATTGCTCCAATTTTATTGGGTCCCCCCTCGGAGCCACTACTCTGTTCGTGTGTGTAGTCGCCTTTTTGGTCCCATGGTTATCTTTGCAGAGCAGGGAGGCCATGCGAGGTTTGGCACAACCCCTTATGGGGACATGTGCTCAGAGCCAGACCAGCGCTAATCGGGGACCGCCTCAACCAAACCTACACCACCAACCCAATGGTGCGAACTTCGAACGTACTCCGAGGCCTGCCAAGATTTTACCGGGACGGAGACGGTATGATATTTGAATTGGAGCCGTTCACACACGAGTGTCACCTCGGCGCTACCGTGCAAAGCAACTAGGTCCAAACCATCACATCCCCCAGCCCAAAGCATGAATTCCAGTTCGTTATCCAAGGCATAGTCCATATCCAGTCGTGGTCGTCATCTGTCATCCCAGTAGGGAGCCTCACGGCGCCCCCATATCCTCGGGTCCGTGGGGGTGGCGCTCCCCAAAGAATGCTAGCCTCCAAGAGTGCTCTCGTCGACCGGCATTCCCCCTGCGGGAATTTCCTTGAGTACGTGGGGGTGGAACTCCCCAAAGAATGCTAGCCTCCAAGAGTATTCCTGTCGACCAGCATTCCCCCTGCGGGGGGGGGGGGGTGGACCTTGGGAGCAGGATAATTGTAGAGGGTAAACAATAAACTAACGCGCAACGTTAATTTATTGTGTACAAGAGACAATGACTCGGTTAATTGTTCGGATGTGACTGACTATTCTCGATTTCTTTCGTAGCCGGTGCTCTTCAATTGGTGTTGCCATGACACATGTATTAACAACAATTTATGAATTATCTTCAAAGGGCCGTAGAATGTTGTTTTCCCCGGAAAGTATTGGCTTAAATATTTCCAAGCCTTGCATAAGAAACTCACAAAGAATTGGCAACTGGTTAGTAATTTTATATAAAAGAAAACAAACATTCAGTAAGCCCAAGAGTTTAGTGAAAACCGGGTTCCTCTACATGTCTCCCCTTTAATGAATTCGTTTTAGTCTACGACTGATTTAGATGGCGTTTGGCAATACATTTACGACTCTATTTCCGAAAAACTGTCTTAAAAATTAAAACCTTACCTGTGGGAAGACAGCTTTACAAGTTGGTACTGTTGTTTTACTTTCTCGACTCTCCGAGACCACGTGACTCCATGTGGTGTCAGCAATATCAGATAAATTGCTTTTTTGTTGTGCGCTTAATTCATCATTACGGAAGACGACCGGTGACGCTAACGGCCGTCTGGATACTGATATTTGTTCAGTCAAATCACTCGAGGAGCAACACGATGCAGGATATGATCTATTTGCGGCCATAGTTGTAAAGTCCTTCAAGGAAAAAGGAAAAATAGGTAGAAATAATACTTTCAGTATTCACACTGAGGTAGTCAGAATGTACTTGTGGTCCAATTACACCGCAACACCGTCCCTCTGTCTGCAGCCGATCCCATAGTTCACTGAATTCGTTAGAGCTTCCATATTCGTTGGCCAGTCTATACCTGGAAACAAAAAAAAATTCAATTGTTACTCTTTTAAATTGAGTGTTTCTAATAATTTACTTTTAAAGCTGTTTGATTTTTGATTTTTGACAATTTTCAAATTCCAAACTATAGAATTGATCAATTTCCGGAATTCACAATATAATCGCTGGTATCACAACAGGAAGAAACTGAGAAACTATTACATTCAAGGATGCAATGATAGCTATTTTGGCTACTTTTGCTCATGAACCAAAAACATCCTTTCCGAACAAGAGCCAATTTGTACCGATTAATTTAATGACTAATTCATTCTGTTTGAAAAAGTAATTTTCCAGTCGGCTGATTCCCAGAATTGCCCGGAAAATCATTAAATTTCAAAAAGAGAATTGTTGAAATTTCGCTTGAGTGCAAGAGAACAATCACAATTGACTTGGTTGCCTCGTTGTAATTAAGTTCACTCTGACGCAACATTTTACTGAAAAACGAAAAATTCGAAAACTTCTTGAGCTGAAAATAAAAGTCAGCGCCTTTTTATTGTCAGCAAACCAAAACAACATTTCGCGTAACTAATTTGTAGCTTCTCCTCAACATGATTAGCAAAACTGAACTCAATTTCCTTTTTCATTCTCTACAAAATCCCCTTAACATGATGAGCGAAGATAGTTGCCACGACAACCGGATGCAGTCGTTATCAGGTCCTTTTCCCTGTTTTCATCTCATGAAAAAGCTAAATCCGACAGTGCCCGAGTCCTTCATAATAAATTCTGTGGGGAGCTTCGTTGGAGGGGGGAAGCGAAGAAGCCATTGCAGCCAGGGATGCTACGGATCCGACTTGAAAGTGAAACACAAGAGAAAGTGGTCGTAAAGTGGAAGTGGCTTCCAGATCTTGGCTGTAGGCAGGAAGAAGAACTGGCTCTTCTGCTATTTTCCTAACGTGATAAATTTATGCTTTCCTCGTTGTTGTCAGCTTCAAGATTGTGTCGTAGTGTCGCTTCTTCTTTCCCACCTGATTGTCCGCTGGCTATTTTCCCAAGTTGAGATTTTCAACATGATTATGGTGGTTTGTCGGTTATGGAAGCAGTTTTTTGCGTAGATGAAGCTGCACTCGTTTCTTCTTTGATGAGATTTTTGGAGTAGTCTGTGGATTGTTACACAAAAAAGGCAGGAATGCAAAAGCTCACATCAAACAGGCGAGAATGATGGGAGTGGACAATGTGTTTTATATCACGCGTTGCGCGCTTTCTGGATTCGAAATGATGTTGGGCTGGTAGTCACGTTGGGATTGGAAGTGCGAATAAAATTTTTTATGTAATTATTGCCGAATGAGATTTCCTGTGCCAGAGCGTGTGGAATCAGATGGATGAAAATAGCCATTTCATTCATAAAATTTAACGATTTTCGAGGCATTGCCATCGCACAAAATGGAATTATTTACAGATAAGGCAGATTGCTTTTGAGCTTCACGTTCACAAATTTTACACTTAGTTCTGCAATGTTTATCAATCCTTGGAATATTTTGAGTTGAAATTTGAGTTCTTCATCTCAGGATTTTTCTGAGACTACCATATCCAGCTTTTATTTCTACTTTGTTACTTAAACGTATTGATCTCTACTTGATATTCGAGGGATTAAGGGCCAGAATGATTGATGCGGATACTGTACTTTATATCGTGAAATGCGGAACATTGGGAGGGAGCCAATTAGCAAGATATGTGCAAATTTCATGGCAGCTGTTTTCAGAAAGCCATCTTTAAAGTCATCCAATACATTTGGCTCCAAAAATATTAGCCGAGCGAGTGGCGTCTGTTAATTATATTCCCTATTCATAAAAAATTCCGTTAAAATCACCATCCGGATCTCGTAGGTAATAGGGGTGCCGGTTAATTCGTGCGGTTCTTTTTCGAAAATTTAAGCTTTATTGTGAAAAATTGCTTTTAGACGATCGGAAATGGTTTGTTGAGTGACGCCAATTGATTTTGCAAGTTTTGCATGGATCATGGTCGAGCAATGTCTCCAATTCGTGATCTTCAAACTTTTTTGGCTGTCCGGGCCGTTCATTGTCCTCCAAGTCAAAATTGCCACTTTTAAACCGTGCAAACCACTTTCGCACGTACGCTTAGCTAGAGCATGCACACCATGCACTTCCACCAAAATACCATGACTTTCGGCAGCCTTATTCTTCAATGAAGAAATACTCCCCGCAAAAACACTTTATTCGGCACAAAATTCGACATTTTCAGAGTAAAAATAAGTATTGTTGTTTACGCTACAGCTAAATGACACATACTGATTCTCAAACTATATGACAGTAGCTTTCTAACTTATGTTTGGAAAGTTGAATCACTGGTATAAAAAATCATGCTACGCCATCTGTTAGAAAACCGCATGAATTAACCGGTACCCCTATTAAACGACAACGTAAAATTTGATAGAATTTTAACTTCTGGGGTATTTGTTGGCCTTGTGCTAAAGACCTACTTTCGATATTTTTTTCAGATATTTCTGTCCTAATATGTCTAATCGCGAGGATGCTTCTTGAATAGGATCTGTTTTAAAAAGTTATCATCAAAAAATTTTATTTGACGCCAGTATCGGCTACGTTTGTTAAAAAAGCATCCCTGTATAGGGAGACATTCCTTAAACACCGTAAAATATTTTTTTTAACATTGCGGCTTTTGAGAAAGCACTACTTTTAACCTGCGTAGAAAATTATATCACTCTAGCTCATGTGGTTTGCGATAAAACTTGCTGAGACGGACGGATGGTCAGACGGAGGGACAGACGGAATGACAGACAGACAGGTCGCGATTTTAGTAGGGTAATGTGAAAATATTTTACAATATCCTTAAAATGGTCTGTTGTATAAATACTTCCAGGTTAAGCCCTTAAAAATATTCATTATTTCAGTTGCTACTCATATAGCGAATTGCGCTTACTTTCTGATCTTTGGGGACCGCCATTTTGAATGCATGCATTTGATTTTCGATTTTTTTGAATGTTTGTATCTTAGGGTCTTATGAGTATTTGTGCCAAGTTTCGTTCAAATCGGAGTTTCACTCTAGACGGGAAAAAAGTATTAAATTTTCAGTGAAAATGGCAATTAAAAATATTAGGTTTTAAATTTTCGACTTCATTATTTTTTATCTGATTTTGAAAGTTTGCACTCAATACAACAACTTAGTGAAGTTACCCAAGACCCCAAGTTTCATCGAAATCGATGGGAAAATGTGAAAAATTCGCTTATTTGAAACGCCGCTATTTTGAAACCTGCAAGTGGATGATCACCAAAATGACAAATACTTTAGATATAATTATTTCCTATCTTAAAACTAAGCTTCATATACGATGAATTAAAATTGCGACTTTTAGTAGTTTTTCGCCCTCTGAGCGACCGCCATTTTGTTTTAGACGACTCAACTTTGGATTTTTAATGTGAGATTCATCATACAATTCATTCAGTTTTGCACCAAATTCCGCCCAAATCAGAGCTTTACATTGGTCAGAACAGAAATCATAGTTTTTCGTCTGAAATGGCCGCCATTTTGTTTTCGCCTGACCGATAGCTGGTTCAAGAGCGTAACTGAGATATTTACTTAAGACACCTTTCCAGAAAATTTGGTGAAAATTGCAACCTTTAGCGTGGTCACGAGTTTCGTTAAACCCCATATATATATATATATATATATATATATATATATATATATATATATTGGCGTGTTATAGTTCACTGCCGAAAAGTTTAATGTCCCGGGAAAGCGAAAACGCATTTACTTTTACATTAAGTCAAAAGAGCTTATTTACAATAATTGATTTCATTTTTTTAAAAATCGCACGTCAATTTACTTTTCATTCGTCTATCAATTTACATTTCAACTGTCTTCAAATGTATCACGAAAATCTTTTATTTCACTATCAATCAATACCGCCTTTTGTTCGCGTTCCTTCTTCGCGGTTTACTATTACTTTGTCCCCCATTCATGCTCTAGTCATTCAATTCATTTCTTGTATATTGGCGAATGTTTTGACGAGAACTAACTTGGAATATTCGAGCGATTCTGAATATCCGTAGTAATGTCACTTTCAGATATTGATCATGGATCTACTTGATCCATTCTTGTGCTTTCGAGTACATGCTTTTGACGTCATTCGTTTACTTTTCTTGGTTGCTTCTTTTTAATCAATATTGATCATGATGTTATTAGTAGTTGCGACAACAACTGCGACAGTAGCTCGCAGAATTATTTGGACATGTAGCACTGCCCCCACCTCAGTTCATTTCGCCCCGAAAAGATGTGTCGGCAGTTGTAGTTAAGTCTCCCTGGGTGTAATATGGGGCAAGACGGTCCAGGTGCACGATTTTTATTTTGGCTCTCGGCTGATGGTGTTCCTGTATGCGGTATACGACGTCGTTGATTCGCTTTGTAACTCGGTATGGTCCCTCCCAATTATTCTGCAACTTCGGAGACCTACCCTTTCGCAGTTGTGGGTTGTATAGCCACACCAAGTCATCTTGTTGGAAGCCAGTAGAATTTGCCTTTAGATCATGTATGGTCTTCATGCGGTCAGTAACCGGTTTGAGATGTTTTCGCACTGTCCGATGTATCTGGTTCAACCGTTGCCTTAGCTTGCGTACTCCGAGATCGTTTGGCGTTCCTCAGGGGGTTTTCCAAACTTAATATCCACTGGCAGACGGATAGTCTTTCCAAAAATGACTTTGGCTGGGGCTTCGCCAATTGATGCATGCTCACTACCTCTATACGCCATCAAGAATAATGGGATGTGCCAGTCCCTGTCCCTTATGTTCTCGTCAACCATCTTGGCCAAGTGTTTATTGAATGTGCCGTTGAAACGTTCGACCATTCCATCGGATTGGGAATGCCGCGGTGTTGTCCTCGTTTTCAGTATTTCCATTTCGCCAAAAACTAGTGACCCAAAATTTCGGCCTTGATCTGAATGCAGTTCGCAAGCTACGCCGTCACTACTGACCCAATTTAACACTAGCTGTTTGGCTACAGTAGTTGCTTCCTCGTTGGGGTAGACCTTGAGCCACTTGCTGAAATAATCGGCCATACCCAGCGTAAATCGATTTTTCCATTTGGATTCCGGAATGGGCCTTGCGAAATCAACAGCGATCCTTTCAAACGGTCCCCCCCGTTATAGGTTTGCATTTGTCCTCTCAGTCGTCACATTGGACCTTTGACGGAAGTGCAAATCGTGCATCTAGGACACCAGTCCTCTACGTCTTATAGAGCGCGGAGCCAGTAAAACCTTTCCCGCGATTTCGCTGAAATCTTGTTAGCACCAAGGTGGCCTTCCGAGGATCCTTAATACACTTCCTTCACCACATCGTGGATTCGGCTTTTGGGAAGTATAGTTTGCATCCTATAGGAGCTGCCATCTGCCGTTTCCCATTTCCGCTAGAGTACACCACACTCCACCTGAAGGGAGTTCCATTGTGCCGAATGACTTTTCAGGGTGGCGCCATGCATCGAAACGTCCTTCCACTCAGGCCGCCCAGTTGTCTCATTCCATACGAGTAATTGTCCGATGTCTTCATTGGCTAGCTGGGCATTTCGAATCTCCAACGATGACCAACATTCATCGGATTCGGCCGTTATCACTGGCAGATTAATGGTCGGCTCCTTTTCCTCAATCCGTCGGCAATGCTTGCAGTTAGCTGGACATGGACGACGGGATAGGGCGTCAGCATTTCCATGAACTCCACCCTTCTGATGAACAGTTTCGTAGTTTTATGACTGCAATCTTTTGATTCATCTCGCAACTTGTCCCTCGGGAGTTTTGAAGTTAAGCAGCTATCTCAGCGATACATGGTCTGTTCGAATTTAGATACTTGTGGAACTGCTTGGTGGCCTCCATTATGGCTAATGGTTCCTTCTTGGTCACGCAGTAGTTTCTCTCACTTTTTGAGAGAGCTCATTTGTGATACGAGAGGACTTTTTCTTCGCCATCGATCTGCTGGGAGAGTACAGCTCCAATCCCGCCGTTGTTCCCATCGGTACAAATATTTTGCCGAGTTTTGGATATTCCAGCACGGATAATTTACACAGCTTCTCACTCAAGGTTTCATAGGCTTCCTGGCATTGTTCGTTCCAAACAAACGGACGATTCTTCTTGGTTAGCTGATGGAGACACTTAGCTGTTTTGGCAAAATCTTTGACGAGTCTTCAACAGTAGGGCACCAAACCCAGATAACTTCGTAATTAGCGCTTGTTGTTTGGTGTTGGCCAGCTTTTCACGGCTTCAATTTTCCCAGGGTCTGTTTTGACCCCTTCTGCTGATCTGACGTGTCCCAGGTATTTTACTTCAGCTCCAAAAGGGTACATTTATCGGGACGAAGCTTCAAACTCACCAGTTGCAATCGGGAGAACACCTCTTCTAAGTTCCGCACATGCTCTTTGAACGTTCTCCCGATAGTAATGATGTCATCTAGGTACATCAAACAGGTCTTCCAAGTTAGGCCTCATAGCACGTATTCCATCAGGCGTTTGAAAGTGGCTGGAGCTTTGCGAAGCCCAGATGCCACCACCACAAATTGTCTCAATCCGGTCCCAACTGAAAATGTGGTCTTCTCTTGGTCCTTCTTGTCGATTTCTACCTGCCAGTAGCCACTCTTGAGATCGAGTGTAGAAACCCATTTTCCATCGGCTAAAATGTCCATGATGTCGTCAATGCGTGGAAGCGGGTAACTATCTTTCTTAGTGACGTTGTTAAGCTGCCTATAGTCGACACAAAAACGAGTGCTACCATCCTTTTTCTTTACTAGAACTACAGGCGCGGCCCATGGACTGACAGAACGTTCAATAACGCCTTGTTTTTCCATGTCTGAGATCAGCGCGCTCACTTCTCCTTGTTTGGCTATAGGAAGACGTCTCGGTGCTTGCTGAATCGGCTTGGCTCCCTGTGTATCTATGACGTGAGTTACCAGACTCGTTCGGACTTGGTCATCCGGGCTTGTTGAGAAGATGTCACTGTATTTGGTGACCAGATCAGAGGCTCGCTTGCATAGCTGCACTTGCAGGTTGACCTGCTTCAATATTGCAGACGTGAATTCCCGGGCTTTGTCTGTGTCTTGCCTCCTTTTCCAATGATGGTCGTGAGTGGCTTCCAAAGAGGTGATGGTGGAAACAGGCTGGCAGCTGCCGATGACTCCAGCTTTGATGCTCGTGGTTGAATCTGCGGTTTTAAGGACTCTAACCGGCACGTATCCGTTCCTTATAGATCTTACAAGGCTTCGTCCTACCATAAAACTGCGCAGGGCTGATGTCTTCGTTGGCTCTATCAGATAAGATCGGTGAGTTCCAGAACCACCATCAAGCTTGGCCCATACAATGCTTTCAGAAGAATTCGGTACATCAGTGTTTGTACATACTACCACATTCATCCTGGGAATTTGGACGCTGAGACTCTCCATAAATACTTCGACATTCTGCAATTTTAATACCCGTTTATCCAAATCCAACGTGACTCCATGTCGTCGTAGAAAATCCATTCCGAGACTGCAGTCATCCATAATATTCGCGACCAAAAAATTATGTCGGAACACAAGGTCTCCCAACTATATCTGGAGGTTGACCTCTCCATGGACTGGTGCAGCTTTTCCCGTAGCTATCCTTGTGTGAAAATCCTGCCCTTGTGTTGTAGTCGTTGCCTCACTAGGTCTGGTCGGATAACCGATCGGGTTGCACCAATGTCGATTGTTATGGTGCAATGTTCTCCGTCAACTTGACCCGGAAGGCATAAGTCCGCTTCTCCACGATGTAGTCTTGACACGGTGATGGTGGTGCTCGGGATGTCGATCCTTCTACCTAACATCTGCCCCATGAAGTTGGCTCTAACATGGTTCCCGACCCCTCAGATTGAAGGGCTTCCATTCTGGGCTCCTGACTCGGTCTAGATCTTCTCCAATCTGCACACCCGGGACAATATCTCAGTTTTTTTCGCTCCTTGCAGTCTCTTTGCGGGTGCCCCTTCTCTCCACAATTCCAACATCTAGACGCACCATTTACCTGCTGGCCTCACTCAGTTTCCACGTGCTCACATCTGCACTCATCTGCCACTACCTCGCGAATCCAGGCAGTGGTACGAGTCACATTTGTCGCTGCCTCAAAGCTCAGACTACAAGCCAATGCGTCCTCGACCGTTTGCTTTTGAGCTAAATGCAGGGCTTGTTGTAATTCCTGGTCCTTTAATGCGCTGATGAATGCTTCTGTTGCTGCGTCATCTCGATGTTCTGGGTCGTAAGCTGGGTAAGCGAAAAGTTCTACTTGCTCAATGTCTTGGGCTAGCTGCTATTAAGTTTCGCCAGACTTCTGAATCCGATGTGGTAGCTGTGACCGATAAATCTGCTTCATATATTTGCTTCCATAATGCATGTCAAGCGCATTCATTATAGCAGCTGGGTTTGAGTGCAACTCAACGGGGATCGTCTGCAAAAGCTCGGCTGCTGGGCCTCTTAGAGCAAGAATTAATGCAGTTGCTTATTCCAATGATTTGTCCTAGCGGCGGCTTCAAACTGGATTTTGTAAATACTCCAGATCGTTTGCCCGTCGAATACTGGTGCTTTCACATTTCTGGATGAGCTTTGCGCTGCGGTTGTAAGCGGAGCTGGTGAGGTGGTAACTGCTACCTTCGCTGCTTCCAATTCCTTTTTCACTTTTTCCATCTCATTGTCGATTCTCTCTTCGACCTGGCTGACCTTGTCCTCGACCTGGTAAACCTTTTCCTTGATGCATTCAATTTGTTTGTTCAGATTACCGAGCTCCGCTTTTATTTCGGTTACTGTTTTTGAAAATCTGCCTTGATTTCAATCGCTTGTTGGTTCAGCTTCGCTTATTGTTCATTTAGCTTCGCAGTTAAACTGAAAGTCTGTTTTCGCTGCTCTTGCTGCATCAGCATCAACATTTGCATCAGCTCATTTTCGCGTTCCTTTGATTTTGGTGTTTCTGCTTCTCCACATTCTGGGTCTTTTTCGCATCTGAGAGATCACCCAAAACCTTCCGACTCAATCGCGTTACGCAAGCGTGTAATCAGTATGACCTTTGTACCATGTGTAGCCCGATTTCACTGTTCCAACTCTTCCGTAAGCTCCGATATGGTCAATTCATTAATTTTTAGATATGAGCTTCCTGTCATTTTTATTGTTTCGGCTGTTTTCCACTAGTTTCCACGTTAAATTTCACTATTGTGCACTTTAAAAATGTTTAAAAGTTTTCACTTCCGAAATTTTTCTTTCTCACTTCTTGACACCACTGTCGCGTGTTATGATTCGCGGCCGATAATTTTAATGTTCCGAGAAAGTAGCAATGCAATGTCTTTTAAATTAAGTCAAAAGAGTTTATTTACTAAAAATGCACAATCATTAATTTAACTATTTCACAATTTTTTACTTTTCACATGTCTATCAATTTCTATTCCAACTGCCTGTTTCACGAAAATCGCTCCACTATCAATCAATATCGCCTTTGCTTTGCGCTCCACTCTATCGCAGTTTTACAATCGTGGTTTTACTATCCCCCCCATTCATTCACCTCGGCTTTATATAGGGTCTCTAGTCATTCAATCCATTTCTCGTACATTGGTGAACTACCTGGAATATTCGAGCAATTCTGAATGGCCGCAGTGACGTCACTTTCAGATGTTGATCATGGATCTACTTGGTCCATTCTTGTGCTTTCGAGTACATTCGTTTGTTGATCATGATGTAATTGATAGTTCCGACAACAATCGCGACAGTAGCTCGCAGTAATGTTTGGACATGTAACGATATATATATATATATATATATATATATATATATATATATATATATATATATATATATATATATATATATATATATATATATAATATATATATATATATATATATATATAAATATACATAAATATATGGATATATATAGATATATATATATAGATATATATATATATATATATATATATATATATATATATATATATATATATGGATATATATGGATATATATGGATATATATATATATATATATATATATATATATATATATATATATTTATATATAAATATATACATATATATATATATATATATATATATATATATATATATATATATATATATATATATAAATAGTGCAGCAACATCACGGAAGGGCAACAAAAAATTCATAGTGAACAACATAATCTTCACAACGTGCCACAGATTCCTTGCTCAATTGACACTCAGCTCAGTTTTCTACCACCACCAAACCCAAAAACCCCTAAATACATCTACAAATTTGGAACTTTTTGGTTATCTGAAGAGTGGGGTAATCGTATAAAAAGACTTGCGGATTCAAATCATGAAGCAAACTTTTCTTTGTAAGAGGAAACAGAAAAAACTTTAACGAAGCCAAAGTTCGGAAAACGATTGAAGATGACCTTCTAATCAGTGGATGCAAAATTGAGAAGCTACCCTCCCGCAACCAACAAAGATGTGGATCCAAGGATTCCAACACGATATGCCTGGCTTTTCAAGAATTCCAAGAAGAAGAAAGGTGTTTGTTCATGGAGCGGTATAACTTTTAAGGAATGGAAAAATAAAATTGCGAGCCCGGGATCTAGATAGCGGAAAAATAAATAGCTCTAAGAATGTATGTAATTCCGTTATCATTACTAAGAATTCACTCTCTACTACTAACATAAATCCCAAACCTCAATCCCCACTTTATCTTTCTAAACGATTAAATGACTGCAGCACTTCATTAGTCGACCCTAAACTGCACTCTAATAGTGACAGTGATAGTCCACTGGAAACAGTCTTAGACTCAGAGACATCTTGTGCACAACAACCGAAAGTAGATTCCTGCCTAAATTCTTCTGTAAGGGTACTTACAATAACTTTGTACGCGATGAAGACTTGTCCAATATCGTCTGGATCAATTTTACAACCCGTGTCACTTGCCCCAACCAACACCAACCAATTCTTTTTAGACCCGCTGTTGCCACCTACAGTCAAGGCCACTATGGTTTCGGGTGCTGACCTAGAAAAAATATATCTATTATCTCGACTCAGAGATAATAAAATTTACGATTCCGTTCGACTTTACCTGTCATATATGCACAAGGCTCCAGATACAACTTGCATTGACGGGAAAACGAAAACCAGCCTAAAAATCATGATTCAAAGAGAAGGTCTTCCAATTGATCTTGAGGGACTTCGTCTTGTGTATTTCTCCTACCATGAAGAGCTTGGTATTACCTTACATCAGGCAAAAAAAGATCTTGAAGTACACGCATCCCATGTTAGCTCTAATCATATCTCGTCATTGCAAAGGGCTAGAGAACAACATCATAAATTTTTTCGTTCCCAATAAACAGAAAAATGTTAAGTGATTTTACCATAACTGTGGTGGTATGGGTAGTAAGTTAAACAAACTTTTTTTAGACGCAAAATAGTGCCATTTTAATATCGTCACCCTTTCTGAAGCATGGTTGAACGATTCGCACATTAACGAAGAGATCCTTGATAGCAATTGGAGTATTTACAGAGATGATAGGGACCCTC